>CM069076.1:18266939-18866939 GCA_035578085.1 Solanum pinnatisectum | reverse complement strand
CCAAGTGTTTTACCTGTTCAAACATTACGAAACACACCATATCCACATAAATACACTCGAGTTCTAGAATTAATCCTTAGTTTTGAATGTCAAATGTGCCAATATTTCACGGCACATCAATGTGTCCCGAAGACAGGCTTCCATAACTATTTGTACCCTCCCATCCTCTAGGTCCTCCAAGTCATCATAAACTTCTGCATCACGGGTACCAAGCTCCTCCTCATCAGTCTCGAGAGCATCAAACTCGGCATTCTCATATGCTACAACAACATCTCCGGTCGTAGTAGCCAGAGGGATCTCGAAAATAGCTAGCAACTCTTTACTCAAGACCTCGTAAAGGTCCACCATGCCAAAAAACATAGACAGATCCGTGGATTTAACCTCATCCATGTGACGTCTCACGCTAGCAACATCAGCTCTCAAAGCCGTAACATCATCAAACTGCACCCACTCTGCTAACATGTCTCCAGTCTCACTGTAAGGGCATCTAATGCTAAGCCATGCGTGGTGGTCAACTTCCAGTGCTCTCTCAACTCAGCCCTTATAGGAGCTAAGATAACAACAATGGCCCTCTCAATCATTCCAAGGAGAATAGCCTTTACCCTGGAGGCACGTACAATAGAAGATAGGGCCGATGGCTCATCTTGAACAACATAGCCTAGGTCAATGGGGGCCGGGAAGCAACAACAAAAACAGTAAAAGTAGTAGTTGCAATAGAAGTAGATGGAACAATAGTAGAAGTGCTAGGGGTACCTGAAGGTTCACTGGCCTGAGTAGGAGGGGTTGTGTCTGTCTATAGCATCTCCACAATGACAACCGCGGAAGTTTCCACCAGTGCAGCTCTCTTCCTCTCAGCCTCATCTCTAGTTTACCCTACCTCGAACCTCTAGATATTAGTATAGGGATTGGGAGTCACTTTCACATCTGTCCTTCCACAAAAGGAACTCGAGCACGCCAACACAACTCTGTGATCAACACCGAGAACGGAAGTGAGGTCTGACTTTGCTTGGCCCTCATTGCCATCTCCTGCTCGATAATCAACTGGAGATTCAACCTATCCATTCTATGATGTATCCCAACAAGGTCGCCTTAGAATGTAGGAGTATGAACTCGTTTGGTGAACGCATCAATGTGCTGCTCATAAAGTCGAATCAATACTGGGCAACCATATTCAAGTCCTCATTCTCTATCCGATCTCTTGGCTCAATCCATGGAGATGTGATGGGGGAAATCAGAGGAACCAACCACCCCTTTAAATCATCATGTGTCTTCTTCTGTATCAGATCTACCAAAACGTGGATGACATTCATAGTGCACCCCAGCACCTCATTAATGTCGGTGCTACTGCATTTCACCTTTCGATCGAAGACCACCACATGGTCAACCGGTGCAAACAAGCTGATCATCTTTTTCCCCTTTGGCATCAACTTCCCATATTTAGTGTAAAACTCACGGACCTAGGAGGGTATGTATGCTCCTCGAGGCCGTGTAACGATCTCAAATTTATGGAACTTAATGGTGTTCTACACTTCCATGTACATGTCCACCACTCCATCTGTAGACAACCTCTTCTCCTTTAAGATAGTCCTCAAACCGACATCCTTTAATATCTTTAGGGATCAAGCGAGAGGTGCCTGTACTAGGGGCACTGGAGGTACCTGCTCAACTCTCTTACATTGACACGTCTGATCATCCTCTAGCTCAGATACGGAGACTGGCGATCTAGACCTCGAGTTGCCCTTATTGTTCTACTCTAATGTGGTGAGGTGGGATTCATAGATGCCCATACAATCAGAGCTGGCCTCTGCTTGAATTGGATCAACAGGCCTCTTTCCCTTACTTGTCATTTTCCCCCTTGTCGGAGGAAGTTTTTCCTGTGTAGCTCGTGAGGGAGCAACACCCTCATTTATCACTATTCCTCGTGCTCTCTTCCTGGTGGTTGATTTCTGCCTGGAGCCTTAGGTCTGGCCATACTTGCAAAACAAAATAGAATAAACCAATATGTTAGAAACAGTTGAAAAAAATATCAAAGTGTAAAATTTTTAAGAAAACTGGCCAACTAGTTCGGCGAGCCAAGTCGGGCTCACTGAAAGTGACAGAATAAAATTTCTCAAATATCAGCACAAGTGGGCAATAGGGCCTTTTGGCCATTTGCCAATCACATTTGGCTCACTAAAGGTAGCTTGCCCAATGTTATATAATATCTCCTAAAATTAGGGCTGAGAAAGGGCGATTGAACTGACATTCAGGGAGTCGCTGAGTAAACTTGGCAAGCTCAAGAATATCACTGAATGTTACAAAATAAAGTCATCAAAAATGAAGAATAAGAAGGTGATCCAGGAGTAATCTGGCAAACCGCTGAGCCATTCGGCGAACTCGACTATGCTCGCCGACTGGTCTCTCGTGCCAGTTTTTGACCCCGACCTTCAATTTTTGACCCACAGACCACGATAATGAAAATTAAGCACTACTTTATTCAATTAAGCCCAAACCCATACAAATAATGACCCCTAGGTTACTTAGACTTCCTCTAATTTGTCTAAAATTGACAAATCAATGCCTTTAGCCCTTAAGAATGATGTCACCCACTGTATCATTTGGAAAATTCAGTTGTTCGGTACAATTCGGGTTACTCAGACTTCACCCATACCAGACCCAACATACAAACAACATACACCCATGATTTCAATCACTTTAAACTCAACAATAAAAAAATATGGGCTAAACACAAACATAAACATGATACGACAATAGCCCTCACTTAAAAAGCAATCAATTTCACATAGTTATGCAACATATCAAACACTATTACTAGCATGTATCACAAATTACTAACAATCAAGCCAAGTTCGGGATACCAACCTCAATAGGAGATGGAACAAACGCTAGGCAAGCAACTATGGAAGCAAAAAGACACAAATCCCCCTAGAAATTGATCCCCACACAAGAGTAACAAGAAAAAAGACAATTTTGATATGAAGTGTAAGAGTTCAAAGATCGGAAAATAAGAAAGGAAAAATAATTTTGAATTTAAAATGGTTAAGGTCTTTTTTGACCCTTCAGGTCGCGCCGTAGTCGGTGAAAATGACTTATGTTGCTGACCATTCAGCGATGCGCCAAAAGGTAATTTTGTTCGTTGAAGGTTATAGAACTCCTGCCATTTAGTTGGTCAAAATAGCGGTCCAGATCAGGCTCACCGACCTGTTTGGCTAGTCTCCGAACAGTACCTAAGCTCGCTTAATTTCCTCTTTTCCAAAAACATCAAATTCTCAACCTGCACATCTAACACCCGTTATTAAAACAACAACATTAAAAACTAAAAAGTTGGGTTGCCTCCCAAGAAACACCTTATTTTAATTTGTGGCACGATGAACATGCTTTCAAGATTCATTCTTTGGGTTGACCATGGTGTCACTCAGTAAGCCTATTTTTGGTCTTAGGTAAAAATGAGTTGAGATTTGACCCATTTGTGATTCCAACTACTTAATCGACACCGAATATGAGGTAACTATTTTGTTCAGAGATGAGACGTCATCTTTAATTTCCTTTAGCACTTTGTCCGATCCTTCCACTTTGTTGAGAATGTGTGCAAGCATATCTTTAGTGTAGAAATTTGCAAGATAAATCCTTTATCCTTTTGTGTGTTGATGCTCATGGGGAGGTACATATCATTCTTGTCACCATCCCGCTCTCTCCAGTTCGTACCACAATCACACCATTCCCTATCTCGATCTATAGAACCATCATCGCGATCTCTATTCCAGCCTTGGTTACCGCCCTACCTTTGGTAGTTCAGGTAGAAACCTCCTCTTTGATTTTGTAGGAAGTTTACTTCCTCATTGTACATAGCTTCAAATTGCGCTTCATCGGAATTCACTCCATTAACTGTAATCATATGCACAGCGTTAGAACCACTACCCATGACGTGTTTTGACAATAGATCCATTTGGGTTATCATCTTAGCTATGTTTGCATCCCCTTTTGGTCTTTTTCCATTTGTTTTTGTCATCCTAAAGTTCAAAGGAGACACTTTATCTTTTCTAGTGTACTAAGCACTGTTAATTTTTGTCATCTCATCAAGAAGAGCAAATGCTATTTCAAACGGTTGTTGCATGATGCCTCCTCGAACGAGCTAGTATACCACATCCTTGTTAACTGAATCTAGACTCCGATAGAAGTATTATATGAACACATTGTTTAGGAGTCCATGAGTTGGACATTAGAGCAACAACATCTGAAACTTCAGCCATGTCTCATGAATTGGTTCACCATCCTCGTTTAATTTTCTGAATATTATCTCTCAACATCACCATTTTCGAGGGAAGAAAAACCTTACATAAAATGCATCAGTGAGCTCCTCACAAGAAGTGATTGAATCCCTTGGTAACTCAGCTAACCACTTTGTTGCTTCCCCCATTATGGAAAAGGAAAACAAACTAAGTCGAACCAACTCGTCAGAAATGTTCTTGAAAGAAAATGGCCCACACACATCCACAAAGTTTCAGATGTGGTCATGAGGATCCTCAGTAGCTAGACCTCCAAATAGACCCTTCATTTGCAACGGCTGCAACATAGTGCTAGTCACATGTAACACCGCATTTCCCACAACTGGAGTCAATCAACTAGCACCACACTTCCCAACAGATCTTCATTGACATCATCCAAGTTACCAATGTTATCATTATGCCGAAGATGGCTAGCATTGCTCCTATTAACACTCATCTCTTCACTTGTTTAAGAGCAGCCAAGAATGCACAAAAATTTTTATTCCACTACAATACAATTAGTTCACAACTAAACTTCACTAAAAGAATTATAAACACCAATCCCTAGAACTGGCACCATTATTCATAACGCTCAACTACACTTCATTCGATTCTAAGTGTAGGCAGTCGCAATCAAGTATAAACCCAACAAAGAGTGAAGGTCTATCCCACAAAGAGTGATCTGGTAAAGAATTTAATTATGAAATGAAAAGAGTGTTCTAATAGCTTGTAGAAGTAGACATTTTTTAAACAATTAAAGTAAATGGTAGGGGTTTGACAGTTAATGTCAATTGGAGGGATTTGAGTGAACAATTAATAAATTCGAACAATCAGGACTAAACAAGTAGAGAGGGATCCTCTAGAGTGTGATCAATTGAATGCCAATTTAGCTAAATGTGTGATTATTACTTACAAACAATTTCTAAATCTTAGTGGGTAGGCTAGGCTTTAGGTGTAATAGATATTTCTCAATCAACTATCACAAATCCAGATAGTTCTCTCGAACCTCGACAAGCTTAACAAATATAAACAACCCAATACCTCAATTATTCAACTCTTTCAAGTTAGATTGGTAAGATTGAATTTAGACACAGTTTCTCAAGCTAAGTCTATAATAACCCAATCAATACAATCATCAATTAATAGTTTTAACTCTAAAACCTCTTTCTCAAGCAATCTTAGAATACTACACTACAATTGTATTTGCAACTACAATTTATCAATTAAAATTCAACTATCAATTGGACCCACTTCAAATCAACATCAAAATTAGTAAATACTGACACCCATAAGCTAATTGAAGCATTCAATCACATAATCACACCCCCAAGAATGGGGGTTTTAGCCACATATGATAAAGAGCAAGAAATACTTATCAACTATGTTTTCCATCAGCATGGGTAACAATCTACAAGTTTTCAAAATGCACAAATTGAATTCCAAATCAAATAAACCCTAAATCTCTACTCAGAAAGTCAAAGAACAGTGTTAGGGATCCAAAATCTAAAACTAAACAGTGTGGGAACTCTCTAAGCTTTAGAACTCTTTTTCTCCCTTTTAAAATCACATTTAAATGTTCCCAGGTTTTCAACTTTGGAACCATTTGGCGGAATAAGTTGAGCTTTGTCGACCAGGTCGGGGACTCACCGAATGATCCTCTCCATTGCCTTCCTGGCTTGGCTTTCCCACTCATCCCTTATGTGACTTTAGGTGATCAAAACTTCCATTGTCAATCCATTTGATGCGTCACCAAAACTCCAAATTTCCTTGCGGAGTTGGCTTTGCCCATGGGCTGGCCTGCTGTAACTTTTGGCGAGAGCCACTCAGCAACTCACCGACTGGCTTTGGTGAGCATCAGCCTTGCATTTCTTCAGTTCTTTACTCCTTTTTGCCCAGTAATGTCCTTGCGTTGCTCTTTTTCCTTCATTACTATAAATTAGAATTAAACATTAGTTAGAGCATAAAATAGGCATTGAGGACACTAAAAATCTAGATATTTAGCGCTAAATGAGTCAAAATCCCCGACTCATCACCTTCCGATCATTATTATCCACCACTAAAAACTATGTTTGTCCTCGAACATAACGAAGAAGAATGAAGAATAACCGATGTTACCAAAAGCCTGAGGTATGATCTTCTAGAGTCAGTGTTCATCTCTCTAAGTGAACTCCCCCTTAAGACCATTCCATCATGATCAACTACTAAGAACTGAACTTTTGAATCAATCTTGGGTAAATCTACAAATAAGAAGTGATTATCAAGCCACCGTCTAGCCCACAAACCCATATAAACCAAAGCCCTCTAGACCATAACACAATCACCAAGATGAATGTTTTCTCACATTACCATGATAAAATCCTGAATCAATGTGAACCTGAACCAACTACCACACACTCACAATGCACAAACCATTACAAATATTATCAAGATTCCATTCTCACAACATAATATTCCCACGAGCTTAAGTTATAAAATTATGACCTTTAGATATCAAGTACTCATCAAAGGAGGATCAAGCTTATCTATCCCAAAGAAGGAAATGATTAGGTAACACCAATCCTCGAGACTGTACTAGACTTATCTTGTATGCATCTGAGACTTATGAGCCTAGGGCTCTGATGACTTTTAGGAAAACCCTTCACTTCATGGAACTCTATCATGCTTCCTTAGTCAGGTCTGATTTTTATCACTTCATTCCTTGTTTGTGATTGTGTTTATCGATGACATAGTGTTTATATAATACCTTGATATGTTTGTGATTGTGTTTATCAATGACATCTTAATTTACTTACGGAGTGAGGATGAGCATGCCGATCACTTGAGGATTGAGTTAAAAGTCCTCAAGAATTGACAACTATTTTCAAAGTTTAGTAAATATGAGTTTTGATTGAGATCTGTGGATTTTCTTGATCACATTGTTTTCTGGTAAAGGTATTGATATAGATCCGAAGAAGATGGATGCAATTAAGAGCTGGCCTAGACCCCTGTCCCCTTCAGATATTTGAAGTTTCTTGGGTTTGACCAGATATTATAGAAGGCTTATGGAAGGGTTTTCTTCGATTACCTCTCCATTGACAACATTGACCCAAAAAAAGGTTAAGTTCTTATGGTGAGAAACATGTGAGAAAAGTTTTCAAGAGTTGAAGATAGGTTTACCTCCACTCTGTTGTTGACTTTATCGGAAGGATCCAATGGGTTTTCTCTTTATTGTGATGCTTCATGGATTGGACTGGGGTGTATTCTTATGTAAAATTGAAAGTTATTGCTTATGCATCAAGGCAAATTAAGATTAATGAAAAGAACTATCCTATCCATGATTTGGAATTAGCGGCGGTTGTTTTTACTTTATATATTTGAAGGCATTACTTGTACGGTGTCCATGTCGATGTCTTTACCAACCACGAAAGTTTGCAATATGTATTCAAGAAAAAGGATCTAAATCTTCACCAATGTAGATATATAGAACTCTTGAAGGACTATGACATAAGTGTCCTTTAATACTCGAGAAAATCTAATGTGTTGGCTGATGCCTTAAATTGGTTGTCGATGAGTAGTGATGCAAATGTTGAAGATGGTACGAAATAATTGGTTCGTGATATTCATAGACTAGCTCGGCTAGGTGTTTGGTTGGTTGATTCTAGTGAGTGTGGTGTTGTTTTTCGTATTTTGTGTTGGATGTGAAAGACAAGCAAGGTCTTGTTCCCATTCATACTCGGGAGATGTTGTGCTTTGATATCAAGTTCATTTATGTATCCCCAATGTTGAAAAGTGAGGGAGTAAATTTAAGCGAAAGCCTATAGTTCTCGGTATTCCATTCACCTAGGAGCCACCATGATGTACTACAACTTGCGGGAGGTCTGTCGGTGGAATGCGATGAAAACAATATTCAAAAATTTATGGATAAGTGTTCTAATTGCAAACAAGTTAAAGTTGAGCATCAAAAGCCAGGAGGTTTTTCCCAAGATATAAGTAGTCCTACTTTTAAGTGGGAAGATTTGAATATGACTTTATTGTTGGTTTACCCCGTTTGGCGGCAACATGACTCAATTTGATAAAGTCAGCTCATTTCATTCCCGTCAAGGTTTCTTATTTGGTGAAAGATTATGCTAAGTTGTATCTAAAGTAAATGGTTAGGTTGCATAGAGTACCCCTATCCATTAACTCTGATCATGGTACACAATTTATTTCTCAATTATGAAAGTCTTTCCAAAAAGGCCTTGGTAGTTGTGTTACCTTTAGTACAACCTTCCATCCTCAAACCAATGGGAAATGGAGTGTACTATCCAATCTTTTGAATATATGTTAAGAACTTGTGAGATTGACTTCAAGGGTAATTGGGATGATAATTTTCCTTTGATTGTGTTTCCTTATAACAATAGCCATTATTCAAGTATTAGTATGACTCTGTTTGAAGATCTTCATGGTTGGAGGTTTAGATCTCATATAGGTTGGTTTGAAGTTGGTGAGGCTACCTTGATAGGTCCTGAATTAGAATATTAGGTTATGGAGAAATTTTTATTTATTAGAGAAAGGTTGAATATGGCTCAAAGTCGATAAAAGTTCTATGCCGATGTTAATAAAAGAGATCTTGAGTTTGATGTTGTTGATTGGGTTTACTTAAAGATTTCACCTATGAGGGGTGTCATGAGGTTTGGTAAGAAAGAGAAGCTTATCACTTGATATGTTTGTCCATATCAAGTGTTTAGACATATAGGCAAGATGGCTTATTAATTAGACATGCCTTCAAAATTATCATATGTGCATATGATATTCCTTGTGTCCTTGTTGAAGAAATGTATTAGTGATCTGACATCTATAGTACATTAGAAAATCTTGGTATGAAAGAAAGCCTTTCGTATGAAGAAGTTCTGGCTGAGATTTTAGTCCAACAAGTTCGAATGCTTAGAAACAAGGAAGTTGCATCTGTAAAGATGTTGTGGAGGAATCAATTGGTTGAAGGTACTACTTGAGAGGTCGAGACCGATATCATCATCTCTTTTCCTCTGATCCTACTCTAGCTTGAGTCATTTAGTCCTTCATGGTTCATTCTTACGAATTCATATGTCATAGTCATTCTGATGTTTCCATATGCATGTATGTATGTTTTATGAAATGATGTTTTGAGTATGTTTTAGCTTGGAGTCGATTTTCCTCCTTGATAATATGTGCATTTATGTGATTTCATTAATGTTGGGATTCTAAATCTCTTTCCCTTACTCTCTTTATGCTAGTTTAAGTCCCACTCGAGGACGAATGTTCCCAAGGGAGAGATATTGTAATACCTTAGAATTTGGTAAGTTTGGTTTGAAAGTGTAAGGCTAGTTAATGGGAAGGTCCACTGACCTAGCCCAATCTTGAACATTTCACAAATGCCTAAATGGCCCATGGGAGGTAAACATCCCATTTAGGGGAAAGGGTGGTCGTTCAAATCCTCCATTGTTTCACAACACCCTTTACGGTGAAGGGGTAAATGGTCTATAAAGGCCTCCCATTAGCTTTTTAAGTCAGGGCTATTTTAGTCATTTCAAATGTGTTTAATACCCAAGCTATGTCGTTTTAATCCCTATATAAGTATTTTTAGTCCTAAAACTACACATCCTAAAATCATTCTCCTAAATCCCAATTTCCCTACAAGTTCTTCCCGTAAGTTCTCTTAAAAGCTAAGGAAGAAGAAGATAAGGTTTCACTTCAAGATATTCAATTTGCCATAGCTTTTGGGCCTTGATCACTAAGGTATGTTAGTATTAACCTATGGATTTGTTTCTACCATAGGGTTCCCAAGATTATCAAATTTTACAAGTTCAAATTCTCAATTTGAAGTTAGGTTTTCTTCAATATTCATGGGTTCTTTTCAATTATGATACAATTAGCTATTTTTTATCTTTTATTGCGTGAATTGAAGTAATTACATGTTTTTGAGTTGAATTCATATGAAACCATGCATGATCAATGATTTTAGATTATGAAGACATGATGAAGCTTATGAACTATGAAATATGATTTTATAAAGATATGCATGTTTTTATGAAGATGATGTAAATAATTTGAGGATACTTTTAGATTAAAGTATCAATAAGATTATGAAAGATTTTCTCACATACTACTATGATCATGATTGTGAAAGATTTTCTCACATAAACATTCATAAGGTTGAAAGGTTTTCTCTCCTAAGTTGTATCAAGATTTAGGAGCTACTCTAAATAACTTTATCTTGGATTGGTTGTTTAATTGTGAATTTTCATGGATGATGAAATGAATATAATTAATGACTACTCCGCGGGATTTTACTTAGCACCGTGAGGATATTGACATGGGGCCTATCCTGTTAATAGAGGTAGGGTCTCTAGTAGTAATCTTCTTCTCCCTAACTAGGTTCCCCCATAGGATGTCTTAGCTATAGAATCCACATTGTAACACCCTAAATCCGAAAGAGGGCACCATATCAGATTTCAGCATTTTCCAGATTCCATCCACAGTCCGTGGGTTGAACCACGGATCATAGGTGGCTACATGGATTTGCCACTAAAAATTTTCCAGGCCATGGGCCATGGCGGGACCTACAACATTCCTAAAAGAAAACCAAATACCTCTCAAATAATTTTCAAGATAAGGTCTAAATTTCTCCATTGAATTCTTGCATTTGGATTCAAGGTATGAAAGTTTTCATCCATGGATTCCTTTCATCCATGGAGTTCCCAAATTCCTCTATTTCAAAAGGTAGAATTCCCCAATTGAGTTATGGTTTTCTTCAATTATCTTGGGTTCTCTTAAATGTTGATTTAAATGTTTGAATTATGATCTCTTATGCATGAGTTGATGAATTACAATGATTTTATGATCATTTCCCCATGAACCCATGTAATCCCTATGTTTTCATGTTGTGAATCATTCATGAAGAGTTTTATGAAATTGAGCATGTATTCCAAGATTTACATGTATTTATGATGAAATCCGTCTCTAACCCATGTTTTCTAAGTGTTGATGATTGAAAGTGGGTTTCGTACCTTAAGAGGTAAATTATGGACTTGTACACTTTCTTATGAAATCTATGCAAATGTTTTAAGGGTGCTTTGAGAGTAAAGTACCAATGATGATGTTTTTTTGTGAAAGGATATTTTTATAAACACATAACTATCATGATGTGAAAGGTTTTTCTCATATAGCAAGGATTCTTAGGTTGAAAGGTTTTCTCACCTAATTGAATAAAAGAGTAAGAGCTATCCTAATGAACTAGCTTGGTTTTGTTGTCCAAGGGTACCTTTCCATGATCAATGAAGTCAAGTAAGAAATGACTCTTCCGTGGGATTTATGCTTAGCACCGAGTGGATATTGATGATGGGATGGAACCTCTGTCATAGCAGAGGCTTGGTTTCTAGAAGTAATCTCACGAGATGTTAGCTTCCCCATTAGTAAGGTCGAGTTTCTAGTAGAAATCTCCTTATCCCTTAACTATGTGCCCCCATGGGTTGATTAGTTAGTGGATCCAATTAAGCTAGAAGTTCAAGGTTCTACCTTCGGTAAGTAGAACAACCCTTTTTGGTGTGGGAGACACCGCGGGATCATATTATAGCTCACATAGTCTCTATGTCGGTTAAGGCTAATTCCCCACAAGTAATAATGAACTAAGGTTACTTCAAGAAGTATCACATATGAGTTCAAAGGTTTCAAAGATGAAGTTATCTCGCATTGACCATGATTTATGACTTATGTTTTAAAACTCTTTATTATCATGGTTTAGCTTGGTCAATTGCATGTCATGAAATGAAATGTCCCTTTTAGCATGATATAAATGTTTTAATGCATGACTATCATACTTGGTACATTTTTTTTTGTACTACGCATACACTTGCTTACATTTATCCCAAATGTAGGGTCCGTTATTTAGGGTACTCAGTTTGTTGGCTAGTGGGTGATTTCATTGATTCCTGAGCTTTGGTGAGTCCTTATGCTTCGAGGATGGACTTTATAGTTTTCACTTTCTTTCAAGTATTTTCTATTTGGAACATGATGTATGGGCTAGGCCCAATTTCATTCTATTGTACTAGATGGCTACGATGAGACAAATGTATTAGACTTCTACTTTGCTTTTATAAAATATGTGGACTTGGACTATTATTTTACTCTCATTGTTCTGTTTCATATGTTATGAAAGCTATGTGGCTTGTATGGAGTCCTTTAGGATTTTATACGCCATGTTACATCTAGGGGGTACCCCTGGGTCATGACAAACTTGGTAATCAGAGCACAAGTTTTAGAATCATCCTAGGATGTCTCATAAGCCATATCTAGTAGCGTCTTTTTCATGAGTGTGAAGTGCGCCACATTTATGAATGAGAGGCTACAATATTATTAGGAAACTCCACTTCTTTCATCAATCTTAAGTCGTGCGATAAAGTTTAACTCTATAAAGTCTCTCTCCTTATCCTTATCCTATGTTCTTCAGGATATGGCTTCTCGAAGGGCTTATACTAGAAGAAATGTGATGGAGAATAGGGAACAAGAAGCTCCTCCCCAAGTTCCTCAAGTTTCGATCGATGCTTTGGCCGAATAAGTGTCGAATGCGGAGTTTAAGGCTTATTTTGAAGTATTGGCTCAAGCCATGATGGCCCAACTCAATAGAGTGGTAGTGGCTCCCATGACTTGGTAGAATAAGTATTGAATACGGAGGTTACTCTTTTTCATTTGGTAGAGCTTGATATGTTATATTTTTGTGTTATCTTATATATGGATTGGTTGAACTCATGTTGTGCTTCTATCGATTATACAACTCGTGTAGTCAAGTTTCAGTTCCCGAATGAGCCTATCCTAGAGTGGAAAGGGGAAATTCTATGCCTAAGGGTTAGTTTGTTTTTTTATCTTAAAGCTAGAAAGATGATTTCTAAGGGTTACTTTTACCATCTAGTAATGGTGAGGGATGTAGATTCTGAAACCCCTTCTCTCGAGTCGGTCTCTGTTGTAAATGATTTTCTGGAAGTGTTTCCAGATAACTTATCCGGTATTCCTCCAGAGTGGGAAATAGACTTCGGTATTGGCCTTCTCCCAAATACGCAACCTATCTCTATTCCTCCTTACCGTATGGCTCTGGCAGAACTTAAGTAGTTAACGGAATAATTGAAGATTTGCTGGATAAGGGTTTCATCCAACCGAGTATCTCTCCATGGGTGCTCTAATTTTGTTTGTGAGAACGAAATATTGTTATGTTCGTATGTGTATCGAGTATCGATAATTGAACAAGGCGACCATTAAGAACAAGTATCCTTTCCCAAGGATAAATGATTTATTTCAAGGAGCAAGTTATTTCTCTAAGATTGATCTCTGATCGGGTTATCACCAATTGAGGGTGAAAGATGATGATATTCCAAAAATGGCTTTTTAAACTCGGTATGGTCATTATGAGTTTCTAGTAATGTCATTTGGGTTGACTAATGCTCCTACAACGTTTATGGATTTGATAAATAGGGTGTTTAAACAATACCTTGACATATTTGTGATTGTGTTCATCGATGATATTTTGATCTACTCAAGAAGTGAGAATGAGCATATTGATAATTTGAGGATCGAGTTGCAAATATTAAAGGACCAACAACTTTTTGCAAAATTTAGCAAATGTGAATTTTGGTTAAGTTCCATAGATTTCTTTGGTCATATTGTTTCGAGTAAGGATATTGAGGTAGATCCTAAGAAGACAAATGCGGTCAAGAGTTGGCCTAGACCTCTAACTCCCTCTAACATTAGAAGTTTCTTGGGTTTAGCTAGTTACTATAGAAGGTTTGTTGAGGGTTTCTCTTCAATTGCCTCTCGTTTGAGTGCTTTGATTTAAAAGAAAGCTAAGTTCATAAGGTCTGAAGCGTGTGAGAAAAATTCTAAGAGTTGAAGGATAGACTTACTTCCGCTCCGGTGTTGACCTTATTGGAAGGGACGGATGGTTTTTTTGTTTATTGTGATTCCTCGAGAATTGGGCTAGGGTGTGTTCTTATGTAAAATGGGAAAGTTATTTTGCCTATGCCTAAAGGCAACTTAAAATCCATGAGAAGAATTATCCTACTCATGACCTTGAATAAGTGGTGGTTGTTCGCTCTAAAGATTTGGAGACACTATTTGTATGCAAATCATGTAGATATGTTTGATGAGTCCACAATTTGTACTCATGTAAGGCTTTATTTCGATAGATTTTGTTTCCTCAAATGCTTGTTTTTGTGCCAATAACTAATGTAAAATCCTTGATTTCCAGGTATCTGGATTGAAGAATGAAGCATGGACACTATTGTGCAAAAAAGAACAAAGTAGCTGAAAGAACGAAGAAAATAAGGCCTGGTGATCGTGGAGTCCATTGGGCGAGTCACCGAATGGTCACTATCTCGCCTAAAGTTTCAGTGTGCCAAGCCTTAAAGGAGTAAATCAATTTGCCAAGAGAAAGGCGCAGTCGGCGTGTTGTCTAGTGGTTCTATGATGCAGTGTTGGATCGCCCAAAGTTATAGAACTTGAGGATGCTGAAGGCAAAACCAAAAAAGCAAGGGAATAGACCAAAGGGCGGATCACCGAGTGGATCGGTGATCCTGACTTACTACGCCGAATGGTCCTTCACAGTATATTCTTGGTGACTATAAATACATTTTCAAACATGAAGTTAAGAATGGAATTTTTATCTAGGAATCAAATTTTATTTTGAACATTTTATTAGAGTAATTTTTGAGTTTTGAACTCTGAGTTTTTGAGACAACATTTCCTTAGCTTTGAAGAATTGAAGTTTTCAATTTTTGAGCAATTGGAAGTGGGTCTTTGAGATTCTTCAACTTGGACCTTTGTAAAGTCGAAATTAATCTAACCCAGTTGATGGAAAAATAATTCCATAACGATTTCTATCTTTTTATGATGTCGAGCTAAAACCCCAATTCTTGGGGTGTGATTATGTGATTATGGGTTGATTTCACTTTTGGGTATTGCTAATTGTTAGTTTAAGTGTTGTTTATAAGTGATTTCATTCAGTGATTGGGGTTTAATTTAAAGGGTTGTAGTTGCAAATGCAATTCTACCTTCGTGTTTTTGGCTTGCTCGAGAGAGACGTTTCAAAACCAAGATTAATGAATTGATGGTCTATGGGTATTGGGTTGTCATGGGTTCAGCTCGAGAGAGTGAATCCTAAAGACTTATTCACACATTCTGCTCGAGAGAATGAATGGACTAAAGCAAAGGTTGTTCTTATTTTCTTGCTTTTGGTGTTCGAGAGAAACTAACTTCATTCGGGGTAAATTGTTCAAGAGAAAGTTTATCCCCACTAAAGTCTAGCTTATTCACTTATTTACAACTATTTACTAACAGTTGCAATTATCCATTTGTCTACCTTAGCCTATAATCCAATCACATCCCAAGAACCCGTCTCATTATTATTAAATTCGTGTTATTTGCTATTATTGTAGCTAATAGTTAAAACCAAAACCCCCTTTTTTTGACATTCGTGTAACCCTTAATTTGAATTATGTTTTTACTCATAAATGTTTATTGCTATGATTGGCTTGAGCATATTCATACTTTACTCTGGAATCTTAAACACGTACCACTCTCTGTGGGATGTAACCCTAACTCATTTAGTTGGATTATTATACTGACTAACAATCATTGACACATAGAATTGGATGAAGTGTCCTTCAAACGTTAATCAAAATGGCGCCGCTGCCATGGAGTTGTGTTGGATAAGATTCTTTAGTTAAGTTGAATTTTGTTCTTGTTAGTCATAGTTGAATCTACTTATTTTTAGTTTTGGCTTGTGTGTTGCTGTTTTAAGCAGATAATTTGAAGATATCATATAACAAAAGTGAACAACTGAACCACCCTCTTTTGAGATTGATGATTCTAAGGGATAACATCCTAGTTTTCAAGCAATTGGAGGGTGAGACCATCCATAAGTTGTGGACAAGAGTTAAGGCACTATTGCAGCGATGCCCAACTCATGGAATTCCAAATACAATGCTTCTAGAGTGCTTCTACAGGGGTCTTGGTCCGTAAAATAGAATAGTGGCTGACCAACTCTCCTCGGGTTGTTTGATTCGACAACCCTATGAAACAGTAGCCCAACTCCTTGATAGCATGAGTAAGACTAGCAAGGAGATAGAAAAAGACCAAGAATTGGCCACATTGTTGACTCAACTAGATGTCTTGGCCAAGAAAGTCATGGGATTGGAGGTACTGTCCAAAAAGAAGGACAGGTATATCCCTCTTCACGAATGTCAAAGGACGAAGAAGCCAGAGGGTGGGCAAATTAAAGAGGTCCTATCACTCATTCTACACAAAGTCAAAGATCACGATAGAGTGTTGAAGGAGATAAAAGAGAATTTCTTAATGTTGAATCAGATGACCACCTCTCATTCCATGTTCATTCAGCTACTAGAGTCCCAAATGGACCAAATGTTTTCTTGTATCTACCTAGAGCCAGAAGAAGGGTTGCCTTACAAAAATGAGGCAAACCCCACAAATGGAACTTAAGTAGGGACGTAAGTTGCGCCACAATGTTAACTAAGGTGCTTCTTGGGAAGCAACCTAAGTGCTTATCGCTTTATTTTTTTTAGAAATAAGCGGTGCTCATTTTGCAAGTTGAAGTGTAGAATGTGTTTGAAAAGAGCAGATTGACGAGCAAAAGTCAAGTCAGTGACTCACCGAAGAAGTTGCCGAGCCTGACTTGGATCGCTGTTGGACTCAAGACATTTTGAAATAGGAGTCTACAAAACTCGGCGAACCCAAGAGTAGATTGGCAAATCGCCGACCAGGTCGGTGATCACGATTTTGTCCGCTGTTTGGACCCCCACATTAACTGGAACTCCCATAAAACTCAGCAAGGTAAGTTCCCACTCGGAGTGTCGTCGAGTGGGTCGGTGAGCAAAACTTATGTCACCGAATGTGCAAGAACTGGATGGTTTTAAAGGCCAATAGTTCTAAAGTTCAAAATATTTCACATTCCCTCACTTTTCAACTTTCCAAAATCACACCCGCACTATAGTATTCTATATTTTTGAGTTTTTTCCACATCTTAGTTGTCAAGTTTGTGTTCGGAGTTGGATTTCCTTGCTGCCTAGCATTTCAAAGTATTCATTCGGCTTCTAAGGTTGGTTTACGAACCCCGAATCCTTATATTGCGATTTTACTCATTTGCAAGTATTTTTTATCATAGTGATGTGTGTTGGGCCTCCCTGAGATCTTTGTTTTATGCTTGTGTGCTTGGATGCCTGTATTAATTCGAATATCATGCATATAATGCCTATAATGTTAAATTTTTGAATTTTTCATGCTTAAAAGTGATTAAAACTATTGGGTATTGCTTAAATGTTGTTGGGCCTAGTCAGGTGAAGTTCAAGTAACCTGCATTTATGCCAAATGACGTAATTTGCCCAATGAAGGAGTGGTTGACGTCATTCTTAACGGCAAAAGTTGTCAAATGGCCAAATTTTGCAAAACCGGGAGAAGTTTGAGTATCCCGAGGGCATGGGTAGTATGGGCCTTAGGTTAATTTAAATAGTGCATGTTTTGATTTTGTCTTTGGAAGTTGGGGTTGAAAGTAGGCACGTTGGGCCGTTTGGCGAGCTGGGTCGAGCTCGCCGAACCACTCAGCGGTTCGCCGAATTCCCCCTTATCGCCTTTAATTTCGTGATTAATCTTGAATTTAGTTCTGTAACTTTCGGCGAGAAGCATTAGTTCGCCAAATGCACTCGGCGACTTGTATAATGTATTCCTTGATCGCCTTTTTCTGCGCCCCTAATCTCTAAAAGCACTGTACCTTTTGGTGGACTAGTCCTTGCGCGCATAATGCCTTTGGCGATTCACTGAAAGGTCCATCCCATCGCCGATATGCCAAATTTTCTTGGAATTATTGATCCAATCCTTTCGGCGAGCCCAATCTGGCTCGCCAAAGAGATTTGGTGACTCGCCGATTGGTTCGGCGAGTCTGTCTGCAACTATTTTTCTGCACATTTTCTTGAATTGTTTCTAACTTTCTACAATGTGTTTGCAGATATGGCTAGACCTAAAGTAGCTGGTGGAGACATGCCGCCCCACAAGAGGGCTAAGGGAATAAATATCAATGATGATGCAGTTGTATCAACGACGAAGGCTACTAAGCTTCCCACAATAGGTGGTAAGGGAAAGGGAAAGGGCAAGGCACATGTAACCGTGTCACCGAAGGCCAGCTTCGATAGTGACGGCATCTTTTTCACTCACCTCATCACTTCTGGGAGTGAGGGTGAGCATTAGGAGCATCAGGCTGCCAGTTTTGAGCTTGAGGACGAACTAATAACAGCCCAAAGAACGGAGCTGCATTCAATGAGGCTGAATGATTCGTCTAAGATCAGGACACCCTATGCAACTACTCATTCTCCCACTCCAGCACAGGCCGTGGTCCTAGCCAAACAAGTACAAGGTCCTCCCTTATTGTCTATGAAAGGACTGAAGAGCGAGGGCCTGCAAACCATCATAGAGAAGAAACGACTGTCGGATGATGGAGTCATTGATAGGTACCCAGAGATCAGGAGTTGTCTGAGGTCCCACAAGTTCTATATTTTCACCAAGCCCCGTGGCCCATACATTCGCAGTTGGGTTAGTGAATTTTACAGTTCTTACAGTGCCTTGATACCACAAGGGAAGAAGCCTACAACCAAATTCACGCTAGTTGACTATGTGATTGTGAGAGGCCAGAAGGAGAAATGAGATATTGATGCTATCAATGCAGTCTTGGGTGTTTTAACACATATTGATAATGACTGCCAACATCTGATCTGGACAAAGACATTGGAAAACATGAAGAAGTGGTTGGCCGTGCTGATATCAGATGGTACTCCCAAATGGCTTGAACTTAGAGCACCCATTGAAAAGAAGGACATGAACATAGCAGCAATGTACTAGTTTGGCTTCATAAGCAGCACGATTATGCCGTCCTAGAACGAGTCAATTCTCTGCCACGCCAAGGCAGCCTGTCTGGGCAGCATTATTGATGGGACTAGGCTGAACCTGGGGATGATTATGGCACAAGAGATGGTCATTAGGGCCAAGAAGCGCTAAACTTCTCTTCCCTTTCCGGTGTTGATCACCGAGCAGTGCAGGCAAGCTTGGGTTCTTAGAGATGAGAAGATGGATATGGAAGTGATTCCCATTTCTTCTACTGATATTCGGAGAATCGAGGTAGGATACTTGAAAGATGAGGCCAAGAAGAAGAAGGCAGCCTTGGTGAATACTTCCCCGGTTGTGGATATAGATACAGTACCTGCAAAGGCACCTTTGCCTACTCCATCACCTGGGCCTTCAAGTAGATCTAGTGCTATCCCTTCTGATACTCCCAGTTCCTCGACTGCTCCATTTTCTGTCAGATCTGGTACTGCAGCTGCCTCCCAACCCCTGCTCACTCAGGCTACATTACTACGAATGGAGCATCTAGCCCATTATACTGGTCGTCGTGCGGCTAGAATTGAGGCCTCCATTCTGGGCATAATTCAGACAGCCCTTGTTGATGTTATGACACCTTTGAGTGCTACTGTTGATGCCCTTTTAGCTAGGATAGCGGTGTCTGATCATGGTCAAGGGGCCACTAAGGAGGTGACGGCTCTAAAGGCCGCTATTGTTGCACTAAGGAGAGATGTAGATCCGCTGAAGTCCACCAACATGTCTATGATTTTTGAAAAGGTGGCGATACTAGATATGCTAGTTGAGCCATATATGCCTCCGGCTACCATTCATGATGATGTTCGAGTAGAGGAGGCAGTTGATCCCGAGTCTGAGGCTGAGACGGATGAAGAGATGCTTGAGGTTGCCGAGGAGGCTTCTTATGAGGTCCCCTGTTTATTTACTTTTGGATATTTTCTTGCATTTGACGACAAATTACTTTTGTTTATGGTGGGGTGAGGTTCTTCGATACCTACCTTTTGTTTTGATGTTCTATATATATTGGGTTTTTGAGCTATATATTTTGTTTTGATACTGCTTTTGTGGTTATTTGAGCTTGTGGCTCCTTGTTTTAAATGTAAATGATTTTTACACCCTTTTTGAAAATTATATGCAACCTCTTGATTGTGTTTGAATGTGGCTGTTCTCTTGCAAATTTGAGTATCGGTCTTGATCAATACCGATGACTTGAATAGTGCTCATAATCGAACAAAAATGAATGTGCGGCTATGATGAGGCCAAATGAAGTTGCATAGACAATATGTGAACTTTTTGCATCTCGTTGTGACTAGTCGATTATCGAATGACTCTCTTGTGATGAACATTGCACACTAGGGAAAGTGTGGAGTCTTGTTTGATATTGGAGACAATGCCTTGTGTGATGAGCTTACCGTGAACCATGTGTGATGACACCTAGGATTTGCCCCTTTGGTCCGGTTGACTAAGTGATGCAATCTCTTGAAATGATCTTAGGCAACTTTGAAGAGTGAAACAATTTGACATTATACCTCTTTTGTAGCCAACCTTGTGAGTGTGATCTTTGCTTGGACACCCTTTGGGCATTACCCTTTTCTTGGAAGAAACTTGATACAAATTGTAACCTTTCTTTATCCATTACCCATAATCCTTATGATTTATGGTTAGTTTGAATAACCAACTTAGGCCAAAATCCTAAGTTGGGGATGTGGTGAAACGAGAAGGTAAATCAAGAAATGCAAAGAAGTCCCCCTTTGAGCTATGATTGTTATAAAGATTGAACCCCTCGACACAAAAATAAATAAGACTGAAAAAGAAAAAGAATGAAAATGTTTTTGAAATAAAGTGGTGAAATTGCAAAAGAAATACGGTGTCCGATATTAGATGGAAAGTGAATAATGGGGTGACTTATGAGCATAAATGAGAATGATGAGGATAAGGAAACGAAGTGTTGATCATACTACATTTCATTAGGATATAAGCCACTAAGCCTAAACGACTATACCTTTACACTCAGCCCCGTTACAAGCCTTGAAAAGACCTTTTTGATCTTGAGTGAGCTCAAACAAGTGTTGATTCGAAAATAAGGGCAAACCTATGGGTGAAATCATGCATTGTGTTTGTCTTTGTGAGTGTGAGTACTGTATATATTTACGAAGCTCTAAATTGTTGAATCATTGTGTGTGAATATGGAATCATTCTTTGTGTGAAGGCATTTGAGTACCTTTATTGAGCCTGAACTTGCATTTGAAGCAAGTATTGTGAACTTGAGAATCTTTAATAATGGTGAGTCACAACTTGAATCTTGGAGTACACAATTGATCCTTGCATGATTAAGTTGAGTCCTTTTGTGTGCATTCATGATTGAGTCTTGGGTAGCACTGTTTGAGATATCCTTTTTGAACTGCTGAAATTGAGTTTTACTTGAGGGCAAACAAAAGTTTAAGTTGAGGGTGTTGATGAGTCAACGATTCAGACTCATTTAGGGCTTTATTTGGATAGATTTCATGTCCTCAAATACTTGTTTTGTGCCAATAACTAATGTAAAATCCTTGATTTCTAGGTATATGGATTGAAGAACGAAGCATGGACACTATTGTGTAAAAAGAAACAAAGCAGCTGAAAGAACAAAGAAAAGAAGGCCTGGTGATTGCCGAGTCCTTTGGAGGATTCGCCGAATGGCCACTATCTTGCCTAAAGTTTTAGTGTGCCAAGACCTGAAGGAGAAATTCAATTTGGTGAGAGAAAGGAGCAGTTGGCGTGTTGCCGAGTGGTTCCGCGATGCGGTGTTGGATCGCCTAAAGTTACAAAACCTGAGGATGCTGAAGGCCAAAGCAAAAAGGCTAGGGAACTGACCAAAGGGCAGATCACCGAGTGGATCGGCGATCCCAACTTACTGCACCGAATGGTCCTTCACAACATATTGTTGGCAACTATAAATACATTTTCAAACATTAAGTTTAGAATGGAATTTTTATCTTGAAATAAAATTATATTCTGAACATTGGATTAGAGTAATTTTTGAGTTTTAAACTCTGAGTTTTTGAGACAACTTCTCTTTAGCTTTGAAGAATTGAAGTTTTCCATTTTTGAGAAATTGGAAGTGGGTCTTTGAGATTCTTCAACTTGGACCTTTGTAAAGACGAAATTAATCTTACCCAGTTGATGGAAACACAATTTGGTAACAATTTCTATCTTTTTATGATGTCTAGCTAAAACCCCAATTATTGGGGTGTGATTATTTGATTATGTGTTGATTTAGCTTTTGGGTATTGCTAATTGTTAGTTTAAATGCCAGTTAGAAGTTATTTCATTCAATGATTATGGTTTAATTTAAAGGGTTGTAGTTACAAATGCAATTCTACTTTCGTGTTTTTGGCTTGTTCGAAAGAGAGGTTTTAAAACCAAGATTACTGCATTGATGGTCTGTGGGTATTGGTTTGTCATGGGTTCAACTGGAGAGAGTGAATGGACTAAAGTGGTTCTTATTTGCATGTTTGTTGGTGTTCGAGAGAAATCAACTTGATTCGGTGTAAATTGTTCAAGAGAAAGTTTATCCCCACTAAAGTCTAGCTTAGTCACTGATTTATAGCTATTTACTAATAGTTGCAATCACCCATTTGTCTACCTTATCTTATAATCCAATCACATCCCAAGAATCCGTCTCATTATTGTTAAATTTGTGTTATTTGTTGTTGTTGTAGCTGATAGTTAAAACTACAGCCCCCTTTTTTGACATTCGTGTCACCCCTAACTTGAATTATATTTTTACTCGTAAATGCCTTTTCCTATGATTGACTTGAGCATATTCATACTTTACTCTTGAATCTGAAACATGTACCACTCTCTGTGGGATACGACCCCAACTCATTTAGTTGGATTATTATACTGACTAGCGATCGTTGACACTTAGAATCGGATGAAGTGTCCTTGAAAGGTTAATCAGTGTTTACAGACCACAAGAGTTTGCAATATGTGTTTAATAAAAAATATTTGAATCTTCATCAAAGAAGGTGGCTTGAGTTATTAAAATATTATGACATGAATGTTCTCTATCACCTCGGCAAAGCTAATGTGGTGGTGGATGATCTTTATCAGTTATCTATGGGTAGTGTTGCTCATATTGAGGAAGAAAAGAAAGAGTTGGATCGATATGTTCATAGATTGGCTTGATTAGGTGTTCAACTAGTGGACTCCACCAAAGGTGTTGTTATGGTTCAAAATGGTTTCGAATCATATTTTGTGGTGGATGTGAAAGCCAAGAAAGGTCTTCATCTAATTTTGGTTGAATTGAAAGAGGCGGTGTTTAAGAAATCAGTTGAGGCTTTCTCCCAAGGGGGAGATGGGGTTCTTAGATACCAAGGTCGTTTATGTGTTCCAAATGTTGATGACTTAAGGGAACATATTTTATCCGAAGCTCATAGTTCACGGTATTCCATTCACCCGAGATCCACATGATGTACCATGATTTACGGGAGGTCTGTTGATGGAATGGGATTAAGAAGGATATTGTGGGATTTGTGGCTAAAGTCCAAATTGCCAACAAGTGAAGGTTGAGCATCAGAAACTGGGAGGTTTGTCCCAAAACGTTAGTATTCCTACTTGGAAGTGAGAAGACTTGAACATGGACTTTATAGTTTGTTTGCCTCGCACCCGGTGACAACATGATTCAATTTGGGTGATAGTAGATCGGATAACAAAATTGCCTCATTTCATTCCCGTTAAGGCTTCCTATTCGGTGGAGGACCATGCCAAGTTGTACTTGAGAGAAATGGTAAGGTTGCATGGAGTGCCCTTCTGCATTATTTTCGATCATGGTACCCAATTCACTTCTCAGTTTTAGAAGTCATTCCAAAAGGGGCTTGGCACTAAGGTTAAGCTTAGCATGAATTTTCATCCCCAAACTGATGGGAAAGCGGAGTGTACTATCAAAACTTTGGAATATATGTTAAGGGCTTGTGTGATTGATTTTTAAGGGCAATTGGGATGACCATTTTCCATTGATGGAGTTTGCTTACAATAACACTTATCACTCAAGTATCGATATGGCTCCATTTAAGGACTTCTATTGTAAAAGGTTTAGATATCCCATAGGTTTGTTTGAGGTGGGTGAAGTTGCCCTAATAGGTCCCGAATTCGTACAAGAGGCCATGGAGAAAGTTTGGGCTATAGGGAAAAGTTGAAAACAACTCAAAGTAGTAAAAAGTCCTATGTCGATGTGAGAAGAAGGGATCTAGAGTTTGAAGCTAACGATAGGGTTTACTAGAAAATCTCACCCATAAAGGTTGTAATGAGGTTTGGTAAGAAGGGGAAACTTAGTCCCCGATATGTAGGCCCATATCAAGTGTTGAGATGCATTGGTAAGGTTGTTTATGAGTTAGATTTGCCAAATGAATTGGAAACAATGCATTCCGTATTCCATGTATCTATGCTTAAGAAGTGTGTTAGAGATCCGACATCCATAGTCCCCCTTAAGGGTGCCAAGGGGACCAGGTCGGCCCAGCCCGACCCGAGACCGGTTCGAGAACCGGCTCGCTGGACCCAGTCCTGTAACTTTCGCGGGTTGGGGGGATTTGGGGGTTAGGGGACCGGTAAGGGGCCGGTTCACCCTTTGGTCCCGGCCGACCAGGCCCGATCCCGGCCCGGTTCCGTCCCGGTTGAACCGGCCGGTTCGCGGGATCCTTGTTTTTTTAAATTGTTTTTGAATTATATCCGTTGGGGCAACGGCTTGTGGCTTCCCCCCCCCCCCCCCTAACGGATTTATTCCACTTTTTCACTTCCCCAACACCCCCTACCACCCCCCTACTTTTAATATTTTAATTTAAACCCTCAAGTTATCATAAATACACTTTAACCCATTTTTAATATTAGAAATACCCCTCTATCCCTTATTATTTCTTACAAAAACATCTATTTTCTATATCCTCTCAATCTCAAATCTTAATTTTTTATTCCATTTAAGTCTCTTATTATATCATAATACATATATTTCAATTCTAAATTTTCATATTATATTATAATATATATAATTCTAATATTTTCTATCAAGTATTGGAGTTCCAAATTACAAGTTACAACAAACTACAAGTTTCAAGAATCGGTTATAACGTCTGCTATTAACGCAGACGTTTGGTACATTCGTTTCATAATATTTATATTTTATTTTTCGTCATTAATTTTTGTGCAATTATTATTTTTATATTACACTTTACATATAATTAAATATGAGTTCTAGCAAAAAAGATACCGGTAAAGGAAAATAGAAAGAACCAAGTGGCATTAGTAAATTATTTAATTTTAATAAAAAAAAGTAGTAAGGAAAAAAATAAGAGTAACTATGGTGGTACTTCTTCTAAATCAATGTCTAGAGTTAGATTTAATACAAATGATTCTACTTATGCTGATGATGATATTTATTCAGATGTTCAACTCGATCATGAAAGTTTAGAACGACGTTATGGTAATATTAATCCTAATCGTGATGAATATTCAGCTGAAGAAGTAGAAGTTGATCCGGGAGAAGAAGATTTGGAAGATACACCTACTAGTCCGGTGACAGAAGTTCCAACTGAAACTACAAATTAAACGGAGCAAAATTGTGGAAGCTCACCCCTTATACCTCCTACAAGGGAGAAGGTGAAATATCAACGCCCTAAAACTTCTGTTGTGTAGCAATTTATGACTTTAGATAAAGAAAACTCTATTGCATTTTGTAATAAGTGTAAACAATCTTTTAAACATAGACAAGGTGGGGGTCAAGGTGGGACGGGGGGCTAAAATAGACATTTGTTATCTTGTGTGCCGATTGAATATAAAAAAGCTAAAGCATTAGCCGATAGGAAAAAAGGAATTCTAGTTAATGATTTTGATATTAATGTTAATGAATCGGTAGGGGCTTCTAACGTGGTTCAAGGAACATTAGATCTTTCTAACCCCGGTGGTCCACTAACACAACGCAAATATAATAAGGAAAGAGATCGCGAAAATTTAGCTAGAATGGTTTCTGTTTGTGGTTTGCCTTATAGTTTTCCTTCACATCTCGATTTTATTGAATATATTCAACAAACTTATAATCCTTCTTATAGAGGTTTTTCAAGAAATACTGTTAAATCTGATGTTTTTGAATATCAAGGTAAATATTGTCAATATCTTCGTTGTATGTTTAGCATATTAGATTGTAGAGTGTCCATAACTTCGGACATGGGTCGTAGTGTTAATGGACATGATTATTTAACTATTACATCACATTGGATTGATAATAACTGGAATTTGCAAAAAAGAATCATAAGTTATAAAGAATGTGTAGAGAAAAAATTGGTCCATATTTAGCTTCAAATATTTTGAGTGTTTTAGATTATTACATGCTTATAGATAAAGTAATGTCTGTCACATTAGATAATGCATCTAATAATACAAACACTGCTAGTATGTTAAAAGTTAGATTATGTCCAATTGATGTTAATGCTTTTCATGTTAGATGTATTGCACATGTATTAAATTTAGTTGTACAAGATGGTGTTGAATTATTTGATTGTGGTTGTATGAAAATTGAATATGCTATTGCCTGGATTTTTTATGCTCATAGAGCTGCTAGAATTAGGGAATTTAATGAGCGTTGTGTACTTTGTGATTTGCCACCAAGAAAAATTCCAAGACATATTAAAACAAGGTGGAATTCTTTTTACTGACCCATTAGATAGAATTTGTGAAGATGATTGAGAACAAACTAATGAACTATTAGAATTTTTAAGACTTTTTTATGATGCTACAACCATGTTTTCTGGAATTTATTATCCTACTATTTCATCAATATTAATAAATATTTGTGCTATTTCAATTCAAGTTTCTAAATACAAAAAAAATTGAAAAATTTAGAGTTGCAATTGAAGGTATGATTGTAAAATTTAAAAAATATTTTTTTCATATTCCTCAAATTTATTTAACTGCTACTTTACTTCATCCTGAATATAAATTACGAGGTGTGTAGGCACTTGTTGATACTTTTTATGATACTTTAGAAATTTTACCAGAAAAAAGTCCAACTCGTAAAATGTGTAAGTCTAGCATAAAAGTAGAAGCAAAAATTTTTTATGAAAAATATAGAACTACAGGAAATACTCATGGAGAAGTTGGTCAAACTTCTAATCCTCAGTGTAAAACTCAAATTTCAAGTTATATGCGAGGTTTTCTTGGTCTTAATTCTACTAACCGTGATGATTTTGAAGAATATCTTAATCAATCTTTAGAGACAGTGGAAGACGAAGATGGCAATGAAGATTTATTAGCATGGTGGAGGAGGCGGAGCGTTGCATTTCCAATTTTGAGCAAAATGGTTCGTGATCTTCTAGCTATTCAAGCTTCATCCGTTTCATCGTAGGCTGCTTTTAGTGCGGCAAGGTTTCAAATTGGCGATCATAGATATTCATTAGCGAAGAAAGTTTGGAAACATCAGTTTTATTTAGAGACTGGGTCAACGCCGAGAGAAGGAATTATAATTTGCCTAAGATAAGTTCCAAACAAGAATCTTTGATTAAAACGGTCATTGAATCTACTGACGATGAATTAGAGTCACAATAGTTTCTAGCACGTTTGCCAACACCGGAGGATGTCACCATCGATATGATTCGACAATTAGAATTGAATTTTAAAGGAGAACACAGTTATTATATTACATCAGAGAACTAATTGAAACAGAACCCTTCCTAGAAGGTGTCTGCGTAAATTAGTTACTGATATAATATTTGTAACAAATATTAGTTTTACATTTGAGAACTTATTGAAACAGAACCCTTCCTAGAAGGTGGCTACGTAGATTAGTTACTCCGCGAATATTTGTAAATTGTAAGTTCTAACTTCTAATTTCTAAGTTGCAATTACATTTTATTAAATAAATTTGAAAGCTTTATTCAAGTCTTTTTTATACAACTATTGTCTTGCATTTTAATTTTAATAGATAGATACATATTTACATATATACTAAACTAACTTTAAAATACTTAATTTTAAAATATAAATTTGACATTTGAAATTTCAAATTTAAATTACTTTAAAATATTTAAAATATAAATTTGACATTTGAAATTTCAAATTTAAATTACTTTAAAATATTTAAAATACAAATTTGAACTTCTCAACTTTGAAATTTGAAATTTGAAAACTTAAGCATTATTTATTAACTAAAAATTTATATAAAACCAAATAAACTAAAAATGTTATTTATTAACATGTAATTTCAATACAAAAAAATAAGTATATAAAAAATAAAAAATCCCCCGTCCTGTCCCGTCCCGCCAAACCCCGTCCCATCCTGTATATATAGTGGGATGGGACGGGACGTATTTTCGTCCCCCCAATCCCGGTCACCCCAAAATTCCCCCAGCGCCATCCCCTGTCCCGTCCCGTCCCCCTTCATCCCGTCCCCCAGTCCCCATTCTCGTCCCCTTGCTAGCCCTGCTCCCCCTAAAAGGGTTGGGAGTTCCTGAAAGTCTTTTTTATGAGGAAGTTTCGGTAGAGATTAGAGACCGGCAAGTCAAGATATTGAGAAACAAGGAGATAGCTTCCGTGAAGGTTTTATGGAGGAATCAGTTAGTTGAGGGTGCTACTTGGGAGGTCGAGGCCCATATGATGTCTCGCTATCCTCATCTCTTTTCTTCTACTCCTATTCTAGCTTGAGGTTATGAGTTTCCTCTTGGTTTGTCCTTGTTTTTGGAGTCATGTGTTTTATGTATTTCCATGATTTCCTTATGTTATACATGTTCATGAAAACTTGTGTTTTAAAAGAAAATGAGTTTATAGGCTAGATTTTCCTCAAGTTGTTGTGCATTGAGTATGAGTTGCCTATAGACTTCATGAGATAAATTGATGAACATGCTTTAGATATGCTTTTTGAGAGTGAATTGCATATGAGCTCCAAGAGATTGTGTTGAGCATGCTTTTAGCTTGGAGAAGGTAGTTCCTCCTTTAACATGAGAAAATTTAAAAATTCATGCATATTGGGTTGCTAGATATAGTTCCTACTTCCTTATGATGAATTTGAGTATGTTGAGCTTGGAGTTGATGTTTCCTCCTTATTTATGTGCATTTCATGCATAATGGGCTGATAGAGTTAGTTTCACCCCTCTTATGATGTTTGGACAACGTCCTAGATTGGGGTCGATAGTTACTCCTTGGTCATATGCATTGCATTATAGATTCGGTTGTTAGTTCCTCTCCTACTCTTTTAGAACTAGATAGAATATCATTCAAGGACGTATAGTCCCAAGGGGGAGATATTGTAACACCCTGAATCCAAAAGAGGGCACCATATCATATTTCAGCATTTTCCAAGTGCCATCCACGGTGGCCAACCACAGCCCGTGGGTTGAACCACAGACCGTAGGTTGGTCCGTGGATTGGCCACTCAAAATTTTCAGGCCATGGACCACGCCGAGACTTACAGACCGTAGATGGGTCCATACCCCGTGGTCAAGGAACCGTAGGTTAGGAGAAAAGTCGCTAACCACCAGCCACTGTCCACCAGGACGGGCCATGGGTCAGACCAAAGTTCGTCGACTGGGTCCGTCGGTTGGTGGATCGGTGACAGCTGACAGTTAACTCATGGGCAGTTTGGTCTTTTCCTAATTAATTAGTTCCTATACTACATCGTTTTGCCTATGTTATGACCCCTATATAAGTTTTTTCAACCCCCAATTAAACCGATTTACTTCATTCTTCAAAATTCTCAAAAGAAAACCAAATTCCTCTCAAATAATTCTCTCTCCAAAAACTTCAAGAAAAAGAAGAAGGACTCATCTAGGGTTTCAAGCTAAGGTCTCAATTTCTCCATTGAAGTCTAGCATTTGGATTAAAGGTGTGATAGTTTTCATCCATGGATTCCTTTCATCCATGGAGTTCCCAAATTACTCTATTTCAAAAGGTAGAATTCCCCAATTGAGTTAGGGTTTTCTTAAGTTATCATGGGTTCTCTTAAATGTTGATTGAAATGATTGAATTATGATCTCTACTGCATGAATTGATGAATTACAAATATTTAATGATGATTTCCCCATGAACCCATGTAATCCCCTATGTTTTCAAGTTGTGAATCATATGATGTGAAATTTTGATCTTCAAGGAAGAATTTTATGAAATTGAGCATGTATTGCAATCTCTACATATATTTACGATGATATCCATATCTAACCCATGTTTTCAAAGTGTTGATGATTGGAACTGGGTTTTGAACCTCAAGAGGTAAGTTATGGACTTATGCATTTTCTTATGAAATATATGCAAATGTTTTAAGGGTACTTCGAGAGTAAAGTACCAATGATGATGTTGTGTTGTGAAATGATATACTCACAAACACATAACTAGCGTGATGTTAAAAGGTTTTCTCACATAGAAAGGATTCTTAAGTGATTAACGTTTCAAGCACACCTCATCCAATTCTAGGTGTAAACGATCATTAGTCAGTACAAAACCCAACGAAAAGTTAGGGTCAAACACATAGGGAGCAGCACGTGTCTAAAATTATTTTATGAAGTACAAATGTGATCTAAACAGTTATAGGAATACAAATTATCGAAAACATACAAATAAATATAAAAGGATGATAGAAAATGTTAGATGGGGGTTTGGATTTGTAATGAACAACACAAACAACAATAAAAATAGGGGAAAATAACAATATAGAGAGGAGTTCTTGAGTTGTGATCGCTTATAAGCTAATTATGTTATATGGGTAATTGAAATCTAACAATGAGTTGCTGAAACATTGTGGATAGGCTAGATATTTAGTGTAATAGCCTTTTCTCGAATAACTATTACAATTCATGTGATTTCTTCCGAACATCAACAAGCTTAACAAGATAATCAGCCCACAACCTTAATACATCCACTTTCTCGAGCTAGATGGGTAGGATTGGATTCAAGATTCACTCTCTCTAGCTGAACCCATATTGACCCAATACCAACAAATCATTAATCAAAAGCTTTGGTCCTAAAACCCCTTTCTCAAGTAAGCTAAGAACTCTAAATTAGAATTGCATTTGCAACTACATTTCATAGATTAAAACTCAACTAATGATTAAACCCACATTAAAACAACAATTTCATTATCAAACAACAATACCCATAAGATAATTAGACAAATAAACACATGATCACACTCCAAGAATTGGGGTTTTCACTACACATCATAAAAACAGAGAAACGGTTACCAAATGCATTGTCCATGATCTACGTAAGAGTGTCCATGCCTTTATAATGCTTTGCAAAGATTAAATTCAAAGTCCCACTTTCAAAATCCTCAAAATTCTACAATTAGCACTAAAAATTTAAGAGAAAACTCTAAGTCTAGAATGGGAACTGTAGTATCTGGGAGAGAATTCTAATATCTGGGGTAGAACTCCCTCAAAATTCCATTTAAAATCTAATTTATATTTTCCCAAGATTTTTCCTAAAAGTTCACTCAGTGGATTAAATTGAGCCTCGTCGAGTGGATCGGCGATCCGCCGATTATCCTTTTCCATTGCCATTTTTCATTGGCCTTCAGTATCTCAGGTCCTGTAACTTTGAGCAATCCAATTTATTGTCGTAGATCCGATCACCGATCCTCCAACTGCCCATTTCTGTCGCAAACTTGGTTTTTCTCCCGGGCTGGCATGCTGGACCTTTGGGCGAGCTAAAGAGCCACTCGGCAGTGCGCCGAGTGGTATTGGCGATCGCCAAGATTGCTTTTTCTTCACTTCTTCATCTCTTTAGTTCCTTTTTGTCTGGTCATGTCCTTGCCTTGCTCTTTAACCTTCATAACTGTAAATCAACACTTTAACATCAGTTTAGAACATAAAATAGGCATTTGAGGACACTTAAACTATCAAAACAAAGCCCGAATGAGTCGAAATCTCGGACTCATCAACACCCCCAACTTAAACTTTTTCTTGTCCTCAAGTAAAACTCAAGATCAGCAGTTCAATAAGGATGTCTACTAATAGTGTTGCATAAGACTCAACATAAACACACACAACATGGTTCAAATTACTCATACAATGATCACTTGTGCACTCAAAGTTTCAAATTGTGACTCACCATTATCAAGAGCCCTCAAGCTCACAAAACTTACTTGAAATACAAGTTCAAGCTCAACAAAGTTATTCAAATGCCCTCATAACAAAGATGATTTCATATTCACACAAAATTTCTCAACAATTTAAGGCTTAGGAATCACATACAACTCTCACACTCACAAAGATGAACACATGCATGACTCCACCCATAGGCTTGCCCTAATTTTCCAACCAACATTCGTTTCAGCTCAATTAAGGTCAAAATTGTCTTTTTAAGGCTTCTAACGGGGCTGAGTGTAAAAGTATGGCCATTTAGCCTTAGTGGCTTCTACCTTCATAAAGTATGGTCTAAACATCATTTTTATCCTTTTCTTTAATCATTTCAAACATGTTCAAACTCCACCTCATTATTCAACTCATAATGAATCACCAGATACCTCATTATTCTTCATTCTTTTCACACACTTTATTTCACAACTTTTTCTCTCTTTTTTTCCAGTCATTTTCTTTTCTTTCATTTCCTTTTGCTCTTTTTTTTACTTGGATGGGTTCCATCTTTTTCAACAAAATTCAAAATCAAGGGGGGATTGTTCATATTTCTTGACTTTCCATCTCTTTCACCACACCCCAAACTTAGGCCAAAAGCCTAAGTTATGGGTGAAGGGATATAGAGAGGTAACAATTGTTCAAGTTTCTTTGAAGAAAAGGGGTAAGGCTCAATGGTTGCAAAATAAGATTCACCATTCTCACAAAGGTGGCCACAAAAAAGGTATATTATCAAATAGGTTCACTCTTTAAAATTAGTGCCTAAGATCATTTCAATTGTTCGCATCACTCAACCAACCAGACCTGTCATTAAACACAATGTTCAAAGTAATCTCACCACATAAGGCATTGATACCAATATCAAAACAAGACTTCACAAAAGACTTCATCAACAATCGGCTAGTCGCAACAAGATGCTAAAAGTTCACATATTGCCTATGTAACTTCGTTTGCCTCATCATAGCCTCACATTAATTTTGTTCGATTAAAAGTACCATTCAAGTAATCGGTATTGATCACAACCGACACTCAAATTTGCACAAGAACAACCACATTCACACACAAAAGAGGTGGAAAAATTTTAAATTTGGTTCAAAACCATCTTCAATCAAAACCATGGGCCACAAGCTAAAATATTCACAATACCAAAATCTAGATATATAGATATAAGCCAAATAAGCCCAATATTCACAAAAAAAGTCACATGAGGTAGGTATGGAAATACCTCAGCCTACCCAACAAAATAAGAAATTGTCCTCAAATGTAACTAAAACAAAAAAGTGCATAAACAGTAATAGATAGGGAAGGGAAAATCATCCTACCAGGCTAAGCTTGGGGCGCAGTCTGCATGTCTGCCACTCCATCTGTTAGGCATCAGTGCCCGGTGTCTCATCAACACTGGCCCCATAGGAGCCCACCATGGACACATCCCTCAAAGAGGCCCGAACAATTGAATCTACCATGGCCTCCTCTAAGTCAGTCAGGCCCTCAAAAACAACCTCCTCATACACACCAAGCTGCTCCACATCAGTCTCAGCCTCAGACTCATCAACAACAACATCAGCCCTAACCTTATCTCTGGTAGTAGCCGGAGGCACCTCACCACAGGCTGGAAATCTGTACTCTGCACATCTGGGATCTCCACCGTCCAAAATAGTGAAGTAGAGTTTGTGGACTTCAGATGGTCCACATCCTTTCTCAGTCTAATAATATCGGCCTTTAAGGTCGTCACCTCCTCAGTAGCACCCTGGCCTCTTTTACGAACCTCTACTCTCGATGTAAAGGCATCAATAGAAGCCTTGATAGGCGTCAATACAGCAGTAATAGCTCCCTCAATCATCTAGGGAAACTTGGCCTCTAGCCGGGAAGCATGTACATCTGCAGAATGGGCTAGGTTCCCCATCTTGAGAAACATGACCTAGGTGATTGGTGGCTGGGAGCCAAAAGTACCAGTAGCATATCTAGGGGGCGGGGGAGCATCAAAAGAACTAGGAGAGTCGGACGGAGCAAAACTAGAGGTACCTTAAGGCCTAGTGGCTAGAGTAGGCATGTCGACCTCCAATGACATGTCCACTGGAGCTGCTCTCCTTCTATCTACCTCGTCTTGTGCGTACTTGGCCTCAATACACTGAATGTCTATAAAAGATGTGGGCGTAATCTCAACATCCCTCTTCTCATCTCGAGGAACACTGGCCCGTCGACATAACTCTGTGATCAGCACTGTGAATGAAAGAGACGTCTGGCGCTGCTTGGCCCTCATGACCATCTCCTGCTCGATGATCAAGCCCAAAATATGCCACTTCCCGGCTTTAATAGACCCAAGGCAGGCTACCTTTGGGGTGCAGAGAATGGACTCATTCTGTGATGGCATAATTGTGTTGCTGATGTTCCAAACCAATATCTAGCAGCAACATTTAGGTCCTTCTTCTCTATAGGTGCTCCAGCCTCAATCCACCTTGGGATGGTGTCTGAAAATAATGAGAAAATGAAGACCTAAGGTTGCCGAGTCCACTTGGCAAATCGCCAAAGGGTCTCACTTTGCCATTTGTTCCAGTGTGCTGAGCCTGAAGGAAAGGATCAAGTCGGCAAAACAAGGGAGCAGTTCGCGCATCACCGAGAAGTTCCACGAAGCACTACTATATCACCCAATGACCCAGAGCACGATGATGCCGAAGGATGGAGCAAGAAGGAAATGAACTACACTAAAGGGAGAATCACTGTGTTGATCGGCGATTTCGACTAATGTCGCCGAATGATCCGTCGCAGCACATATTTTTGAAAACTATAAATACTCATTGAGTTATAGAGAATATATCATTAGTCAATATCAGATTCTTAATATAATTTTTAGTACTTTTATTTTTGCTCGGAGTTTGGAGAGGGTTTTGGAAACTTGAAGAATAAGAGGGTTTCATCTACAAGGATTTGGACTTGGGTCTCTTGGATTCTTCATTATTGACCTATAACAAGACTTAAATCTTGATACCCATTTGAATGCAAGCTTATTTAGGTACAAATTTCTATCTTTTGATGCGTGGATAAAAACCCCATTCTTGGGGTGTGATTTAGCAAATATGTGTTGAGATTATTGTTGGGATTTGTTTGCTGATAGGTTAGATGTATTTTAATGGTTATTTCACCTAGTGGTTGTGGTTTAATCTAATGGGTTTGTAGTTGTAAATACAAAACCACCCATGTGTTTTCGGCTTGCTCTAGAGAGAGGTCGTGAAACCAAGATCGCTAAACTGATGGCCTAAGGACTGGGCCGACATAAGGTTCAGCCCGAGAGGGTGTGCCCTAGTCCCATATTCTAACACTCAGCTCGAGAGAGTGAGTGGGTTAAGGCGTAGGCTGGCCTTCATACGACATATGGGTGTCTGAGAGGAACCTATTTGAAATGGGGTGAGTTTCCTGAGAGGGAACTTATTTCCATCTAAAACATAGCCTAGTAACTATTATCTTGCAAATTTCCTATCAAAAACATGTACCCAACGATTGAAATCAACATATATTGCGGTCACACCCTAAGAATCCCCTCTCATTTATAGAATTCTTGTTAATTTTACTGTTTTTGCTATATTTGTGAAAAAAACCCCAAATCGATATTTGACACTTTTGTGTCCCCCCCTTTTTAATTTACAATGTTTTTAGTCGTTAATATTTTAGCTACAACTAGTTAGAACTTAATTTTATTTTTTTATTAATTCTCGAAACCACTCCCTTGGGACTCAACCCCAACCCTTGGTTGGGTTATTATACTATTGCACAATCGTAGACACTTGCTTTGGAAGTTGTGTCATTGATTACGCAAACATGATAACGGCATCGCTACCGGGGAGTGGTCTTATTTGGGAATTCTTAGTTAAATAGAATATTTGATTTTTGCTAGTTTTAGTTTTACTAATCTAAACTGTAGTTTTGTTTTACTAGTTTGAATATCAAAGAAGGGAACGAAGGATGGAAAATCATTATGGATATCACATGGATCATCCCCTTCTGAAACTATTGAACCTCTAGGACAACCTCCTGACCTTTAACCAGGTAAGGGATGAGATGATTCAGGAAATGTGGCTAAAGTTTCAAGCGGTGCTGCAACCATGCCCATCTCACGAGATGACAGACAAGGGGCTACTGGAGTGCTTCTACAGGGGTCTTGGACACGACAATAAATGTATAGACGATTAACTTTGTAATGGCGGTATGCTACACCAGCCCTATGACGTTGTAGAAAAACTCTTTAATGGCATGGTAGAAGCCAACAAAGAAGCCAGAAAAAATCAGGAGTGGGACACACTAGTCACCCAGTTGAATGTTCTATCCACCCGAGTCACGGAATTGGAAGTACAAGCCATAGGAAAAGAAAAGCACTCCTCCCTTCGAGAGTGTAAACATGGGAAGAAGCAGAGAGGTGTGCAGGATGATAAAGCCCTGTCACTCATTCAATAAAAGATTGAGGCACATGATAAGATGTTGAATGAAATGAAGGAGAACATCGAAATGCTAAATGAAGCGTCAGCCTCTCAATCCATGACTATTCAATTGCAAGATGCCCAAATCGTCCATCTAATATCAGGTCAATACCCACAATTCACCGAGGACTCGCCTAATTACAACATGGGCGACTCCAAAAATAAAGAATAGATGTGGACTTGTATCGTGCAACGATATTACCTAAGGTGCTATTTGGGAGGAAACCCAAAACCCCTTAATGTTTTATATATTTGCGTATTAGTAAAATAATGGTGTGCTGATTGGTATAGGTGGAAATGTGAGATGTGTTTGAAAAGTGCGGAGTGACAAGCAACAGATCAAATTGGTGAGTCACCGAAGAGGTCAGCGAACTCGACCTTAACCTCCATTTGACTCCAAACTTCCCCAAAAGTGGAGTCTGTAAAACTCGGGGATCTTGAGAAATCATTGGTGCATAGCCAACTCTGTTGGCGATCTTGACGGTGATCGCCGTTTGAATACCTAGGCTTGCTGGAAAGATTTGTAACACTTGGCGCAACTTGTGATTAGTTGGTGACACACCAGTTATTCGGCAATTTATACTAATATCGCCGGGTGCGTAAGAACTGGATAGCGCTTGTGTAAAGTGAAACAGGGTGGCGGTGAAGCATTCAAGAAAGTGGGTTGAAAATAGGCGTATTGGATTTCTTAGCGGTGCTGTGTAGAGTTCGCTGAATCACTCACTGATTCGCTTAGCGTCCCTACCTCACCTTCTTTTTAATGCTAAAATTGTGGAAGGTCTACACCCAAAGTCACAGGAGAACCATGCCGCCCTGACAGATGGAGCAACTGCCTAGCCAGGATCAATTTTTTATCTCCTTATTTGTCTTACTTATTTTTACTTTTGGGTATTGTTAATTGCATTTGAAGAAAATGTGTTTTTATTTGTGGTGGGGTGAGGCTCACCTTTTGTGTGGTATTTGTGTTCGTGTTTTGTATATATATTTGGGTTGTTCTATTTAAAATTTTTGTTACACTGCTTTTTGTGGATGTTTGAGCTCATGGATCTCTTTTGTTTTAAATTACAGATACGTCTGAAACAAATTGAATTTTTCACACATTTTTGCCACCTCTTGTGTGTTGAACGTGACAGTTATTTAGCAAAATTTAAGTCTCAGTTTCGATCAATACTGATGACTTGAATAGTGCTATCAATCGAACGAACATAAATGCACGACTACGACAAGACCAAATGAAGTTGCCCTGTGATTATCTTACTTTGAACCACGCATGAATAAACCCGAAATTTGCCCTATTAGTCTGATTGATTTTGAAAGGTGTGCTTTTGAAATGATCTTAGGCAACTTTAAAGAGTGTGAGCCAAATTTGACATATACTTCTTTTGTGGCCTATCCGTGAGCGTTTGAAACTCTCTTGAACACCTCTTGAGCCTTACCTTTCTTTGGAGGAACGTTGATGAACCCTAGACCTTACTTGACCCACTACCTATAATCCTCTTATTTGTGGTTTAGTGATAACCAACTTAGGCCAAAAGCCTAAGTTGGGGGTGTGGTGAAAAGGAAAAGGAGAAGTCAAGAAGTGTAGCAAAAGTCTCCCTTAACCCATGGTATTTCAAGACAAAATGGAAACCCTTAAAAAAAAAAAAAGTTGTGGAATAAAAAGTGCAAAAGGAATTGGGCTTCCAAGCAATACATAGAGAGTGAATAAAAGGATGACTTAGAAGCACTAGAAGAAAAAGTGATAAGGGAAAGGAGAAGGACGTTTTGATAACACCACATATCATGAGGATGAAGAAGTCACTGAGCTTAAATGACCATACCTTTGCACTCAGCCCCATTTCAAGCCTTGAAAAGACCTTTTTGAACTTGAGTAAGCCAAATCAAAAGTCGATTGGAAAATAAGGGCAAACCTATAGGTAAAAACATGCATTGTGTTCCTTTTTTTGAGTGTGAGCGCTGCATCTGATTCCTGATTTTGAAGTGATTAACCTCTATGTGTGAATATGGAATCATTCTTTATGTGAGGGCATTTAGATACTTTTTGTTGAGCTTCAACTTGCACAAGTAGTAAGCATTGCGAGCATGAGAATCTTTGGTAATGGTGTGCCACAACTTGAATCTTTGAGTACACAATTGATCTTTGCATCAGTAACTTGAGTCTTGTTGGGTACATTCATGATTGAATCTTGTGTAGCACTATTTGAGACACCCTTTGTGATCAACTGAACTTGAGTTTGCTTGAGGACAAGCAAAAGTTTAAGATGGGGGTGTTGATAAGTCCACAAATTGGACTCATTTAAGGCTATATTTTAATAGAATTGTGTCCTCAAATACCTATTTTATCTACACATCTGATGAAAACCCTTAAGTTTCAGGTATTAGAAAATTGAAGGAAAGTATGGACACTACTTTGCAAAAAGGAACGAAAAGGCTGAAAAGAATGAGAAAATAAAGGCCCGAGGATCGCCGAGTCCACTTGACGAATAGCCGAAAGGTCTCACTTCGCCTTTTGTTTTAGTGTGCTGAGCCTGAAGAAAAGGATCAAGTCGGCGGAACAAAGGAGCAGTCAGCGCATCACCGAGAAGTTCCGCAAAGCAGTACTATATCGCCCAATGACCCAGAGCACAATGATGTCGAAGGATGGTGAAAGAGTACGATGAATTACACTAAAGGGCGAATCGCCGAGTTGATCGCGGTTTCGACTAATCTCGCCTAATGATCCATCGCAGCGCAGATTTTTGAAAATTATAAATACTCGTTGAGAGTTATAGAGAATATATCATTAGACAATATTAGATTCTTAATATAATTTCTAGTGATTTTATTTGTGCTCTCAGTTTTGAGAGGGTTTTGGAAACTTGAAGAAGAAGAGGGTTTCATCTCTAAGGATTTGGACTTGGGTCTCTTGGATTCTTCATTCTTGGCCTGTAACAAGACTTAAATCTTCATATCAATTTGAATGCAAGCTCATTTAGGTATAAATTTCTATCTCTTGATGTGTGGCTAAAAACCCCCCCATTGTTAGGGTGTGATTTAGCAAATATGTGTTGAGATTATTGTTCGATTTTTCTTGTTGATAGGTTAGATGTATTTTAATGGTGATTTCACCTAGTGATTGTGGTTTAATTTAATGGGTTTGTAGTTGAAAATACAAAACCACCCATGTATTTTTCGCTTGCTCTAGAGAGATATCATGAAACCAAGACCGCTAGACTAATGAATGGCCTAAGGAGTGGGTCAACATGAGGTTCAGCCCGAGAGGGTAAGCCCTAGTCCCATATCCTAACACTCAGCTCGAGAGAGTGAGTGGGGTAAGGCTTAGGCTGACTTTCATGCGTCATATGGGTGTCCGAGAGGAACCTATTTGAATCATGGTAAGTTGCCCGAGATGGAACTTATTTCCATCTAAAGCTTAACCTAGTCACTATAATCTTGCAAATTTCCTATCAAAATCATGTACCCAACGATTTAAATCAACATATATTGTGGTCACACCCCAAGAATCCCCTCTCATTCATAGAATTCTTGTTAATTTTACTATTTTTGCTATATTTGTGACAAAACCCCGAAATGGATATTTGACACTTTTGAGTCCCACTTTTTAATTTACAATGTTTTTAGTCGTTAATATCTTTAGCTACGACTAGTTGAAACTTAATTTTATTTTTCTATTAATTCTCAAATCCACTCCCTTGGGACTCGACCCCAACCATTGGTTGGGTTATTATACTATTGCACAATCGTAGACACTTGCATTGGAAGATGTGTCATTGATTACGCAAACGTTACTAGCCAATGTTTGAGGTCATCTAGAGTCATTTATGTGATCATACTCTGGAATTCATGTATGAAGTCTGTAGCCCTCTGAAACACAACATTTTTATCATCACTGCTACATTTCACTTTCTTCCCTCGAACCATCATGAAGTCTTCCAACTTGAAGGCACTAGCCTTCTTCTTCCCTTGAGGCACCATGTTAGTATAGCATAAAACTCTCGGACCCATATCGAAATGTATGGGCCACGGGGCATGGTGAAGACCTCGAACCTATGGAACCTGAGGGTGTCCCACATATTTCGATGTTCTCCACTACACAATTTGTGGACAGTATCTTCTCTTCTTAGATGGTCCTCAATCCCACGACCTTTAAGAGACCGGGGAGGAGGACCCTATTCTGGCGGTGCCGGACCCTTATCCTGGCTGTAGCTGGAGGAGGAGGAGCCTGCGCTGTTAGGATCCTAAACGGATCATGCATTCCCTTGGTGCGAAGCTCTACTCTCCGGGCTTGCAGTAATTGATTGTCCTCAGGATCAGAGAAATAAGCCTGAGAATCATAAAACTTTCCCTCATCCAATTCTAGGTGTAAAGAATTGTTAGTCAGTATAAAACACAACAAAGAGTTAGGGTGGAGCCCACAGGGAGTGGTACGTGTCTAATATTCAGTTATGAAGCACAAATTTGATCTAAAAAATTATAGGAATAAAATTTATCGAAAACATACAAATAAATCTAAAAGAATGCAAATGAATGTCATATGTGGGTTTGTATTTGCAATGAACAACTAAAACAATAATGAAAACAGGGGAAAATAACAATATAGAGAGGAGTTCTTGGGATGTGATCGCTTATTAGCTAATTATGCTTTATGGGTAATTCAAATCTAACAATGAGTTGTTGAAACACTGTGTGTAGGCTAGACTTTAAATGTTATAGATTTCTCTCGAATAACTATTACGATTCATGTGATTTATTTCGAACATCAACAAGCTTAAAAAGATAATCAGCCCACAACCTTAATACATCCACTCTCTAAAGCTAGATGGGTAGGATTGGATACAAGATTCAGTTTCTCGAGCTGAACCCATATTGACCTAATACCCACAAATCATAAAATCAAAAGCTTTGGTCCCAAAATCACTTTCTCACCAAGCTAAGAACTCAAAATTAGAATTGCATTTTTGCAACTACAATTTATAGATTAAAACTCATCTAATGGTTAAACCCATATTAAAACAAAAATTTCATTATCAAACAACAATACCCATCAAATAATTACACAAATAAAGACATGATCACCGCATGAATTGGGGTTTTAGCTACACATCATAAGAATTGAGAAATTGTTACCAAATGCATTAGCCATGCTCTGGGTAAGAGTCGCCAAGCCATTACAATGCTTTGCATAGATTCAAAGACCCACTTTCAAAATCTTTAAAATTCTACAATTAGCACTAAAAAATGAAGAGATAACTCTAAGTCTAGGATGGGAACTGTAATATCTAGGAAAGAATTCTAATATCTGGGGGAAAACTCCCTCAAAATTCCATTTAAAATCTAATTTTTAGTTTCATGAAATTTTGCCTGAAAGTTCACTCGGCGGATTAAGTCATGCCTGACCGAGTGGATCGGTGATCCACTGATTGTCCTCTTCCATCACCACTTTGCATTGACCTTCAGAATCTCAGGTCCTGTAACTTTGTGTGATGCAATTTGTTGTATCAGAATGGAGTTGCGATCCACCGACTGCCAATTTCTGTTGCCAACTTGGTTTTGCCCTAGGGCTGGCATGCTGGACCTTTAAGCAAGATAAAAAGCTACTTGGTGGTGCGCCGAGTGCTCTTGGCAATCGCCATGATTGCTTTTTCTTCACTTCCTCAACTCTTTAGTTCCTTCTTGTCTGGTCATGTCCTTGCCTTGCTCTTTAACATTCATAGCTGTAAATCAACACTTTAACATCAGTTTAGAACATATAATAGGCATTTGAGGACACTTAAACTATCAAAACAAAGCCCAAATGAGTCAAAATCTTAGACTCATTATTAGGTTGAAAGGCTTTCTCACCTATTTGAATCAAAGAGTAAGAGCTATCCTAATGAGCTAGCTTGGTTTAGTTGTCCAAAGGCACCTTTCCATGATTAATGAAGTCAGGTAAGAAATGACTATTATGTGGGATTTATGCTTAGTATTAAGTGGATATTGATGATGGGATGGAAGCTCTACCGTAGTAGAGGCCGGGTTTCTAGAAGCAATCTCCTGAGATGGAAGCTTCCCCGTTAGTAGAGGTCGGGTTTCTAGTAGAAATCTCCTTATACCTTAATTATCAGCCCCATAGGTTGATCAGCTAAAGGATCTACTTAAGCTAGAAGTTCAAGGTTCTACCTTCGGCAAGTAGAACATCCCTTTTCGGTGTGGGAGACATTAGGGGATCATGTGATCGCTCACATGGTCTCTATGTCGGCTAAGGCTAATTCCCCACAACTAACAATGAACTAAGGTTACTTCAAGAAGTATCGCATATGAGTTCAAAGGTTTTAAAGATGAAGTTAGCTCGGACTGACCATGATTTATGACTTATGTTTTATAACTCTTTATTATCATGTTTTAGCTTGGTCAATAGCATGTCATGATATTAAATGTCCCTTTTAGCATGATTTAAATGTTTTTATGCATGGATATCATACTTGGTACATTGTTTTTGTACTAACACATACTCTTGCCTACATTTAACCCAAATGTATGGTCCGATATTCAGGGTGCTCAGTTTTGTAGCTAATGGGTGATTTGATTAATTCCTGAGCTTTGGTGAGCCCTCATGCTTTGAGGACGAACTTTGTTGTTTTCACTTTATTTCATGTATTTTCTCTTTTGAACATGATGTATGGTCTAGGCCCAATTTATTCTATTGTATTAGATGGCTATGATGAGACAAGTGTATTAGTCTTCCGCTTTGCTTTTATAAAATATTTGGACTTGGACTATTGTTTTACTCTCATTGTTCTATTTCTTATGTTATGAGAGCTAAGTGGCTTGTATGTAGTCCTTCAGGGTTCTATACGCCATGTTACATACAGGGGGTACCCCTAGATCATGACACATGTAAGCTAGAAGTTATTGTCCTTACCTTGGAAAGTGGTACATCTCTTTTTTGTGTGGGATAGATTTTAGATTCCATATTTTAGCTCACATGATCTACATCGGTTAATGGTAAACATCCCACAATAACGAACTAAGGTTACTTTAAAAGTATCTCACAAAAGGTTTTAAATATTTTAAGCTCGCATTGACCATGCTTATGACTTGTGTTTTCTAACCTCTTATCTTATGTTTTACCCTTGTCATTGCATGTCATGTACAGTTCTTTTAGCATGATTTAATATCATTTATACATTGATATCATACTTAGTAAATTCCACGTACTAATGAAAACTTCAGCCTACATTGTTTCACTAATATTGGGTCCGACACTCCTACCTCAGATACTTATGGCTAATTGATCTCTCTCTTGGCATTTGAAGATTGTGGAGTCCTCATGTTCTGAGGACCGAGACACTTTTATATCTTTTTTATATCTAATTTTTAAGATATTGTATGTGGTGTATGTGTTACGTCCCGACCGCTTCTTTTGATGTAGTAGATATATTATTGAGATTAAGTTGGATTTCCACTTTGTCAAACTCTTTTATGATGTAAAATGCTACTTTTAAAATCTTTTATTTATATTTTCTTTTATGATGTATGCTAAGTGACTTATGTAGGACTTTTTGGGGTTCTATATGCGATGTTACAGCTAGGGTATACATCAGGTTAGGTCAATAATGACTTGCAGGTATCATAAGATGTGGTTTGCTACTATTTTCTCAGTAGAGTGGTTGTATGAAAAGTTGTAGGACGTGTTCAGACATACCTCAAATAGAATTGAAAGGAGCTAGAGTCAGAAATGAAAATATTTAGTCGATGTAGTTTAGCCTTTAGAAGGAGGTGAAAACAAGGATATTTACTCTTATTTGAAGGTCCAAAGATGTTTCTTCAGAGAGAGTGAAGAATTGGGTTTAGAAGAAAGTCGTTCCATCTTGTTTTCTCTAGTTATGATGATAGTGTTACGTGTCATTCATATGTGTTAGAAATTGTAGGATAATATTTGAGAAAGGAGTTTACAGACGTTCCGCTCGAGTGTGATGATAGCTTATTTGTGGTTTTGAGTCTGGTAAATGGTAAAGTTGGAATCAAAATAAATTTTTTTCATTTTAAGTCTATGATCGTGGTAGTATGTTTTGTCAAGGTATGAATTTATAAAGTAAGAAATGATTGCTCACATCACATATTGAACATTTTAAAGGACTTGTGCATGGTTTGTGTCGTAAATTTATTAGTTTTGATTGTTAATAGACCTAAGTAAGGGTTTCACTTAAAGGGGTTGGTTTAGAGTATAAGCTAAAATCCCATGGATTATTGATCAAAGGATAAGATTGGTAAGCGAGTCAGCGAAAGGAACAAGAGTCTAGTATATCAAAAGTTTAAGGTATTTTGAATTTGCGTCATGGGAAGAATTTAAGAAAGGTGAAGGAATAAGACCACTCATATAGAACCTTGCTAAGTTGAATGTTCTATGAACTTTTACCTTTGATATAAGATGGTTCCTACAAATGTGCATTTACTATTGACAATTGAATAAGGTTACCATAAGTAATAAATATCCTATTTTAAGAATTGATGATTTATTTGATCAACTCCAAGGTGAGATTTTCTTCTCTATGATTAACCTTCAGTGGGATTATCACTAATAGTGGGTAAAGGAAGATAATATTTTGAAGATGGATTTTCAAACGTGGTACGGTCATTATGAATTTGTTGTAATATCTTTTGATTTGACTAATGGCGCAGCGACATTCTTAGACTTGATCAATAGGGCATTCAAATAATATCTTTGACATATTCGTGATTGTATTTATTGATGATATTTTGATTTAATCTCGAAGCGCGAATGAACATGATGATCATTTGAGAATTATGTTGAGAATTATCAAGGATCATAAATTGTATGCGAAGTTTAGGAAATGTGAATCTTGGTTGAGGTCCTTTGTGCTCCTTGGCCATATTGTCTCTGGTGAAAATATTCAACTTGATCCTAAGAAGATTGAGGTGGTTAAGAATTGGCCTAGAACTTAATATATTTAAGATATACGGAGTTTCTTAGGTTTCTGTAACACTCCGGAAATTAGTAGGTGAAACTAGAGCCTAAACATGAGGGTTAACGTCATGAATTAAGGGAAAGGGCCAATGGAGGAGACCAAAACAGTCCACTCTCCCCTAGACACTGCCCTAGTGACTACGACCACCCCCACGACTCATGGTATGGCTCATGGTGGCCTAGGCAGTGTACTCCCCTAAATCTGCCAAAAAGGTGCTCTCCTTCATGAGCCACTTCACGGCTCGTGGGAAGGCTCGTGGAGAAGAGTTGGGCGTGTGAGGGTGGCAACCAAGTAGCTTAGCTACCACCCCAAGAACCACGAGAGGGACCACGGCCAGTGGTCTTGACTACGACTCATGGAGCCCCTCGTGAAGATGCCTTGGGCATTTTAGCTAAGGGTCCCAAGTAGCATATCTACTGCCTCAAGGACCACGAGAGAGACCACGGCTGGTGGATCCCCTCGTGGGAATGCCTTGGGCATGTAAGCTTAAGACACCATGTGCTTAGCTACTACCCCAACTTCACGAGAGGGACCACGGATCTTGGTCCTCACCACAGCTCGTGAAGGTGGCTTGTGACACCTGGGTAGTCACTTAATGAAGGTCAATTAAGTCTTTTCCTATTTTAGTCCAATTTAAGTGAGGTCATTTTGGGTAGGGGTACTATATAAGTTGTTTTTAAGTCAAAATTCCCTTAACTAAGTTAGTTTTCACAAACACCCAAATCAAACCAAATGTTCATCTTCCTCACAATATTTCTCTCTCTAAAACTCAAGAAGAAGAAGAGTAATATTGGAGCTAGGGTTTGGAGGATTCAAGGATTCTTCCTCAAATTCTTTGAAGATTGTTAATCAAGGTATGGTGGCTTTTCATCTCTGGGTAATTTCCACCTATAGAGTCCCTTCTAAACTTGCTTTCAAAGCTCTCAATTTCCCCAAAAGCTAGGGTTTCAATCTAATTCATGGGTTTTCTTTCAAAGCATTTTCAATTGTTGATTTATGATGGATTATGATTGAATTGATGAGTTATTATTGATTTATGATGAAATCCCCCCAATAACCTATGAATTCCCCATATTACTAAATTGTGATTTCATGATGTGGGTTGATTGATTATAGAAGCATGTCAATTGATTCTGTTTATGTTGATTGAGTTATTGGATTATGATATTCCCCTTAACTAATGTAGTAATTCTATATGTTTGGGTTAATTGTGATTCATATTCCTTGAAGGAAAAATTATGAGGGCTTGTGCATGTTGATTAGAATTGTGTATGAGATTATGATTCACTTAGGAAGTGAAGATACTATGACTATGGTGTAATTGTGGTATTGTTGAAAGATCATTCTCCCCATACCCTTAAACATGACTATGCATGAAATGTCTATGATTATGATAATGTTGTTGTGTTGATTGAAAGGTTATTCTCATGAACACCTATGAACATGATGTGAAAGGTTTACTCACATATTAATGATTCTAAGGTTGAAAGGCTATTCTCACCTAATGAATCTATGAGCTATCATGATACCATGTTTGTTTGAGTGCTAAGGGATTCTTTCATGAACATGAACCTAAGTTAAGAATTAACATGAAACTAATGGGAATTATGCTTAGCACCGAGTGGATATGAATATGAGATGGAAGCTTTTACGCCAGCAGTTCGGCTTCCTAATGGGTTCCTTTTACGCCAGTAGTCCAGGTTCCCAAAACAGTTATCTCATGATATGGAAACCTTCTACGCCAGTAGTCCGGGTTTCTAGTAGCAATCTCCCTATCCCATAACTATGTGCCCACATAGGTCTTTAGCTAGTGGATCCAACTAAGCTAACAAACTAGTTCTACCTTAGGCTAGTAGGACACCTCTTTCCGGTATGGGGCATGACACTAGATTCCATGTAGCTCACATGGTCTATGTCAGTTAAGGCTATTTCCCTACATGACAAGCATATAAACTATGATATGAACATGAACATGAACATTACTTATGACTTCTCAATGAGTTTTACTTAGTCTAAGTGGGAGTATGTGACTTCACTTATACATTGCACAAGTAGACTTAGAAAGGGGTTATGGTGTGGTTTTCTTATGTTATAAAGACACATGAAATTATGCATGTATGATATGGATTGTTTCTAAGAGTGACTTTACATGCTACAAGGTATGAACATGAATGTTTACTTGTTTATGAGTATTCACTATGGATGAGGTCAAGGTATGATATGTATGAACATGGTGGCCTAAAAGTGATACTAAATATTAGATAGAATTATGGGATCTTGTCTATACATTGCACAAGCATAGCTTAGGGTTGCTTATGAAATGGTTTGACTTATGTATTTACATTATTGTGCATAAAGACTTTTAAAGTTGATAAAGTGCATGGTTTCAAGTAAATTGTCCTTTTTAGCATGTTTTAAGGACTTTTATGCATGGCTTCCATACTTAGTGCAATTTGTGCTACCCATATTTTCTACCTTTTTCTATAAGTGTAGGTCCCATTTGTTGAAAATAAGGGGTTATATATGATTTTACATTTATAGACAACTTTACAGATTTGTTTATGGATCTTTGAGAATTTTTTTTTCATTTCCCTGAGATCGTGGAGAAGACATGTCCAGTCTAATGAATTTCAATCCCTTATCTCTCGGCTTGGAAGGGCACTAACGGTCGTGTTATCATACAGGATAGCTGAGATAAAAGCTATGTTATTATGTGTGGAGCCTTTTAGAAAAGCCATTTCTTTCTTATATTGTTTAATTGAAGTAAAGTAATGTACCTATATCTGGGAGTAGCAGAAAGAAGAAAATCTCTCTTGTATTGGATAGTTTTCCCCCTAAGGCATCCAAAGGCCCTTAAAACACGACTTCATATGCTTGTAGGGGTCATTTGCTCTCCTTTGGTTGAAAGCTTGGATTGATTCTCTCCTTGGTTTGGTGCGTCCTCATGGTTCGAGGTCAATAGTTATTCAATCTAGTTTCTTTTTATGTTCTATTTTGAGACTATGTTGTAAAGGGTTGTGACCCTTATTGATACTCGATTGTATTAGATGGTAAGTGAGACTATATCTAGACTTCCTTTGATTTTATTAAAAGACTTCAATTGTAAATTTTTTTAATTCCACATCATTTCTATTACTTATGTTTATGTTATGCTAAGGTCTTGTATAAGACTCCTTTGGGGTCGAGTACGCCGTGTTACATCTATGGGCTGGGTACCCCTAGGTCGTGACAGTTTGACCAGTTATTATAGAAAGTTTGTGAAAGGATTTTCCTCTATTGAATCTCCATTGATGACATTGACTCAAAAGAAGGTGAAACTTCTATTGTCAAAAGCTTGTGAGAAGATTTTCCAAGAGTTATAAGATAGAGTCACTTCAGCCCCTATATTGACATTACTGGGTGGATGGCACATTTTTGTGATTTATAGATATTAATGACGAGGAATGCTTTATTGTTATGCTACTACTACTTGCTCTGCTTTCAAATGCCCTTTTTTGGTTTAGAACCCAGCCATATATTCAAAATAGGATGTAATGCTTCTCATATTGGTATTGGTTGTGTCTTGATGTAATATGGGAAAGTCATCACTTATGATTCGAGTTAACTGAAGGTGCATGAAAAAATATATGTGACTCATGATTTGGAGTTAGCGACAATATTATTTCCTCTATAGATTTGGACATATTACCTATATGGTATTTATGTGGATGTCTTTACTAAACACATAAGTTCTTGAAGCATGTGTTCACTCAAAAGGACTTGAATCTTCACCAAAGAAGGAGACTTGAGTTATTGAAAGATTATGACATGTGTGTCATTTATCATCCGGTAAAGCGAATATGGTGGCAGATGCTCTTAGTCGACTATCGATGGGAAGTGTTGCTCATGTTGATGATGGTAATAAAAATTTAGTTCATGATGTTCATAAATAAGAACGATTGGGTATTTTCTTTGTTGATTCTAATGAGGGAGGTGTGATTATTCATAATAGTTCGGAATTGTCTCTTTTATTTGTCACCACCTTATTTTCAAATGAAGGTTTTGAAAAGGAGAGTTTTTCTAATTAAAGTGACTATTTGGAAAAGGGAATATTTTATTCAAAGTCGCCACTTGGAATTGAGTTTTGGTGTTCCAAGTCACCTAATTAAATCCCTAATCAAAAGAAAAATTGACTCTTTATCTTAATGGTCTGCAAACTAGAAATTTGGATAAGGAATTATGTTGACCGAGGGGAAGGAATCAGGCATCCCTTGAGTTCTGTGGTTCTCGCACAGTCACTTGATACACTATTATATGAATTGAATTGAATTTTAGATATATTATTATTATGAACTTGATACAAGTGTATATTACCTGTATTCTTTGACTTATTGTAAATGAGTTAAAATTGTCTTTTTTTATTAGTAAGTGGTGTATTGGTAGCAGTGCTTTCCAACCTTGCCACAAATTATTTATTTGTTTATATTTTAAGTCTAAAATTAGTGTATTGTTCTTCAAGTAGTAAAATTTACCTATTATTATTGTCGGCCTAATTATGTTTATTACGATTTAGTTCAAAGAAATTAAATTAATTATTAAAATCATTTGGAAGCCCAAATCTTTTGGTAAAACCCAAAGGGTTATAAAATATTTTGTTAAAAGATAATCATTGTAACTCACTAAAGGCGAAGTTAATTATATAGGTCAACATAAAAAAATGGCCTAACCCATCGGTGACCCCCTAAAAATTGGCACAATGTTTCACTTAGACACGTTAACTGAGCAATATTCATTTTAGACACTTCAGGTAGAATCTCACAGTGTCATTTTGACACTTTTTGCTTACATGACATAATGAGTGTGATACACTCATTGGTAGGCGCGTTAAATGGTTATTTGGTTACTTTTTAATTATTTTTCTTCTTCTTCTTCTCCATTTTCAGCCACCATTTTACTCTAGTTAAATCTCATCCATTGTAAATGAAGGTTTCAACAAAAATGATGGAATTTTTTTAAAATTTTTTAGAATTTAATAAACCCATTCATTAAATTCTTTGCGCGGGGGGGGGGGGGGGGGGGGTATTTGGAGAGAAAAAAAATCAACTGATTGGGCAGCGTTCTGCAAAAAGAGGTTGGGTATTTTGGAGTAGAAAGTGTGGGGTGGTTGCATAAGGGGATCGGATTTGGGGGTGGGGGTGGGGGTGAGGGTGGGGGGGTTTGGAGAAGACGATGGGGTGGGGATTTGGAGCAGGTGATTTGGGGTTGTTGGGGTAGTTTAAATTTTATTTTATTTTGTTATTATTTGGGGAGTTTATTTTATTTTGTAATTATTTTGGGAAATAAATATTGAGTGCCATTAATTTATTGGTCCGTTTTTTATTTTACTCAACATTAATTATTTAAAAATTACTTTTGACATAAATAACATATGTCGTGGTTTAATTCGTCACTTTACACATCATCGACGAGTGTAGTACACACACATTATATGTTTTTGTTGATATTAAAAAAGGTGTCAAAATGACACAGTGGGATCTTACATAAGGTGTCTAAGTGAAACATCATGCCAACTTTAAGGAGCCAACGATGGGTTAGGCCTAAAAAAATTAATTGAAAACTCTAATTAAGATATATCACTAAAAGGATATACAAAAAAGGTTGCGTATTTTATTCTACTTTATTTTTATTTTTCAAAAATAAATACAATATTATCAAGCATATAAAGTTGAAAAACAACTTAATTCATTAAATCTCATCCAAATATTATTAATTATATAGTGTAGGGCGTAGAATATTGAGTTTCAAGTTTTAAACCAGAACAAGATAAGAATAAGACTTTTCAGCGTGCAAGAAAAAATTACATGTTATACCAATTTTACTCTAAATTTAGTAATTTTTTTAAAAAAAAAAAATTAATTCACAATATCAAGATTAACATAGATATAATTTGAACAACTTTATAACATTGGAATCAATACTTACATAATTATGGAAACAACCCATACAATGAAGATCAAGTGTTACATTTTTGTGAAAATTAATTTACGAGAAGAAAAGACCACAATCAAGAATTACGAACTCGAAACTGCGACAACAAACCCCGAACTCAACCTTTCTGCTTTCTCTAGTTGTGCACGTCGTATGTTTGGGTGTGTTATTGAAAGGAAGAAGTTGTTTTGCTATTTTGTTTTGGGTAGTGTAGTTATATTATTTGTTTGCATATAGTATTTTTCGTGTGTGTAACATTTTGTATGTGTATTAGAGCAGGGTGAGGGAATATATTTTGGTATATTTTTTCTTCAGTTATACGTGTGTGTTTGGGTATGTTAGGGTGGCTGTTGCTGTGTATTGTGTTTTGGTTTTTCTTTCTTTTTTTCTTCTAATTTCTATACGTGTTCTATTCCCCTTCTAGTATAGGTGAATGGGTTTATATTATGGTGTTTGTAGTGTAGGTGGGTACTGGTGAGTGGGAAAAATGTATTTTGTGGGGAGTGAAAGATTAATGAGTTTAGCGGGGAGGAAAATACCCTTAAATTTCAATGTGAGTGAACCAAAAAATTCAAACCCCAATTTATATTAATTGGTCAACTTACAATCATAATGTGAAAACTCAAATCTCCTGAATGTAGAAAACAAAAATCCACTAGAGTCTATTACATATCATTCCCAAAACCTAGAAGTCGTCACATCAAAGACATCAAATTCTCAAATACAAAGTCTGAGAGTATCAAAGGAACCATAATAAATGAATAAGATAGTTTGTGTCATAGAATTAAGGACATCATGCCATGAAAGAGAGAATCCAATACAAGCTAGATGGAATAGCTCACCTTGGAATCTAATATGGTGGAGACTGACTAGAGTTGAGGGTGAGTTGAAGTCGCTGGTACACACGCTGCACTACACAAAATGAAAACGAAGAAAAACACAAGTAGGGGTAGGTACAGGACATGTAATGAATATATATCATCGGCCAACTCAAAATAAAAACTAATATGCATAAATTAATAACATGAAATCAACTATAACACCTAGAAAGTGGAAACAAACAAACAACATGAACAAGTGACAACAGTAATGAAGCAAGTACGTAACTAGTCAACAATACGAAAAATATACATGAGGACACAGGCCTCCACACTACACTCTTTTAGGAAATGAGTTCTTTGATATTGAGTTTATTAAGTTATTTTAATATGTTTTCCTTTAATGTTATCGTGCCGAAATGTGACACCCGATCTAATAATATTGTGCTGGCTCGTGGTATCCAATCCATATATATCGTGCCCGCTCATGGCACATGATCCAATAATATAGTTCATTTATCATTCTTTATCATCACTTTCCACTTTATTAACATATTTCATCAAGCCTTGTTTATTCAACAGATCACTTTAATAGAACATGTTCAAGATTATGGATTTTGCTGTCTTGGAATTACAAACCAACCACATAAAACATATAACTCATCCAATCAACAATAATTAAGTATACAGAAAACTTCACAATATTATTAATGATTATCAATAATTATTAGGATTCTCTCTATCACATAGAACAAACCATAACCAACCTACACCGAAGAACCGAAGTTAATCAAGCTAATTCCCCAATGTCTTTCCTTTTCTCAATGCCTTAGAACGTTTCCAATCTATCAAGTATACAATATTCATAAGCAAACAAGTCCGTAGACACCCATATTACTATATATCTACCCTTAACTCAATAACCCACTCAAATCTATAATCAAATTTCTAAATCTTGTCACGATCCAGGGTTCCCCCTAGATGTAAGAAGGTACATAGAACCCCGAAAGACACCATGTAAGCCAGTTAGAATATCATAACATAAGCACAGAACAATAAGGAGAAGAAAACGCATTCGAAGCCCAAAATTTTCATAAAGGAAAGAGGAAGTCTAGATTTGTCTCGTTATAGCCATCTATTACAATAGTTCAAATAAAGAGGGGCACAGCCCATACAACATAGTCTGAAAAAGAAATACTAGAAATAAAACCACAAGTGAAACATCCGTACTCAAATCATGAGGACTCACCACAAGCAAGAAGAATAGCCGAATCCAAGCTTTAACCAAATGATGACCGCCTTAAGAACCGGACCCTACACTTGGGAAAAGTGTAGAAAAATATGGGTTAGTACAAATATACACTAAGTATGATAGCCATGCATAAAAACCTTGAAAACATGCTAAAAGGGACGATTTAGTTGAATGCATGCAATTTACTAAGTCAAAGCATCATTTGGAAGATAATGGAAAAAAATATAAGTCATAAGCATGTTCATTACATAGATCATCATATCATAGGTACCTTCAAAGTCTACTCGTGCAATGCATGAATAAGATCCCATAATCCTACCTATGCTAAGTAAAGCTCCTTGAGTAACCATAGTTCATAATTCTTGTTCTTGTTCATATTCTTGCCATAGTGGAATAAGCCTTAACCGACATAGACCAAGTGAGCTTAACATGTAATTCGGTGTTACCCACACCGAAAAGGGTTGTCCTACTTGCCTAAGGCAGAGCCATAATCTTAGCTTAGGTGGATCCACTAGCTAAATAACCTATAGGGGCACATAGTTTATGGGACATTGTTACTAGAAGTGCCCTTTCTAACGGGGGAGCTCCCATCTCAAGAGATTTTTTCTAGAAACCTAGCCTTTCCAACAGAAGAGCTTCGATCTCATATTCAATATCCACTCGATACTAAGCATTTATCCCACGAAGTACATATTAAGTCTTGACTAAAGATCTTAATCATGGAAGAATGCCTTGACACTTAATCCATCATAATTCATAGGATAGCTTATAGATTCAATAGGTGAGAATAGTCTTTCAACCTTAGAATCATCATATTGTGAGAAAACCTTTCACATCATATCATACTCATACATAGATGTGTAATGATAATATCCTTTCAACAACACACAACAAGGTCATAATCATAATCACTTTACTCTCAAAGTGTTCTTAATGCATATATATAAATCTCATAATCATGCATAATTTCATAATTTGTCCTTCAAGTACAATAGATCATATTCCATCAACACATCTAGAATTACTACAATAGACATGGATAGAATCATAATTCAAGTAACCCAATTATTACAAACATAATTTCATAACATACTTTTATCATGAACTAACCCACATCACAAGATCATAATTGAGGAATATGGGGGTTTCATGGGTTCTTGGGGGATTCAATATAAAATACATACGAAATCATCAATTCATATAATATATCATAAATCAATCATTCGAATAATTTTTTAAAGGAACCCATGATTGGAGTCAAACCCTAATTGTTGGGGGATTTCTATCTTTGAAATTGAGTTTTGAAGGGACTCCATGGATGAATACTATCAATGGATGAAGGATTATATATTAGCTATGAATTCCAATTAAATTGGTGTGAAAACTTTGCTTCTTGAACCGTAGCTCCACCTTCTTCCTTCTTCTTTTTCCTTGAAGTTCTAGAGAGAGAATTTTTTGAGAGGAGATGAACTTTGGGAATTATTTGGGGGTTTTGGAAATAATGGGGTGAATGGGTGTATATTTGACTTAAAATAACCTATATAGCTATACAAAACTAAGTAAATGACTTCACTTTAATAAGACTTAAACCAGAATTACCCAAAACATCCCTCACTTTAAAAGGGCTGCCCTGGTGCCACGAGGGGCCCTACAGCTGTGGTCATGACTATGAGCCATGGTCCCACTCATGGAGTTGAGGTAGTGGCTAAGCATCATGTGCCTTTAGCCTACAAGCCAAGGCAATCTCACGAGGGGCTCCACGAGCCATGGTGCTTGCCATGAGCTGTGGTCCCTCTCGTGAACTTTGAGGCTGTGGCTAAGTCATTTCTCTCAACCCTCACACCACTAAATCCCTCTCACGAGCCTTCCCATGAGCTGTAGTCTTCACCACAAACAGTGAATTGGTTCGTGAAGAGGAGCAACTTTTGGGTAGATTTTGGGGAGGCCATTGCCTAGCCCTCCATGGGTGGCACCACGGGGCGTGGTGGCCACCACGGTTCATGATGACCCTCGTGGAGGTGTGGGCAATGCCTTGGCCATCTCTTGGGCAGCCTTGGGCCCTTTCCAATTTCCCTTGGCTTTGGCCCTTCTTCCTTGATGTTGACCCACACATTTTGCTCTAGTTTAGCCTACTAGTTTCTGTGGTGTTACAATATCTCCCCCTTGGGAACTTTTGGCCTTGAATGACGATCTAGACACCTTCCGGAAGAAAATAAGCAACACTAGCAGCCCATCATGCATTAAACAGCAAAACAATGCACAATTCAAAGGAGGAAACTTCAACTCCATCTCAAACATAATCAATGCAACATAAGGAAGTAGGAACTACAACTAACAACTCATTATGAATGAAACTCAACATTTCTCATATTCATAGGAGGAACTACCTTCTCTAACCAAAAGCATGCTCAACAAATCACCATGGAGTCAATATGCAATTACTCTCAATAGCATACTAAAGCATGTACATCAACTCATCTCATGAAGTCAAATATGCAACTCATGCTAAATGCACAACAACATGAGGAATACATAAATAATGAAAACTTATTTTCTTACTAAACATGAATTTCATCAAGAACATGCATAATCATAAGGAAATCATGGAAAAACACATATAACACACATGACTCCCAAAACACAAACTCAAGAGGAACTACTAACCTCAAGCTTTAATAGGAGTAGAAGGAAATAAATGAGGGTATCGGGACTTCATATCAGCCTCAGCCTCCCAAGTAGCACCCTCAACTAAATGATTTCTCCATAAAACCTTCACAAAAGCTATTTTTTTGTTTCTCAATCTCTTGACTTACCGCTCTAGGATCTCTACTCAAACCTCTTCATATGAAAGACTTTCATCAACTCCCAACCCTTCTTGAGGAATAATGGATGCCGGATCTCCAATACACTTCTTGAGCATGCAAACATGAAACACTGAATGAACCGGGGCCAACTCATTGGGCAAGTCCAACTCATAGGCAACTTTCCTAATATGTTTAAAGATTTGGTATAGGCCTACATACCGAGGACTACGTTTTCCCTTCTTGCCAAGCCTCATCAAACCTTTCGTTGGTGAGATTTTCAAATAGACCCAATCATTAACTTCAAATTCTAAATCCCTTCTTCTCACATCGATAAAAGCCTTTTGTCTACTTTGAGCCGTTCTTAACCTATCTCTTATGAGCCAAACTTTCTCAATGGCTTTATAAACTAGCTCAGGACCTATCAAAGAAATTTCACCCATCTCAAACCAACACACTGGAGACCTATATCTCCTACCATACAAGGCTTCAAATGGAGCCATACTAATACTTGAATGATAGCTATTATTTTAGGCAAACTATATTAAAGGAAAGTGGTAATCCCAATTACCCTTGAAGTCAATAACACATGCCCTTAATATATCTTCCAATGTTTGGATGGTACGCTCCGCTTGCCCCTTGATTTGGGGATGAAAAGTCGTGCTAAGCTTAACCTTAGTATCAAGCCCTTTTTTGAATGACTTCCAAAAGTGAGAAGTAAATTAAGTACCCCGATCCGAAATAATAGATAAAGGAACCCCGTGCAAATTCACTATCTCTCTTATATACAACTTGGCATTGTCTTCCGCCCAAAAAGAAACCTGACGGGAACAAAGTGGGATGATTTTTTCATCCGATCTATAATGACCCAAATAGAATCATGTTGCCTTTGGGTGCGAGGCAAACCCACAATAAAATCCATATTCACCTCTTCCCACTTCCAAGTGGGAATTGCTATATCTGGGATAAGTCTCTCGACCTTTGATGCTCAACCTTAACTTGTTGACAATTCCTACATTTGGCCACAAATCCTGTAATATCATTTTTCATTCCGTTCAACCAATAGACTTCCCATAAATCATGGTACATCTTGATGGCTCCCAGATTAATAGAATATCGAGAACTATGAGCTTCATCTAAAATTTGTTCCCTCAAACTATCAACATTCAGAACACATAACCGACCTTAGTACCCAAGCACCCCATCTCCCCCTTGGGAGAAAGACTCAAAGGACTTCTTGAGTACCGACTCTTTCAACTCGACTAACATAGGATCAAGGCCTTGTTTAAACTTTACATCCATTGCAAATGATGATTCGGAACCATTGTGGACCATGACACCACCCTTGGTGGAATCCACTAGTTGAACACCTAGCCAAGCCAACCTATGCACATCACGAACCAATTCTTTCTTTTCATCCTCTACATGAACCACACTACCCATGAACAATCTACTAAGTTCATCCGCTACCACATTAGCTTTGTCGGGGTCATAAAGGACACTCAAGTCATAATCCTTTAATAATTCTAACCACCTTCGTTGATGAAGATTCAAGTCCTTTTGACTAAACACATATTGAAGACTCTTGTGATCGGTGAAAACATCCACATAGACCCCATACAAATAGTGCCTCCATATTTTCAAGGCAAACACAACCGCTGCCAATTTAAGGTCATGGGTAGGATAATTCTTCTTATAGAATTTAAGTTTCCTTAAAGCATAGGCAATCATTTTACTGTTTTGCATGAGCACGCATCCCAACCCCACTCTAGAGGCATCACAATACACCACGAAACCATCTGTACCCTCTGGTAAGGTCAACACCGGAGCGAAAGTAAGTCTATCTTTCTACTCTAGGAAACTTTTCTCACAAGCTTTCGACCCCACAAACATAGCCTTCTGTTGAGTCAAACCCATCAGAGGAGAAGTAGTGGAAGAAAAATCCTCAAAAAATGTCCTATAATAACCCGGCCAAACCCAAAAAGCTTGTAATGTCGAAAAGAGTTAGAGTTCTAGGCCAACTCTTGACCACATCCGTCTTCTTAGGATCTACCTCAATACCCTTACTTGACACAATATGACAAAGGAAAGCTACGGACCTTAACCAAAATTCAAACTTGGTAAACTTCACAAAAAATCGTTTGTCCTTAAAAACATGCAACACAATTCTCAAATGGTCCACATGTTCATTTTCACTCCTTGAATAGACCAAAATATCATTGATAAATACAATCACAAACATGTCTAGGTATTATCGAAATACTCTATTCATTAAGTCCATAAACTCCATCGGAGCGTTAGTCAAAACAAAGGACGTCAATAGAAATTTATAATGACCATACCGAGTTCAGAAAGCCGTCTTTGGGATATCAACCCTCTTACCCTCAATTGGTGATAACCGAAACGAAGATCAATCTTAAAGAAATAACTAGCCCCTTGAAGTTGGTCAAACAAGTCATCTATCCTTGGAAGAGGATACTTGTTCTTAATGGTCACCTTGTTCAATTGACGGTAATCGATGCACATTCTAAGAGACCCATCTTTCTTTCTAACAAACAACATCGGAGCACCCTATAGGGAGAGACTCGGTTGAATAAAACCCTTGTCTAATATATCTTTCAATGGTTCTTTCAACTCCTTTAACTCAGTCGGAGCCATTCTATAAGGAGAAATGGAGATAGGTTGCGTATCAGAAAGAAGGTTAATACCAAAATCTATTTCCCGCTAGAGAGGAATAACAGACAAATCATTGGGAAAACTTCCAGGAACTCATTAACCATCAGAACTGACTTAAGAGAAGGGGTTTCAAAATCTACATCCCTCACCTTAGCCACATGGTAAAAGCAACCTTTCAAGATCATCTTTCTAGATTTAAGGTAGGACACAAATTGACCTCTAGGCATAGAATCCCCACCCCTCTCCATTCTAAGATAGGCTCATTTGGAAATTGGAATCTAATGACCTGAGTCCTACAATCCATAGAGGCATAACATGCATGCAACCAATCCATACCCAAAATCACATCAAAGTCTAACATGTCTAACTCTACCAAATCCATAAGAGTAACTCTATGGGACAAGGAAATGGGGCATCTCCTCTAGACTCTCTAAGCCATCACCGAATTACCAACCGGGGTAGAGACCGAAAAAAGGTTCTACTAATACTTCAGGGACTATATCAAATTTCATGGCCACAAAAGGTGTCACAAAGGAAAAAGTAGCACCGGGATCTAACAAGGCATACACATCAATAAGAAAGACTTTAATACCGTTAACTACATATGGGGAGCTCTATTTGTCACCTCGGGATTGAAAAGCATACAAGCGGTTTTGCTTTGGAGCATTGGAGTTTAAACTGCTTGGAAGAGCTTGCTTGCCTTCATTCCCCTTAGCCGAAAGTGTTGGGCAATTTCTCAATTGATGACTACTCTTACTGCAACCAAAACAAACACATGTGCCGGCTAGGCACTTCGCATCATGTTTCTTCCCACATTTTGCATAATCAGGCCTATTCACATAAGAACCACCACCATTACCTCCTTGAGGTTTAGGGTTAGACACCCTATCCTTGTTGAACCTTGGGGAAGCATTTAAAAACCTTGGTTGGAGAGCCCTTGTTTTAACCTTGGTCGTCCTTGTCCATCGGACCAAGTATTGGAGAAGTTCCCATCACAGGTTCTAGCTCTTTTCACCTCTTTATTTCTTTCTTTGAGCTGTGACTCCTCACTTTGTTGGGCGTGCACCTTAATACATAAGATGTTCATATCATCGATTAGCATTATCGTACACCATTCTTTCTCTACCAAATCGGACACTCCCATCGCAAACTTCTTCATCTTATCCCTTAAGTCCACCACTATAGTTGGAGCATACTTGGATAGTTGGGTGAACTTAAGAGCATATTCCTTCACACTCATACTACATTGTCGAAGGTTAATAAACTCTTTCATCTTAGCTTCCCTCAACTCTAGGGGAAAGAACCTATCAAGGAATGTCGATTTGAATAATTCCCATTTACCAGGCCCGCTCTTACGTGTCTCTCTCCCTTCCACTGGTCACACCACACTTGAGCAATACTTTTCAATTGGTAAGCGTCTAACTCCTCTTTTCTACCGAAGTCACCCCCATAATAGCAAGTATTCTGTAAACCTCATCCACAAATTCTTGAGGGCCTCTTCCACTTTGTAGATATGAAACTCGGCAGGGTTTATTCTTACAAAATACCTCACACATGAAGCAACTGAATTTGCATTAGGATTCATAGGAGCAATCACTTCTCTATTGGGTTGAGCCATCACGGCTTGAGCCAATAATTGGATAGTAGACCTAAAATCCGCATGGGTCACATTTTCAACCAATGGATCAACCGAAGCTTGATGAGCTTGAGGAGGAGCTCCTTGATTCACATTGTCATCCACCATCCTTATAGCATTAGCCCTTCGTGTATTAATATCCTGAAGACACAAGAGAAGGATTAGGATAGAGACTTTATAGAGTTAAACTCTATGACACGACTTAAGAGTAATGAAAGAAGTGTAGTTTCATAATCATCTTGTAGCCTCTCATTCATAAATGCGGCATGCTTCACACTCATGAACTAGACTCTACTAGATGTGGCTTATGATACATCATCCTAGAATCATTCTAAACCTTGTTCTCTTATTACCAAGTTTGTCACGACCCAAGGTACCCCCTAGATATAACAAGGCACATACAACCTCGAAAGGCACCATGTAAGCCACTTAAAATATTATAGCATAATCATAGACCAATAAAGAGAAGAAAACGCATTTCAAGTCCAAAATTTTCATAAAGGAAACCGGAAGGCTAGAGTTGACTCATTATAGCAATCTATTACAGTAATTCAAATAAAGAGGGATAGAGCCCATACAACATAGTCCGAAATGGAAATAATAGAAATGAATTTACAACTAAAACACTCATCCTCGAATCATGAGGACTCACCATAAGCTAGGAGAATAGTTAAATCCGAGCTTTAACCAAACGATGACCGTTTTAAGAACCGGACCCTACACTTGGGAAAAGTATAGGAAATTATGGATTAGTACAAAAATGCACTAAGTATGATAGGCATGCATAAAAACCTTGAAAATATGATAAAAGGGACATTTAACTTGAATGCATGCAATTTACTAAGTTAAAGCATTATTTTGAAGATAATGCCAAAAAAACATAAGTCATAAGCATGTTCATTACATAGATCATCATATCATAGGAACCTTCAAAGTCTACTTATGCAATGCATGAATAAGATCCCATAATCCTACCCATGCTAAATAAAGCTCCTTCAGTAACCATAGTTCGTAATTCTTGTTCTTGTTCATATTGTTGCCATAGTGGGAATAAGCCTTAACCGACATAGACCATATTAGCTTAACATGGAATCCGGTGTTACCCACACCAAAGAGGGTTTTCCTACTTGTCTAAGGTAGAACCATACTCTTAGCTTAGGTGGATCAACTAGCTAAATAACCTATGGGGTCACATAGTTTATGGGATAAGGAGATTGTTACTAGAAACCTGCCATTTCTAACGGGGGAGCTCCCATCTCAAGAGATTCTTTTTAGAAAATCGGCCTTTCTAACGGAAGAGCTTCGATCTCATATTAAATATCCACTCGGTGCTATGCATTCATCCCACAGAGTAAATATTAAGTCTTGACTTAAGTTCTTAATCATGGAAGAATGCCTTGACACTCAATCCAACATAATTCATAAGATAGCTCATAGATTCAATAGGTGAGAATAGCCTTTCTACCTTAGAATCATCATATTGAGAGAAAACCTTTCACATCATATCATACTCATAAATAGGTGTGTAATGAGAATATCCTTTCAATAGCACACAACAAGGTCATAATTATAATCACTTTACTCTCAAAGAGTTCATAAAGCATAAACATAAATCTCATAATCATGCATAATATCATAATTTACCCATCGAGGACCATATATCATATTCCATCAGCACATTTAGAATTACTACATTAGATATGGATAGAATCATAATTCAAGTATCCCAATTACTACATACATAATTTCACAACATACTTCTATCATCATCAAACCCACATCACAAGATCATAATTGAGGAATATGGGGTTTTCATGGATTCTTGGGGGATTCAATATAAAGCCATAGGAAATCATCAATAAATACATATTATATCTTAAATCAATCATTAGAATCATTTTTGAAAGGAACCCATGACTAGGAGTCAAACCCTAGCTTTTTGGGGGAATTTCTATCTTTGAAATTGAGTTTTGAAGGGAATCCATGGATGAAGACTATCCATAGATGAAGGATTACCATACCTTAGCTATGAATCCCAATGAAATTGGTGTGAAATCTTTGCTTCTTGAACCCTAGCTTTAGCTTCTTCCTTCTTCTTCTTCCTTGAAGTTCTAGAGAGAGAATTTTTCGAGAGGAGATGAACTTTGGGAATTATTTGGGGTTTTTGGAAATAATGGGGTGAATGAGTGTATTTTGACTTAAAATGACTTATATAGGTGTAAAAAAACTAAGGCAAAACGACTTCACTTTAATAAGACTTAAACCTGAATTACCCAAAACACCCCTCACTTTAACTGAGTTACCTAGGTTCCACGAGGGGCCCCACGAGCCGTGGTCATGACCATGAGTTGTGGTCCAATTCGTGGACTTGAGGCAATGGCTAGGCATCATGTGCCTTTAGCCCACAAGCCCAAGGCAATATCATGAGGGGCTCCACGAGCCGTGGTGCTTTCCACGAGTCGTGGTCTCTCTTCTGGACCTTGAGGCAGTGGTTAAGCCACTTCTCTCAACCCTCAAACCACCAACTCCCTCCCACGAGCCTTTCCACGAACCATGGTCTTCACCATGAGCCGTGAAGTGGCTCGTGAAGAGGAGCAACTTTTGGGCAGATTTTGGGGAGGCTACTGCCTAGCCCTCCTCGGGTGGCACTAGGGGGCGGGGTGGCCACCACGGTCGTGAAGAGCCTGGTGGAGGTTGGGGGCAGTGCCTTGGCAAACTCTTGGGCAACCTTGGGCCCTTGCCCATTTCCCTTGGCTCTACCTCTTCTTCCTTGACATTGACCCTCACGTTTAGCTCTAGTTTAGCCTACTAGTTTCCGAGGTTTTACGAATCTTGAGGTCAATTAATATGCCAATTCTCCTATTTCCTAAATTTTAAGCCTATGGTTAAGTCTCACTTCCTTCGAATAACATAACTTTAATGAAATTTATATAAAAAAAATACAGCTAATATTTTATTATATGTAATAATAATAGTATCAAATCTTATTGTATTCGGTTACCCTAACAGGAACAAAAGAAAAGGAACCCAAAACTATCATCGTGGAACCAAGAAGTAACTTGAATTCACGAGGAGTAAAGTGATCATCAATTCTATACTCCTAAACTATACTATGCTTTACTAATTATATGACTCTTGATCATGGAGTAATCATTGCTCACATGAAGTTCAAGATTTTGTACCCCCCCCCCCCCCCACACACACATAAAAAAAACCCCAAAACCAAACTAATATGCTATACCCTTTTTAATTCCTCACTAATCAACATATTATACCAATATACCAATAGTAGGATAATTCAAATATTATAATATTTAGTATCAAGGAATATTTTTCTTCTAAGAGTAACCCAAATTCAAGAATTGAAATTCTTACCAGAGATGCAGATGTCACTCTTCCCCGTTTATAAGCATGTCTTCTCCATAATTTATTTTCTCTAAATTAATTATGAGCCAAAATTGGTAAAAAAGAATTCTACATATGAACCTAGTTACATAGGGTATTAAATAAATAGGGAAACTACATAAATGGGCCACAAAACACAAAATAATTACAATTGCATAGCCAACTCAAACTAATTCAACAAATACGTATTGACCCAAAATAAATTACTGCCTAAAACCCCCCCCCCCCCCCCCCCTTTTAGTTTGGGCCAAATTTCCCTTCATTCCCATTTAAATTTTGGCCCAATTTCATCCTAGCCTTTTACATTTTAGCTAGTCCCAATTCGTCCAAACCCAATTTTTTTGTCATATTATTAATTTTTTTTTCATTTTTTTTTTGTCATTTATTGTTTTTGTCATATCATTAATTAATTTTGTTCTTTCTCATTAATTATTTTTATTTTCTCTTTTATTTTCTCATTTATTATTTTTATTCTATTTTCATACTTTAATTTATTAGACATACAATTTGATAATATTTTTATCATTTCTTTCTTCTGTTTTTTGGTTAGTTTGTCTTCTCTTTATTTATTTATTTATTTCGCTTTTTCCATATCTTTATCTTTTTAAAATTATAAAATAATTCTTTTTTTCTTTTCTTATTTATTATTTTTATTTTCACTTCTAAATTTTTCTAATTTACTATTTTTATTCTTTTTCATATTATCATTTATTACAGATAACATTTGATAACAATTTTATCATTTCTTTCTTTATCTTTTTTCCATTTTACCCTTTAATAGAGATACCATTTGGTAATATTTTTACTATATATATTTGTATGGTATCATTATTTAATCAGTAGGGTTTGAATAAGAAACCTTAATGATAGTAGTACAGTATATATATATATATATATATATATATATAATTTTATAGTATCATTAACTAATGAGTAGGGTGTCAACATGAAATCATTGACTAATCAGTAATTTCTCAAGGAGAAACCTTAATGATACCACAAAAATATATATATTGTTATACTATCATTGACTAATGAGTAATTTCTGAAGTAGAAACCTTAATGCTATCAATACAGTATAATATACCGATTTAGTATAAGTTAAGTGAAATCATCAGCCTTAATGATAACAATACAATAAATATAAGCAAAATTATCAGTTGGGGCATCTATTGAAATTATTTAGGGGGGCATCAATATAAGCGGTATATATTTGTAATTAATTTGTATTTATGGTGCAGTTGCTTAGTTTTCCCTAAATAAATTTAAGAATTAGCTCATTTACAACCAACTAAAATTAACTAATTGATAAATACTTAACAATTAAATAACCATAGTTAAACGAATAGACAAGATTCTCATTTAAAAATTATGGGAAGCGTCCAAATAATTTTAGTACACAAAATGATCAAATAGGTTGTTACATAAGATACCAATGTACCCATCATTTGTCCTCAAATGATCAGAAAAAGGTGAGGGTAAGAGAGGGTACCTGAATAGACAAAATGGAGTGAATATCTCCAGTGCATATCATCCTGAGTCTCCCAAGTGGACTCATCAATCGGATGATTCTCCCATTGGACCTTCATAGATGCAATCTTCTTTGACCTCAACTTGTGGACCTCCCAATCTAGGATATCTACATGCTCCTCCTCATAAGATAGATTCTCATCAAGTAGAACCGAATTCTAATAAATAATGTAGTTCCAATCACCATGGTATTTCTTCAACATAGACATATGAAACACTAGGTGCACTCCTACTAACCAGGGAGGCAAAGCCAATTCATAGGCCACCTCTCCCACACACTTAAGATTTTAAAATGACCCAATGTACCTTGGACTAAGCTTACCTCACTTACCAAACCTCATCACACCCTTCATCGGTGAAACCTTTAGCAACATTTAACTCTCTATCCATAAACTCTAAGTCCCTGACTTTTTTATCTGCATACTCCTTTTGCCTTCTTTGAGCTACTAGAAGCTTCTCCTAACTGAATGTCGCGCCCCGTTTTTCTCAAAAAACGGGTTTTGGTGCACGACCTAACAACTCTTTTGGGTTTTGGGAGGTTGAAGAGTCGCCACCTAACGAATTAAGGTGCGTTAGGGCACCTATCTAACCTAACTAGGTCTTAGCTAAGGTCAACAAACCAGAGATCGAGTAAGGGTTCAAATTACCTCGAGGGGAAGGTGTTAGGCATCCCTCGAGGTCCACAAATGTGGGTCCCGGCCGTATCTCATGCAATATGTGGGGGTTACAAGTAGCATTTAAGGTCACTTCATTTTATTTATTTGATTTAAACATGCTTGCTAGGCGATAACGATAAATAAACAATTAAAATTATTTTAATTAATTATTATTTAATTAAACATGCTTACTAGGTGATGATACAACAGAAAAAATTAAGCAATTAAGATCATTTTAATTAATTAATTAATTAAGCATACAAATCTAGATAATAACAGATAACAAATAAATATTAACAATTATACAAGAGATGAGCGAGGAGATAGAAATTACACGATTAAATAAGCAAACCAAATTTTATTTTATTTAAACTACCCCAAATAATATAATAAAACATATAAAGGGGTAAAAGGGAAGGGAGACTCTAAAGGACTTTTGGATCAGCACCCGACTTTATTTATTTTCCGATAGGCTTCCGTGTGGGGACAGACAAAACCAAAGTTTGTCGTTTAATCTTGAGTCGATGTCATCATATCCATAGGGCCTAGACTACCCCTACCCCACCACCGCATGCTTTCGTCCTAAAAGGTGCGTAACGCCCCCGCTTAATGTCCAAGAGGCATTGGACTACTGTTGGGTTGGGTTTTAGACAAATAAAATCCTAACAGGCCCACCTACACTCCAAGCAAAACAAATTGGACAACATTTAGCAAGTAAAGTCTCAAGTTGGCCTCTTAAATTTTATTTAAGCATGCTTGCAAACACACATAATTGTGAAAGGTCTCATGCTACGGTGTGTGGCATACAAACGAGCATTACAACAGTAAAATCACTTAATTAAGAGTGGCAAAATTATTACAAGAATGCAGATTTTAATTAAACATTAACAGAGCAAAGAATAGTCATGCATTAATTTAATTTTAATTAGTTATAGCATGCTGGAAAAGGCTAACTGATTCGTTTTAATTGACAGCAAAATAAATGAAGTGCAGACAGTCTATATTTAGAGCGGCAAGCAATTTAGATTTTTAAAGAGGACAGAAAAGTATTACGGTAGCAGAAGACAATTTATTAGTTGCATAACCAGATCAGATCATTGCTAAATAACATGTTGAGAAAGACATTAATTTATTTTAAATAGCCGAACTAAGCTTATTCAAATGCAGAAATTACTTCTCGAGCAGAAGATATTCATAACAGACTATTTCATTATTAAGCACACGTAAAATTTATTAGAAGCCTATGAATACTAGTTGATTAACATGCAGAACTCTTACTGGCAAATAAAAAAAAAAAGATTTATTAACTGTCAAGCTTAACTTGCTACAACATGCAGAAAATATTCAAATAATTAGTTAACACCACCGATTTTATTTGTTTTAGTCCTATAGGCATAATTCTAGGTATAAACACGCTAGACTAATTTTATCATACGTAATCCGATAAGACCATTTAAAGTATATAATCGTTCAAAGTTTAACTAATTAATCATGAAGATCAGATTTGAAACAGATTGAAAACCTATAGGAATTCATTCATATACATCAACCAATAAGATTAGATTTCAGGAATTGATTAACACATTGGCAAGTTTAAATATCACTTTATAAACAGATTGCTAGCGAATATCTAAATAACACCGGCAATAAACTAAGGTTGATCTGTCACCTTTTAGATTCATGAGAAACAACATGGATAAACTATTATGAGTCCGGATTAGTAGCATGCTGAAATGAATAGTCCAAGTAAATATTCAGATTATGAAACAGATTGTTTATCACATAATGACTGTTTTACCATTAGATAAAGTTGCAGACAGATTAATTTAGGTAAATTATTTAGGAAATTCCAACATTACGATGCTTCAAGATTTAGGTAGGTAGATTTCTTTTTAACAAGCACACATAAATAATAAAAGGAAAACAAGTAGCACGTATATCCCCCTCCCCTTAGACGATCCCCCCAAAAAATTATTTCATATATATAGTTAGAGTTATTTACATAAATATTACAGAACCGAATGCTCAAAAAATAAAAGACGTAATATAATAAACATAAAAACATCCAAATAACTTTCTAACATCCCGCCCAGGCAGCTCTTCAAACTCCCATATTTCGTGCTGCTAAACAAATAATATACCCAATACTATAGAAAATTACCAAGTGACCATATTACAGATTACCATATACCAAATTCTTGATGGAATCAAGCATAACACACAGATTATTATATAACCAATTTTGAGGCGGTCAAGCATAACATACACGCAATTAGGCAATTATATATAGAATAATCATAACAAAAGGAGAGAAGACTAACCCGTACGCTTCCTTTTATTTATCAAAATCCATTTTTTGGATTTTTATGCATAACAGTAAGCAAGTAACAGTAAAAAAAGTAAATAAATAAAATGCGTATGGGAAATACACTAACCAGTTAAGCAGTTTAAAAGATCAGCAATGAAGACAACACGAGATTCCACTAACTGACACGAACACAGCAAAACAGCACAACAGAAACAGAGAAGAACTTTGAAGTAACGAAAGAACTGAATTCTTTCTTTTCTTTTTTTTTAGAGTAGGGAGTAAATATTTTTTAGCCAAAGTCTGAATGCATCAGCAAATAGGGGATGAGTCCAATTTATATAGTTACTAAGTACGGGTAAATAAGGAAAGAGATAAAGGAAAATCAATTAAATACTTTCCTTCTGTTTCAAGAGCCGAAAAGGATTTTTTTTTTAATCTTACCAAAATATGAATGAATAAATAAGGTAAAGAAAATAATTAAGAATTACACTAGAAGAAGGAATCGGTCAAATGCCTAAGGAAAGCAAATATTATTTAATATTATATTATTACACATAGACATATAAGAAACCATGCTAACGTAGAGATATGCACTATCAATTAAAAACAAGATTATAAGGAATATATTACCTTCTTTCAATACTTACCATAGTCAAATAAATTCCACAGCTTACACAAGCTTAATTATAGGCAAAACGTAATAAATTTACTAATGTAGAAATTCCAAATCACGGCAAAAAGGGCAATTTGACTAAGCAACTTAAGAGCTTTGAGGGATTCTATGGGGAACATTTAACAAATTAATAAATTGAGGCGTCATTCATGCTAAAAAAAAAAAACCAAATCAAAAACTCAACTAACAGTAATATTAAAATATTAGAGACACAATAATTTTTTAGGAAGAACAAAAGTTTCTCAATCAATTAAGACCGAAAAACATGAATTTGTCGTATAGAACGTAATTAGAGGAAGTCATGGACTAATTTATACAAATGCAAAGAATCTCAAATTATCTATAAAAGCAGGCTCTTTTACATCAAAGTATACTAAAATGAACTCACAACTAGAAACTTGGCATTAACAGCAGTGATAAACAAGAGTTGAACAGAGAATTGCAAAATTTAAACTTACTTTTCTAGGGAACAGTAATGACTATCATACAAATTAAATAGCCAGCAGAACAAGATAAAGGCCACTGCAAATTCGAAGAAAATAGCGAAACCTACTAGCTCAACGCTATTCCAATCGAACATAGGCAAATACTCAAGAGGAACAATAATCCCAAAGTTTGAACAGAGAGATCACAACTTAGACATGCTCTTTTTTAGTAATCCAACCAACAGTAGTACCCCAACAATCGAAACAAGCTGTAGACGAACAATTCAACTATATCACAAATTGAGTAAAAAAAAAAGCGATAAACGGATTAGAAACCTAACCCGAGCGGATCTGAAGAGATCCGTTTTGTGCGAAGCCCTAAGAATTCGAGCTTCGCCTAAGTTGGGCTTGTCATTTTCTGGCATCATCGACCTTGTCTGGTTGCTAGTGGTTTACTGAAGCTCTGCGCCGGTGGCTCGCGTCGTCGGAGCTGCTGGTTGTTTGCGTCGGCCGGAGTGACTGCTTGTTGCTGCCTCTGGCCGGATCTGCTGCTGATGGTCCTGTAAAGACATGAGAGAAAAGAGGAAAGGAAAGGAGCAATAGAGAGAGAGAAGACGGTGGCGGCGGCGCCTGGCGCTCCTCGCCGGAGACGCCACTATTGTTGTCGCCGGCTGGAGCTGCTGGTTTTGCCGTTGTCATTCCTTGTTCCTGCTGACTGCCGGAGAAGCGACAAAGGGAGAATGGGGAAGAGAAAAGGAGAGGGGGTCGGCGACTGCTGGAAAAATGGAGAGGGGCGGCGTAGAGGGAGAGAGGGGAGAAGGGAGGATGGCGTCGGGGCTGCTGCTGGCTGGAGCAGCTGTTGCTGCTGGTTGCCGCCGCTGGTTGCTGAGGAGGAGGCGGCAGGTTGAGAGAGAGGAGAGGAAGAAGAAGAATGAATAGGGTTAGGGGTTTTGTTAGGTTTAAAAATGGGATAAAGGAGGTGTTGATCTCAACCGTTGGATCAGTATAAGATAGAAGGCTAAGATTAGATCTAGGATTTAACTTAGAGATGGACGGACGAGATTAAGTTGGAAATCTGAAATTTGAATTAAAGATGGCCAAAATTGAAATAAAAAATGGCTATAATTGAAATAAGAATTTGAATTGAATAGGCTAGAATTAAAAGAAATTTGAATAGATTAGGCTAAAATTTAAATGATTTAAGGGAAAAAAATGCTATTCAATTAATAAAACACTACATATATCATAATATTTTCATATAAATTATATACATTTAAATCGTAAAACATTTGAGGAAAGTAATTACTTCGAGCTTAACTATCGATAAAATATAATAATAAATAATTATAATAATTTTTTAAATCATGCGTACTAAAATATATAATTTTAAGACGAAATTGATTCAAATTTTAAACTAGAAATATATTTTAAAAAATACATATTTAATCGAATAGCATTCTAAAAAAATGGTTAAAGGTCGATCAAAATTGGGTGTCAACAGCTGCCCCTTGGTTGCTTGGGAATGAAGAATGAATTGTCGGGCAACCAACGTTGACTTAGTAGCCGATTTTGTCCGACCGACGAAAGATGTCGATGGGATCCATTGAACTAATAAAGTTTCGAAAGGGTACGACCGAGACTTTGGTATTAAGGCGCCTACATATCTCTGGTTATACGAGAATCAGGTCGTGTGTAGTTCTAGATTCAGGAGCAAACGAAACCCCTAAAACTTGAAAAGACGATACGATATTCGAACAGGAACGATATTGGCTTGAATGGATAGGATTAGAGTAGCGAGAAAGGCATGACAGCGAGACTTCCAGCTTAAGAGCGAAATAACCGATGAAGCGGAGGTGATATGAGTAGCCAAGGATTTAAGTTGAGAAAAAATGTGATGTCAGTAGCACAGAATTCGGTAAGGTCTGAGAGGGCAATAGACAGCAAGGCAATCGTAGCTGAGAGGGCAAATGATCTTATCTACAAAATGTCAATCTCTGCAAATTTGTAGCTTGTAATAGAAAGATTAGAGCATATATATCAAATAAACATTAAACATGATGCAATTTCCCATATCGACCATGATGTTTGCCTTAAGACTGTGAAAATGATGCCTTAGGCTATGATGTCTAAGGCCATGATACGCAAAAATAAAATATCCTCAGGTCATGAAAATGTGTCTGCGGGCCATGAAAATGATGCCTCTAGACTATGACACCTTTGGATCATGATAAGCAGAAAGTAAATCCTTAGGCCATGATATGATGTCCGCAGACCATGAAAATGATGCCTTTAGACCATGCCGCCTTAGGAAAATAAGTAATGAGTAAAGAAAGCGTATCTGTAATTCGGACATCGATTGATACTTGTGATTTGAAATCTCTTCGGGCACATGTAATTCTCGGGCATATACAATACTGGGGCATAATGCAGTCTTCGGGCACGATGCAATTCGGGCATATGAAATAATGCAGTCTTCGGGCTCGATGCAATAGCGGGCACATGAAATAATGCAATCTCGGGCTCAATGCAGTTTTCGAGCTCGATGCAATAGCGGGCACATGCAATAATGCAATCTCGGGCTCAATGCAGTCTTCGAGCTCGATGTAATAGAGGGCACATGTAATAATGCGATCTCGGGCTCAATGCAGTCTTCAGACTCAATGCAGTCTTCGGGCTCAATGTAATAGAGGGCATATGTAATAATGCGATCTCGGGCTCAATGCAGTCTTCGGGCTCAATGCAATAGCGGGCACATGCAATAATGCAATCTCGGGCTCAATGCAATAGCGGGCACATGCAATAATGCAATCTCGGGCTCAATGCAGTTTTTGAGCACGATGCAATAGCGGGCACATGCAATAATGCAATCTCGGGCTTAATGCAGTCTTCGGGCACGATACAATAGAGGCACATGCAATAATGCAATCCCGAGCTCAATGCAGTTTTCAGGCACGATGCAATAGAGGGCACATGCAATAATGCAATCTCGGGCTCAATGCAGTCATAGCAGTTGATTGAAGGCATAAAACATCTTGGTCATTCGCCTAGTTGGAAGGGTCGAGTGCCATTTGTCGGCAAAATTTGATTTCGGAGCATTGTATCTTGACCCTTCGTCCTGGTGTGGAAGTTGCTTCTTGTATATATACCTATCTTTTCTGCATTCAAACAAAAATAGTGAGTTTTAAATAGGGCGGTTGATCTGTTCCGACCGTTGTGCTTTCCTTGGCTTACCATCTAGACCTTTCCGGGCACTCGCTTTAGGAGAGAGTATAAATAGAAAGAGAGAGAGTTTTTGAAGAGTTTTTTGAAAATATTAATTTGTAAAAAAAAAATAATGTCGAATTTTGACCATGGCACAATTTGAGACTTTACAACATCTGACCCAACAACGTTCAAAATTTCAGTTCCAGTAGCCCTTCTGTCATTCTGATCTTTGTCGTAGATTGTATCTTGATTGCTGTGAATTTTTGAGACCCTCTCAAAAATTCTGCCCCAGTCTTGATGTGTGCGGAAAATGCTCGTTGAAAGAATTTTTGAGACCCCCTCAAAAATTCTGCCCCAGTTACGTAATCAAAGGGGAAAATAAATTTTTTATTTATGGTAAAAGACCGAACTCCAAAGGAGCGCCTACGTATCCCCTCTTAAACGGGAATCAGGTCTGATGTAGTTCCAAGTTATAGAGCAAAAGAGCATGAAACAAACTTAGATGTAATATCTCTTCACAGCATCTGAGTTGATAGGTTTAGGCCAAACTTCTCCATCCATTTCAGCAAGTATGAGGGCTCCGCCTGTCAATACCCGAGAGACTATGTATGGACCTTGCCAGTTTGGTGAGAATTTACCCTTTGCTTCATCCTGATTTGGAAAGATCCGTTTCAAAACCAGCTGCCCAGGTGAGAAATGTCTGGGTCTAACCTTCTTGTTGAAAGCTCTGGCCATTCTATTTTGATAGAGCTGACCATGACAAACGGCGTTAATCCTCCTTCCATCTATTAACGCCAGATTCTCCGACCTAGATTGTATCCATTTGGCGTCACTCAGTTCTGCCTCTTGAATAATCCTTAGAGAGGGTATCTCTACTTCAGCAGGTATCACAGCTTCATTACCATACACCAGAAAATAAGGTGTAGCCCCAGTAGAAGTTCTAATTGTGGTACGATATCCCAACAATGCAAAAGGTAGCTTCTCATGCCAATGTTTGTGGTTATCGATCATTTTGCGCAATATCCTCTTGATGTTCTTATTTGCAGCTTCAACCGCTCCATTCATCTGTGGTCTGTATGCTGTAGAATTTCGATGGTTGATCTTGAACTTCTCACACAATGACCTCATCAAATCACTATTTAGGTTGGTTCCGTTATCAGTGATGATTGACTCAGGAATCCCAAACCTACAGATGATATTATTTTTGACAAAATCATCCACAACCTTCTTTGTCACTGATTTATGAGATGTGGCTTCGACCCATTTGGTGAAGTAATCGATTGCAACCAGAATGAATCTGTGTCCATTGGATGATGCTGGCTCGATTGGACCAATGACGTCTATGCCCCAAGCTGCGAAGGGCCAAGGTGAACTGGTAACATGGAGTTCGTTGGGAGGAACTCGAATCATATCAGCATGAGTTTGACATCGGTGACATTTCTGAACATAGTGAATACAGTCCGTCTCCATGGTTAACCAAAAATATCCCGACCTCAAAATCTTCTTTGCCAACGTAAAACCATTCATATGAGGACCACATGTTCCCGCATGAATCTCTTCAATCAATCTGCTAGCTTCTCCAGCTTCGACGCACCTTAGTAACCCCAAGTCAGGAGTCCTCCTATAAAGGATTTCTCCGCTTAGAAAGAATTGATTCGCTAACCTCCGAATTGTACGCTTTTGTACACTCGTTGCATCTTCTGTATACTCACCATTCTTCAAATACTCTCGTATGTCATTGTACCAAGGCTTTCCATCAGGCTCCTCTTCAACATGAAAGCAATATGCTGGTTGCTCATATATGTGGATACGAATAGGATCAATATAATTATGATCAGGATGTTGAATCATGGAAGACAAAGTGGCTAATGCATCTGCGAATTCATTCTGGATCCTTGGCACATGCTTGAATTCTGCCTTGATGAATCTTTTGCACAATCTATGCACACATTCCACATAGGGTAACAACTTCCGATTCTTGGTAGCCCACTCGCCTCGAACCTGATGAATCAACAAGTCGTAATCTCCTATTATCAGCATTTCCTTGACATCCAAATCAATAGCACGTCGGAGCCCTAATATGCAAGCTTCGTACTCGGCCATATTATTTGAACAAAGGAACCTGAGCTTTGCCGATACCGGATAGTGTTGTCCAGTTGGTGAAATCAAAACAGCTCCAATGCCAGATCCACTCAAATTTTTAGCTCCATCGAAGAACATCCTCCAACCATCATATTCTTCAGAAATATCTTCCCCCACGAAAGCTATTTCTTCATCCGGGAAATAAGTCTTCAATGGTGTATAATCATCATCTATGGGGTTTTCCGCCATTTGATCTGCTAATGCCTGGATCTTTACTGCTTTTTGTGTAACGTATACTATGTCAAATTCGCTCAGCAATATCTACCATTTAGCTAGTTTTCCTGTAGGCATGGGCTTCTGAAAGATATACTTCAAAGGATCCATCCTCGAGATCAGATAAGTAGTGTGCGAAGACAAGTAATGCCGCAACTTCTGGGTGACCCAAGTTAAAGCACAACAAGTACACTCCAATAGAGAGTATCGAGCTTCATATGATGTGAACTTCTTGCTCATATAATATATCGCCTGCTCCTTCTTCCCTGTTTCGTCATGCTGCCCCAGAATGCAGCTGAAAGCATTATCCAACACTGATATATATAGCAATAATGGTCTACCAGATTCTGGCGGAACCAACACAGGAGGATTGGATAAGTAATCCTTGATCTTGTCAAATGCTTGTTGACATTCGTCTGTCCATTTTACTGCAACATCCTTCTTCAATAGCTTAAAAATAGGTTCACAAATAACAGTAGATTGGGCTATGAAATGACTGATGTAATTTAGTCGTCCCAGAAAACTCATTACCTCCTTCTTACTCCTCGGCGGAGGTAGGTCACGAATGGCCTTGATTTTCGATGGATCTAATTCAATACCCCTGCGGCTGACAATGAAACCCAGAAGCTTTCCAGCAGGAACCCCAAAGACACACTTTGCAGGATTCAACTTCAAGTTATACTTGCGTAGTCTGGCAAAGAACTTTCGCAGATCATCCAGATGATTTGAACCTTTCTTTCACTTGATGATGACGTCATCCACATAAACTTCAATTTCCTTATGGATCATGTCGTGAAACAAGGTTGTCATTGCCCTCATGTATGTAGCCCCAGCATTCTTCAACCCAAAAGGCATTACCTTGTAGTGGTAGACACCCCATGGTGTGATGAAAGAAGTCTTCTCAGCATCGTCTCTGTGCATCTCAATTTGATGATACCCGGCGAAGCAATCCACGAATGACTGTGTTTCATGCTTAGCACAATTATCAATCAATATATGTATGTTGGGTAATGGAAAATTATCCTTGGGACTAGCTTTATTAAGATCCCGATAATCCACACAAACTCTGACCTTTCCATCTTTCTTGGGCACCTGAACAACATTTGCAAGCCATGTTGGGTACTTCGTCACTTGAAGGATTCCAGCATCTAATTGCTTTGATATTTCTTCTTTGATTTTCAAACTCAACTCAGGCTTGTATTTTCGGAGCTTCGCTCATGTGGGCAAGTCGGATCAAGAGGCAACCGTGAGCAACTATTGAGGTACTCAGCCCTGTCATGTCTGCATAGGACCATGCGAAAATATCCTTATTCTCCATGAGGCACTCGATGTATTCTTTCTTATCTTCTTCCGTCATGTGGATGCTTACTCGTGTCTCTTGTATTACCTCTGAATTTCCCAGATTTACCACCTCTGTTTCCACCAAGTTTGGATTAGGCTTTTCCTCGAATTCCTCAACCTTTCTGATTAACTCTTCAGGGACCTCATTTTCCTCAGCTTCTTCTAAATCATTAATGTCAAGTTGTACAGTCTCATTATATGCCATAGTCTCAGATTCAACATTTTTATAACAGATTTTGCTGGAAAAAGAATAAAGCACAAATAAATATAAGATATTAAATAGATGGGAACAAAAACTTAATTGATTAAAACTTCAAGAGTTTCAGAATACTAATACTTGAAAACAATAATAATGAACTGGAAATTAAAAACTGTTTATTGAAAACTTTTTCAGAAATTTGATAGAAAATCTTCCAAGGCTACCCAGAGGCCCGACGAGGTCTGGATGGAGTTGAGGTCCAAATGCTGGTGCTGATCTTTGCTTCGTTACTTCTTCTAGGGTCCCCTTTCTCCTCCTCGTTGATCACGACGTTGCAGCCTTCTCCTTCTTCCTTGGTCAGAGACAAACCCTTCAAATCTTCCTAAAGCCTATCAATTATACCGCCCATGAAACCTGCTGATTAGAATGATTGGTGGAATGGTGGTATCAGTTTCTTCAATGGATAATAGTACCCATCTCTAGGTGGTTGCCAATCAAGCCACTCCTCCGTGGTATATTTGTATCCCAGACCGAAGGTAGTCGAGTGACGAACAGGCTGTATAGGTTCAACTATACCTTGCAGATTAGTTCCCAAACCCTTTCCAAGCTCGAAACCAAACCAGGCCATCATGTCTATGATCTTTTGGCTGAACCAAGGTTGCACTTCGATGTTGCCAACAAGCTCAACAGTATGATACATTTCCCCGTCCAGATGACCCCTTCCTTCTATTGCATATACCGGATGTCCCTTTTCCCCGTGGACTACGACCTCTTCATGATCCCATTCAAACTTCAAACATTGATGAAGAGTGGAGGGAACTGCTCCAGCCATATGAATCCAAGGACGACCCAACAATAGGTTATACGATGATGGAATGTCCAAAACCTGAAAGGTTATTGGGAAAGTAGCAGGACCGATGAGCATGTCCAGGGTTATTTCCCCAATGGTACCCCTTTGAGAGCCATCAAATGCTCTCACATTCATCTGCCAAGTCTGGATCTTTGCACTATCCACGCCCAGTCTTGTCAACGTGCCTAGAGGGCAAATATTCAAACCAGCACCTAAATCCACCAAAGCTTTGGTGATAACCTTGTCCTGATATTGAACTGAAATGTACAAAGCCCTATTATGGGCTGTTCTTTCAACTGGCAACTCATCCTCATGAAAGGATATTCTGTATGCATCAAAGACCTGCTCGACCATTTGGGCTACTTCTCCATGAGTGATGCTAGATGGGACATATGCTTCACCCAGGACCTTTAAAAGAGCGTTCCAATGAGTTTCGGAAGACTGCAGAAAAGACAGGATTGATATTTGAGATGGAGTTTTACTCAATTGCTCAACAATGGAGTACTCTTTAGCTTGCACCTTCTTCCAAATACCTTGGTCTTCAAGCTCAACATTTGGCGCCTTGGATTTGCTGGAACTACCCGCACTCAAATTTTCGTATGTAAATCCTTCCGGATCTGGTCACTCCTGCTGCAGTGTCTGCCTCTTCCACTTTTGCTTTTTCTTTTTCGTAGTTCCATGGGACGGCATGGGTATCATATTGTACAGGAGGAGGCGCTCTACAAACGGTGAATGGGGGCTTGGGCCTGGCAACCTCAACCTCAAATGGAGAGCACCTCTGCACTACAAATGGTGTTTGGACGGCGACAGTTATTGTTTCTTCTGGATCGCGGGCCCAAATAGATTGCTCCCAATCTGAAGTATCATCGACTTCTACCATGTTGACCTGATGGTTAGGAAGAGGGTTATTTGCAACATTTGGTGTCGGGTCTTTGAGTTGGATGGCCTTTGTATCGATCAACATCTGCACCTTATCTTTTAAGGCTCTGCAAACTTCAGTAGTATGAACCTTCATCCCGGAATGGTAGGCACAAACCTTGTTGGGGTCATACCATTTTGCGCGAACATCCACAGGCAACGCAGGAACTGGGGTCACATAGCCCGCTTCTTTCAGTCTTTCATAAAGTTGGGCTATTGGCTCAGCCAGAGGAGTGTAGTTTTTTGCCGGTCTTTTTTCGTATGGAGGTCTGTTTCGGTAGTTTGGAGTTTGAGTAGGTGGTGGAGTTTGGGTAGGTTGTGGAGTTTGTAAGTAAGTTGGCTGGGCGTTATAGACAGGATATGAAACTGGTTGATATTGGGGAGGAGCATTTTGGTAATATGTAGGCGGTGGAGCTGAAGGGTATGGAGTTTGAGGATATGAAGATGGAGGTGGGGTGGTGGCTTGGTACTTATACGGGGTTCTGGTTCCTTGAGCCATCATGACAATACCTGTTTTCTTTCGGTTCTCTGATATTCCACTGGACTGTAGAGCTTTGTTAGTGGCTTGTAAGGCCTCTAAGTTGATGATAGTTCCATTTCTTATGCCCTCTTCAATCCTTTCGCCTAATCTGATAGTTTCAGCGAAACTTTTCTCAGCTACCAGCATCATTCTATCATAATACTGTGGCTCTTGGGCACGGATGAAATAATCTTTCATCTGAGATTCTTCCATTGGAGGTCTGGCTCTGGCCGCCTCAGACCTCCATCTTATGGCATACTCCCTGAAGGATTCACTGCGCTTCTTCTTCAAGTTTTGGATGTAAAACCAATCAGGTGCATTTTCTATGTTAAACCCAAATCTGTTCATGAAATCTGTGGCCATGTCTACCCACTCGACCCATTTCCGAGGATCTTGTTCAATGTACCATGATAGAGCCTTCCCAGTGAGACTCCTCATAAACAGCTTCATGAGTATCCTCTCGTCTCTCCCTATCCCTACAAGCTTGTCGCAGTACATTCGTAGATGAGCTTTGGGATCTCCCATGCCATTGAACATTTCGAACTTTAGCAGCTTGTATCCTTCAGGCAACACTACGTCAGGGTGCATGCTAAAATCCTTGTAGTTCAAACCTCCCAGCCTCTTGCTTGCTTCCACATTTTGCACCCTGTTAACCAAGCTATCTAGTTTCTCGGTCAGGTTTTTAATCAGAATGTCCTTTTGGGATGACTCTGATTTATGGTAATTATGAGTCATGGGGGCAGTTTCGACATATATTGGATTGAGGTTGTTACTCCCAGGATTATATGGAGGGTTTGCATTTGGAATTGGTTCTGGAATGGTAGGCTTAGTTTGCTGATGGTAATGGTAAAAAGGGATTTGGGTATTAAGTGGTGGAAATATATTTGGGTGAGTGGGTTCAGGTCAGGTTATGCTGATTGGAGGATTGTTTGGTAATGTATTTTGGTTGGAGAGAGGAGGATTGTCTGCATTTTCACCAAAATGGGTTCCGAGAGAAATAGACAACTTGGCCAAGTCACGCATATGAGCTACTTCCTCTTCCAATTCGGCAATCTTTCGCTCAAGTCTAAGTACAAGGTCAGTTGGGAGTTGCTCTCCCTCAGAGTTTTCCCCTCTTTCATTGCTGCTGTTGTTGTCAACCATTTTGCCCTTGTTTCTGTAGTCTGCTCTCTGGAGAGGAGGAGAAGGAGGAGTCCCTTTTGATCTTGTATGTGCCAGGGTGAAGAACAGATCAACCTTAGGAATGGGAAAACAATACAATCAATAGAAAACGGTGTTAGGAGGTTAAAGTAAATAATAACACATTGTTTGAAATAAACGCCCTAAATGCAAGGAGCCTCGTTTGAGCCAGAGGTAGGCCTAAGACGACATATAAGTGATGCACAATGATTAATTTAAGCCTTATTTGCCAATTGGAGTTTAGAGTTAGAGAAATAATAAAAACTTCATATATTGAATAATTTCAACTTATTACATCATACTAAAGAAAGAAATAGACTAAAGGGCTAGGGATAACATGGGGGAAATAATAAAAAAAAAATCCTAAAAAAAATCAATGTTAGTCTCCAATGTTGGGCACGATCTGCTGCTTCATTTCAGGAGTGATCTCGTAGTTATTGTTGAGAAGGTTACGAGCCCATCTTCTTTCTCTTTCATCACCAAAGCCTGGAATGCCTTCCTCACTCAAATCTGCATGCTCTGCATCCTCCAGAAGCCATACATAATACTCAGGTGTGCAGAAGGGTCGATGCTCTTGAACATCAATAGTCACTACTTTTTCCCACCTTTTCAGTATGGTGCCTACTTATGGAATTTCTGGCCCAAAGTCATATCCATAGTGGCTCATATGGGATCGCAGAGGTATCATCTGTATCTGCCCAAACTGTCGGAGAACTCTAAGTGGTGCATATGGTTGTACGCCATTTAAACCAATAAGCTCAATAAAGTAAAGCTCATTACCTCTTATAATGGCACAACGAGGTTTCAACCAGTAATACTTCCATTGAATTTGGGTGGTCGAACGTTCTCTTAAGTACACAAACCAATCCTCCGTTCCTACGGGGGAAACAAAATATTTCATCCTTGAAGCATGATTGATGATCTTATTTCCCATACTCCCTCTAATAATATCTACCATATTAGCCCTTTGGTAGAAATGCTCCACAACCCAGAGTTGTAATAGAAAGTTACACCCTTCGAAATACCTTTTGCCTCTAGTACATTTAGTCAATTCCCTTACGATTTCGGCCAATATCATGGGAACTATAGTCTTTCCACCTCGAGCCAACATTCGAACCACATAACTTAGGCTTGTGTGGATTTTTCCCCTTTTCGTAGGGAAAACTAATGAGCCTAAGAGTGTAACAGCGAATGCATTAAGACGGTATTTTTCCCATTTTGCCGAAGAACAAGCAAATTCTCTACTAAAGTTTTCATAGCCCTCCTCGTCTCCAAAGCGTGCATATAAGAACTCTAAAGAAATCCATCCCTCTTTAAGGCATAGTAGATCCGGATTATGACGCATGCCCATTTGCTTCAAAAAGGACCTTGGTGTTGGCTTGTGGGGAATAATCATTTCCTGTTCTTTGTAAGGAAGACCAAGAGACCCACCAATCTCCTCAATCGTCGGGGTTAGTTCAAAGTCCTTAAATTTGAAGACCAATCTCTCGGAGTCCCAAAATTGCAACAATGCTTTAATCAAATAACGATCTGATTCGACGGAGATTAAAGCAGTAAGGCCACCTAGTAATTCGCTTGCCTCTAACCCTCGATTCTTCTCAATATCCCTCCACCAAATCTTCAAAGTAGGGTTTACTTTAACCACCATTTGTGTGTTGGGAAAGTGAGGATAGGCCATGACTCTGTAAACAAAACAACAGACAAATTCTAAACTCCGTTTGACAAATTTGGCTTAATTTAATTATTATGACCACGTTGACACATAAATATGCAATTTGTCTAAAGGATGTTGGGGCCCTTTAGAAGATAGGGTGGCTATTAATTATGCGGATTGACACCAAGGGTCAAACCGCCTAGGGCTTATGCATCATGTATGACCTAAGTAGGATTTTCTAAGAGTTGTTTGACACGGACTAGAGAGGGGTTCTATGCGAGACGGCTTGTGGTTTCCCGGTAGTAAAACTATCCGTTCCGTCCATGCATGTGCCGACTCTCTATATTTAGGTGTTTGAAGAGGAATGGAGTAGTTGTGAGAGGTGCAAAGGCACAACATCACGGTAACAAAATAAAAAAAAAGGAAGAAGGTCCCAATTGGGGGAAGTATGAACGGAATGCCAATTTATTAAAACAGTAACATTTAGCGTGTAGTTTGAAAAACAATAAGACATAAACAGTTTTATAAAAAGCGATAAATAAATAAATACATAAATATAAACAAATAAAAATCACACAAATAAGGAAAAGGGGTAAGGGCGAAACATGGAAATAACTAAACATAAAATAATCTATATAAGGAAAGCAAATAAACATGATAGTCAAATAACAACTAGCAAGGCAGCAATCAAACAAACAATGAAATAACCTAAAATACCCACATAAAGCACGAAACACGTAATGGTTTGAACCTAAAATCCCCAGTAGAGTCGCCATTCTGTCGAGCCCCATTTTTCTCAAAAAATGGGTTTCGGTGCACGACCTAACAACTCTTTTGGGTTCTGGGAGATTGAAGAGTCGCCACCTAACGAATTAAGGTGCGTTAGGGCACCTATCTAACCTAACTAGGTCTTAGCTAAGGTCAACGAACCAGAGATCGGGCAAGGGTTCAAATTACCTCGAGGGGAAGGTGTTAGGCATCCCTCAAGGTCCACAAATGTGGGTCCCGGCCGTATCTCATGCAATATGTTGGGGTTACAAGTAGCATTTAAGGTCACTTCATTTTATTTATTTGATTTAAACATGCTTGCTAGGCGATAACGATAAATAAACAATTAAAATTATTTTAATTAATTATTATTTAATTAAACATGTTTACTAGGTGATGATACAACAGAAAAAATTAAGCAATTAAGATCATTTTAATTAATTAATTAATTAAGCATACAAATCTAGATAATAACACTTAACAAATAAATATTAACAATTACACAAGAGATGAGCGAGGAGAGAGAAATTACACGATTAAATAAGCAAACCAAATTTTATTTTATTTAAACTACCCTAAATAATATAATAAAACATATAAAGGGGTAAAAGGGAAGGGAGACTCTAAAGAACTTTTGGATCAGCACCCGACTTTATTTATTTTCCTATAGGCTTCCGTGTAGGGACAGACAAAACCAAAGTTTGTCGTTTAATCTTGAGTCGATGTCATCATATCCATAGGGCCTAGACTACCCCTACCCCACCACCGCATGCTTTCGTCCTAAAAGGTGCCTAACGCCCCTGCTTAATGTCCAAGAGGCATTGGACTACTGTTGGGTTGGGTTTTAGACAAATAAAATCCTAACAGGCCCACCTACACTCCAAGCAAAACAAATTGGACAACATTTAGTAAGTAAAGTCTCAAGTTGGCCTCTTAAATTTTATTTAAGCATGCTCACAAACACACATAATTGTGAAAGGTCTCATGCTACGGTGTGTGGCATACAAACGAGCATTACAACAATAAAATCACTTAATTAAGAGTGGCAAAATTATTACAAGAATGCATATTTTAATTAAACATTATCAGAGCAAAGAGTAGTCATGCATTAATTTAATTTTAATTAGTTATAGCATGCTAGAAAAGGCTAACTGATTCGTTTTAATTGACAGCAAAATAAATGAAGTGCAGACAGTCTATATTTAGACCGGCAAGCAATTTATAGATTTTAAAGAGGACAGAAAAGTATTACAGTAGCAGAAGACAATTTATTAGTTGCATAACTAGATCAGATCATTGCTAATTAACATGTTGAGAAAGACATTAATTTATTTTAAATAGCCGAACTAAGCTTATTCAAATGCAGAAAATACTTCTCGAGTAGAAGATATTCATAACATACTATTTCATTATTAAGCACACGTAAAATTTATTAGAAGCCTATGAATACTAGTTGATTAACATGCAGAACTCTTACTGGCAAATAAAAAAAGATTTATTAACTGTCAAGCTTAACTTGCTACAACATGCAGAAAATATTCAAATAATTAGTTAACACCACCGATTTTATTTGTTTTAGTCCTATAGGCATAATTCTAGGTATAAACACGCTAGACTAATTTTATCATACGTAATCCGATAAGACCATTTAAAGTATATAATCGTTCAAAGTTTAACTAATTAATCATGAAGATCAGATTTGAAACAGATTGAAAACCTATAGGCATTCATTCATATACGTCAACCAATAAGATTAGATTTCAGGAATTGATTAACACATTGGCAAGTTTAAATATCACTTTCTAAATAGATTACAATAAACTAAGGTTGATCTGTCACCTTTTAGATTCATGAGAAACAACATGGATAAACTATTATGAGTCCGGATTAGTAGCATGTTGAAATGAATAGTCCAAGTAAATATTCAGATTATGAAACAGATTGTTTATCACATAATGACTGTTTTAACATTAGATAAAGTTGCAGACAGATTAATTTAGGTAAATTATTTAGGAAATTCCAACATTATGATGCTTCAAGATTTAGGTAGGTAGATTTCTTTTTAACAAGCACACATAAATAATCAAAGGAAAACAAGTAGCACGTATATCCCCCTCCCCTTAGACGATCCCCCCAAAATATTATTTCATATATATAGTTAGAGTTATTTACATAAATATTACAGAATTGAATGCTCAAAAAATAAAAGACGTAATATAATAAACATAAAAACATCCAAATAACTTTCTAACATCCCGCCCAGACAGCTCTTCAAACTCCCATATTTCGTCCTGCTAAACAAATAATATACCCAATACTACAGAAAATTACCAAGTGACCATATTACAGATTACCATATACCAAATTCTTGATGGAATCAAGCATAACACACAGATTATTATATAACCAATTTTGAGGTGGTCAAGCATAACATACACGCAATTAGGCAATTATATATAGAATAATCATAACAAAAGGAGGGAAGACTAACCCGTACGCTTCCTTTTATTTATCAAAATCCATTTTTTGGATTTTTATGCATAACAGTAAGCAAGTAACAGTAAAAAAAGTAAATAAATAAAATGCGTATGGGAAATACACTAACCAGTTAAGCAGTTTAAAAGATCAGCAATGAAGACAACACGAGATTCCACTAACTGACACGAACACAAAGAAACAAAGACAAATGTAAACAGAGAAGAACTTTGAAGTAACGAAAGAACTGAATTCTTTCTTTTTTTTTTTTTTTAGAGTAGGGAGTAAATATTTTTTAGCCAAAGTCTGAATGAATCAGCAAATAGGGGATGAGTCCTATTTATATAGTTACTAAGTACGGGTAAATAAGGAAAGAAATAAAGGAAAATCAATTAAATACTTTCCTTCTGTTACAAGAGCCGAAAAGGATTTTTTTTTTTAATCTTACCAAAATATGAATGAATAAATAAGGTAAAGAAAATAATTAAGAATTACACTAGAAGAAGGAATCGGTCAAATGCCTAAGGAAAGCAAATATTATTTAATATTATATTATTACACATAGACATATAAGAAACCATGCTAACGTAGAGATATGCACTATCAATTAAAAACAAGATTATAAGGAATATATTACCTTCTTTCAACACTTACCATAGTCAAATAAATTCCACGGCTTACACAAGCTTAATTATAGGCAAAACTTAATAAATTTACTAATGTAGAAATTCCAAATCACGGAAAAAAGGGCAATTTGACTAAGCAACTTAAGAGCTTTGAGGGATTCTATGGGGAACATTTAACAAATTAATAAATTGAGGTGTCATTCATGCTAAAAAAAAAAATCAAATCAAAAACTCAACTAATAGTAATATTAAAATATTAGAGACACAATAATTTTTTAGGAAGAACAAAAGTTTCTCAATCAATTAGGACCGAAAAACATGAATTTGTCGTATAGAACTTAATTAGAGGAAGTCATGGACTAATTTATACAAATGCAAAGAATCTCAAATTATCTATAAAAGCAGGCTCTTTTACATCAAAGTATACTAAAATGAACTCACAACTAGAAACTTGGCATTAACAGTAGTGATAAACAAGAGTTGAACAGAGAATTGCAAAATTTAAACATACTTTTCTAGGGAACAGTAATGACAATCATACAAATTAAACAGCCAACAGAACAAGATAAAGGCCACTGCAAATTCGAAGAAAATAGCGAAACCTACTAGCTCAACGCTATTCCAATCAAACATAGGCAAATACTCAAGAGGAACAATAATCCCAAAGTTTGAACAGAGAGATCACAACTTAGACATGCTATTTTTTAATAATCCAACCAACAGTAGTACTCCAACAATCGAAACAAGCTGTAGACGAACAATTCAACTATATCACGAATTGAGAAAAAAAAAAGCGATAAACGGATTAGAAACCAAACCCGAGCGGATCTGAAGAGATTCGTTTTGTGCGAAGCCCTAAGAATTTGAGCTTCGCCTAAGTTGGGCTTGTCGTTTGCTGGCATCATCGACCTTGTCTGGTTGCTGGTGGTTTGCCGGAGCTCTGCGCCTGTGGGTCGCGTCGTCGGAGCTGCTGGTTGTTTGCGTCGGCCGGAGTGACTGCTTGTTGCTGCCTCTGGCCGGATCTGCTGCTGTTGGTCCTGTAAAGACATGAGATAAAAGAGGAAAGGAAAGGAGCAATAAAGAGAGAGAAGACGGTGGCGGCGCCTGGCGCTCCTCGCCGGAGACGCCACTATTGTTGTCGCCAGCTGGAGCTGCTGGTTTTGCCATTGTCATTCCTTGTTCCTGCTGACTGCCGGAGAAGTGACAAAGGGAGAATGCGGAAGAGAAAAGGAGAGGGGGTCGGCGACTGCCGGAAAAATGGAGAGGGGCGGCGTAGAGGGAGAGAGGGGAGAAGGGAGGATGGCGCAGTGCTGCTGCTGGCCGGAGCAGCTGTTGCTGCTGGTTGCCGCAGCTAGTTGCTGAGGAGGAGGCGGCTGCTTGAGAGAGAGGAGAGGAAGAAGAAGAATGAATAGGGTTAGGGGTTTTGTTAGGTTTAAAAATGGGAAAAAGGAGGTGTTGATCTCAACCGTTGGATCAGTATAAGATAGAAGGCTAAGATTAGATCTAGGATTTAACTTAGAGATAGACGGACGAGATTAAGTTGGAAATCTGAAATTTGAATTAAAGATGGCCAAAATTGAAATAAAAATGGCTATAATTGAAATAAGAATTTGAATTGAATAGGCTAGAATTAAAAGAAATTTGAATAGATTAGGCTAAAATTTAAATGATTTAAGGGAAAAAAAAATGCTATTCAATTAATAAAACACTACATATATCATAATATTTTCATATAAATTATATACATTTAAATCTTAAAACATTTGAGGAAAGTAATTACTCCGAGCTTAACTATCGATAAAATATAATAATAAATAATTATAATAATTTTTTAAATCATGCGTACTAAAATATATAATTTTAAGACGAAATTGATTAAAATTTTAAACTAGAAATATATTTTAAAAAATACATATTTAATCGAATAGCATTCTAAAAAAATGGTTAAAGGTCGGTCAAAATTGGGTGTCAACAATGAATTTCACTTTTCTTTACGGATTCCTTTAAATGACCAGTACGTCTAACCTGAAATGCGTCAAACCAATCAATCAGAGCTTAAATCTCATTCCATACAATGCCTCAAATGGGGCCATATCAATACTCAAGAGATAACTATTGTTGTAGGATAACTCTGTCAAGGGTAGGATTTGATCCCAATGACCACCAAAATCAACAACGCACGCACGGATCATATTCTCTTGAACTTGAATTGTTTGTTCTGATTGCCTATCAATCTGAGTGTGAAATGTGGTACTAAGATCCAATATAGTACATATCTCAACCTGTAAGATCCTTTAAAAGTTAGAAGTAAATAGCGTACCTCTATCTGATATGATGGAAATCAGAAATCTATGCAATCAATCACTCATGCAGAGATAGAGTTTGGATAACTTCCCTGCATTATAAGTCATCATGAACGGAATAAAGTTGGCACAATTAGACAACCTGACAACAATCACGCATAGCGAATCAAACTTACCTATTGTATGTGGAAGACCAACCACGAAGTCCATTGCAATCCTTTTCTACCTCCATTTTGGAATGGGCATTATCTGAATTGTCCCTTCAGGCCTCTAGTGCTCATACTTTACCTGTTGACAATCCAAAGATTGGACAACAAAATCAACAATTTCACACTTCATTTTACTCCACTAATAACATTATCTCAGCTAACAATACATCTTGGTTGCACCATGATGTATATAATACCTCAGACCCTAAGACTCTACAAGAATAGTCTGAGTCAAATCTTCAACACACGACACATATACCCACCCCTTAATCCTCAAGATTCTTTACACATCAATCACATTCTCCTTAGCAGCCTCTCTTCGAAATACCATATTACGAATCCGACTCAACTTCTCATCATCAAACTGCTTTTCCTTTAATCTTTTCAAGAAAAAAAGATCTTGCCTCCACACAGCCAAGAATCCTACTTTCTCTCAGTTAATTCCAGTTTCATAAGGTCATGAACCAGAGTTTGAACATCTCTAGACAATGGACATCTAGAAATGTGCAATTGGGCTAAACATCTATGCTCCATGCTTTTCTACTCAGGGCATTAGTCACAATATTAGCTTTTCATGGGTGATAAAAAATAGTAACATCATAGTCTTTTTGAAACTCCATCCACCTCCTCTACCTCAAATTCAAGTCTTTCTGAGTGAACATATATTATAACCTATGATGATTTGTATACACTTCACACTCTATCCCATATAGATAATGCCTCCACTGCTTCAATGCAAATACTACCGCAACCAACTATAAATCATGAGTATGATAATTGTGTTCATGTACTTTCAATTAGCTTGAAGCATAGGAAATTATATTCCATTCCTGCATTAGCGATGCAGTTAAACCAGAATAAGATGCCTCACAATAAAAAATGAATGTCTTACCTTTCATAGGAAAGACAAGATCAGTGCAGTAGTCCACAAGGTCTTGAGTTTTAGAAAACTCTCCTTACACTCATCTGACCATACAAATGAAATATTTTGCTTGCTAAAATTGGTCAGCTAGGAAGCAATGGAAGAACATTCCTTGATGAACTGATGGTAGTAACTAGCTAAACCAATAAAGATCCTTACCTCTAAAACATTAGTGGGCCTTGCCAAACCTTCACTACTTCAATATTTTAGGATCCATTGTCACTCCATCCTTAGAAACCACTTTCCTTAAGGAGGAGATTGAATGAAGCTAAAACTCACACTCTGAGAATTTGGCATAAAGCCTTTTCTCCCTTAACAATCCTAGACAAATTCTCAAATGGTCTTCATGTGCTTTTCTGCTCTTTGAGTAGATTAGTAGATTATCAATAAATACAATAAAGAAGACATCCAAATATGGCATAAAAGTTCTGTTCATCAGGTTCATGCAAAAAGCAAGGGCATTCGTAAGCCCAGAAAACATTAGTAAGAACTCATAATGTCCATACCCTGTTCGAAAAGTAGTCTTTGGCACATACGCTGCCTGTATTTTCAGATGATGATAACCAAACCTCAAACCGATTTTAGAGAAAATATAAGCAACCTGTAATTAATCGAACAAGTCATCAATGCGAGGAATAAGGTACTTGTTCTTTGTAGTCATCAGGTTTTGCTGTTTGTAGTGTACACACATTCGAAAACTACCATCCTTTTTCTTCAGAAATAAAACTCGAGCACCCCAAGAAATGACTCTCGATCTAATAAAACCTTTACCTAACAAGTCCTAAAGTTAGACCTTCAACTCCCTCAACATAGTCAGGGCCATTCTATAAGGTGGAATGGAAATGGGTCAAGTCCCCAGCTCCATGTCAATACATAAATCAATATCCTTGTCTGGTGGCATACTAGGAAGGCTAATCAACCTCTTAGCGTAAAGAAAATATATAATTCGAATTGGGGTGGGAATTTACTCACCCTTCCACACAAATGGATCTATAGGCATGGCCAGGGTTATGGTCTTAGCATTACAATCTAAGATATCAAAATTTGGAGAAAGCCAAGTCATACCCAAAATTACATCAAAGTCATCTTTCTCTTGAATAATCAAATATACATAAGTTTAGCCCCCCACAAAATCACAAGGCAAGAACTATACATCTTCTCAACTAACAATGACTCACCAACATTAATAGAATCACCAATAAGCATTTTGAAGTAAGTCATAATACAAATCAATTGCATTAGCTAATGATGAAGATACATAATAAAAATAGATATAGGATCACACAATATGAAAGCCATGTGATCGCAAACCAGAAGAGTACTTGGGATAACAGTATTGGATGCCTCTGTCTCTGGCCTCCAGAAGAAAGCATAATTGTTACACCCGAGGCTATCCCCTGGATGCTAACACATGATGTAGGATTACGAGTGACCCCAAGCTAACCCTACTGGCATATCATATACATACTGAAGCAAACTAAATCAATAAATATTGTGTAGAAGCTAAATCATATAAATAGTATGAAATAATGGGGAATACCCATATACTAAGTCTGAATATATGAAAGCTGAGAGTTTGAATACAAATGAAAAGTCAAACTCTAAGACTAAAGCTGAAACTAACTATGTCTGATATAAAGCCTCTACTTAGTAGAATAGCTGGGACATGCCCCAGATAAATCTAGTAAAAACTGAAACTCAGACTAAAATGGAAAGATAACATGTCAACTCTCCTCAAATAATGAGGACTTACCACTTATGCTATTGAACTGAAGATCAGGGACCAATCTATACGTGATCTGACTGCTGAGGACCTGAACCTATATCACAAAAAGATGTAGCACAGAGTATGCGTCAGTACATGAAAGGTACTTCGCATGCAGGATAGAGTAAAGCTGAATAATAACATAAGTGAACAAGGAATAAAGCAATGATATAATCTAAACATGATAAGGATACTGGAAAACTGAACATGGCTAAACTGAATGCAATGACCAAGTTTATAACATGCTGAGACTGAATACTGAACTATATTGATAACATGGTCAATGTAATAGAATCTAACTGAACTATAAGGGAGCTAATAATAATCGACATAAAACCACATGAGTTAAATGTGGAGTCTGATGTATACACCCTATCAAGAGGACCTAATATACCCTGCTAGAGGTATAGAGGCATGCTGGCCTGATCACTAAAATGATGCCCACGAAGGGGACTTATAACCTACGGGGCACGTAGTTCTGGGAATTGAGGGTGACTGACCCTACTCTGCTTGGTATTAAGCTTCTCCCAATTGATTAAGTAATGAACAAGTTATGAGTAAAGTTTGGTGATACTGGATAGCTCAAAATACTAACATTCTAACTAGAAATGCAACATTTACATATTGATAATGAAACATTTAATTATGAGGCATGTATAATTGAAATATCTGACCTAGCATGTGTAATTCATGAACTAAAAGAACTACATAGCTAGGGTTCTGAATTTAAGAAGGTATTTACGTAGAATCATACTAAAATCATGTTAATCTAATTAGGGACATTAAACCAACTAATTCATAATGATCTACTAAGATTCTAGAAACCCTAAGTCTAGATAATATTAAGGGAATTAAGAATCTGAATGAATTATAGGGACCTAATGTGTAAAAGGAGCCCACTAGTGAAATCCCACATACCTGGTGACGAATTCCATGGAGAAATCTTTCGATTTCTGGGCTAGAACTGCTGGAACCTTGCTGTGTTCTTGAACTAGGGTTATTGACTTCTTTCTCCTCTTTACGTTATGATTTTCTAGGTTTTGGTGAATGATCTGACTTTTGTAAGTTATAGTTTGTTTACTAGGCAAAAACTGACCAGTACTACGTAGTTTAGGGGGTAAAGATCTTAGTTTAGGGGTCCAACGCTTAAGGAAAAGACCAATAGACCCCTTACTTAAAAGCTATCGGGATCACCGATGGACAGGACCGACGGACCATGGACCGACCGACGGTCTGTGCTGGTCAACCATCGATCGATGACTGGGAGCTGAAACTGGGGGTATTATCCACTAACATAGACCATGGTCCGTATGTCCTACCGTGGGTTGACGCTTAGATAAATTTCAAGGGGGTTTCTAGGGAAGGGTCGTACGTAGCCATCAACGGACCAACATCATGGGTCGTGGGTCACCCTACGGTCCGTGAGTGGAAACCGTGGGTTGCTCCTGCAAGTCTGAAATCTGTATTTTGGTCTGTTCTAGCATACGGGGTGTTACAATAACACTGGGCTCTATTCCATGTCTGACTAGTTCCCCTATAGAACTTCATCCCCGGCTGGACTGGTGACCATCACTACCTTAACCACCACATCCTATAGCATGATGACCTCTACCATAACCACCCCTACCTCTACTAGTTGGAGATATGTAACCAAGATCATACCAAGTCTTACTCTACCTCGAACAATATTTCCTAATTTGACCAACCTCACCATATCCATAACAAGTCTTAGAGTTGACAGTAGGTCTTTCTAAAGACAAAGAAGGTTTAAGAAAACCATAAAAAAAAGAAAAGGGCTGGTTGGTCTATGAAGAACCCTTAGCTAAAACCTGCAATTAAGACTAAATAGGACGAGGCAGATAACCCCTAAAACTCTGCCAACTAGAGTAAGAACCACTAAACTCGCCTCCCTTTGAAAGCTTCTAGAACGTTATCACCTGGTGAAGTTATCTGCTTTCATCCCCTTTACTTCTATCCTAAAGTGAACCACTTCCTAAAGAGATTATGCAAAAGCAACTACCTGTAAAGTTGAAATATGCAAATATGTTCTCAATACCTTCACAAAACGACAAATCTGCTCTTGTGAACTGAAGCAAAGCTGAGTAGCATACCCGGATAAAGCACAAAATTTGACCTCATAGGCTGCACCAAAGATCTTCCCTTAGTCTATATTCAATAACTCATCTTTTGTCCTATCCCTGAAGGTCCAGGGTATATACTTCTCCATCAAGAAGCTAGAAAATATTGCCCAAGTCATAGGTAGTCACTTTGCTTGTCGACACTCAACATGAGACCACCACCAAAGTTTGGCATCTCCTTGAAACTAGTATGTGATAAACTCAACTCCAAATTACTCCAATATGTCCATCTTATGAAGCAGCTAATGATAATAAAAAAGGAAATCATAAGCATCTTCGTGTTAAGTACCATTGAAAACTGGAGGTTTCAACTGTAATAAATTAATAAAGAGATCATGCTAGTCACTAGTCATTATAGGAACTGTAGTCTATTAGGAAAATGTGCATGTTTCCAATTACGCATCTATGTCTATAGCCAAAAATGCTTCATATTATACTCTATGAACTTGAGATGCTGCTGCATAAAAAGATTGGGGGTGCTTTACCCAGATCGGATAACTTGCTAAGATAGGTGAGAACCTGATTGATCATTTCTAGAGTAGGTTGGGGTGGTTCTTCCATCTCATGAATCTACTCATCCTCCACCTCATCACTCATGAGTCCAAGATTTTGACTCATTTGGTCTTTATTTTGATAGTATAAGTGTCCTCAAATGCCTAATTTTTGTTCTAAACTAATGTTAAAGTGTTGATTTGCAGCTATGAAGGCTAAGGAGCAGGGAAAAGATATGATCAAACAAAAAGGAACTAAAAAGCTGAAGAAGTGAAGAAAAAAGTTATCATGGTGATCGCCAAGACTACTCGGCGCATGACCGAGTGGCTCTTTAGCTCACGCAAAGTTCCAGTATGCTAGCCCTAGGGAAGAATTAAGTTGGTAAAAGAAACAGGTAGTCGGTAGATCACCGATCATTTTCATGACAAAAATGCAAAATGGTGATGGAAGAGGGCAATCGGCGGATCACCGATCAACTCGGCAAGGCGCGACTTATTCCGCTAAGTGGGCTTTTAGAATAAAATGCATTCAACTATTAATTGAAATTCAAAAGGAATTTTGAGGGGTTCTCAAGTTCTGTAGATCCAAGATAGTTCTCATCACCTAGTTTGCCAGTATTTTGATCCTTTTCTCTTAGTTTTTGAGTTTCCATAGAAGGCTTTGAGGATTTTTAAGTAGGTTTTTGAAATTAAGCAATTTGGACCATTGTAAAGACTTGAGTACCTTTACCCAGATCATGGCTAATGTATTTGGTAATCGTTTCTTTATTTTATAATGTATTTGGCCAATTCTTGAGGTGTGATCATGTGATTATTTTCTTAATTTTCTTATGGGTATTTTTGTTTAATAATTTATTTGTTATTTTAATGTAGGTTTGATTGATAACTGAGGAGTAATTTATGAATTGTACTTGCAAATACTATTCTAGCTTAGTGTTTTGGGCTTGGTAGATAGAGAGGTTCTCAAGCTAAGGTTATCAATTAATGATTGTAGTGTGTGGGTCGTTGTGGTCTCAGCTCGAGAGAGTGAATCTTGACTCGTTCCTACCTATATAGCTTGGGAGAGTTGATGATTAAGGTTATGGTCTATTGCGTAGTGTTAAGCTTGTCGATGTTCGAGAGAAATCATCTGAATCATAATTGTTATTAGAGAGAAAACTATTGCACTTACAGTCCAGCCTTCAAATAATGTTCAGTAAAATATTGTTAAACCTCAATTACCCATATAGCATAATTAGCTTATAATCGATCACATCCCGAGAATCCTCTTAATCTTTTTGAAACCCCTATTTTCGCATTTGTTTTAGTTGTTAATTGAGAAACTAATTCCCCCCATCAGACATTTGTTGTCACCCCTTTCAATTTAGCTACATGTTTTTGATAATTTCTAATCCTATAGACGACTAGATTACATTTGCACTTCGTAACTTAATTTAAACATGTACCACTCCCTGTGGGTTCGACCTGAACTCTTCTGTTAGTGTTATACTGAATAACGATTGTTTACACCTAGAATTGGATGAGGTGTATTTGAATCGTTAATATAAATGGCGCCACTGTCGAAAAGTGGTGTTGTTTAAAATTCTAGAATTAAAGTTGAATTGTAATCTTTTTGTGATGTAGTTGAATCGATTTAATTTGGTTTTTGCTTGTGTTTCTTTTCTTGAACAGAAGAAGAGATGAGCGTGAACGGGAGTAATGGTAGCCAAGTGGGCCACCAAGATGATAGTGGAAAACTAAATGATGTAAATGACTCAATTCAATTGGGTAGTGTTGGTGCAATACGTCTACCTCCTATTGAGGGGAATGCTTTCTTCCATATGATTAGCAGGATGCTACAGCTCCTCCAAATGAAGGAATTATATGGAGGGCTGGCTCACGAAGATCCCCATGAGCATATTCGAAACTTCGTTGACGTGTGAAGCTACCAAATGGTTAGCTCAGTTACCAAGGGACTCCATCACCTCTTGGGATGAACTTACCACACCGTTCCAAGTGAGATTCTTTCCCCTATAGAAAATTATTACTCCAAGGGATAGCATCCAAGGTTTCAAATGCTTGCAAGGTGAACCAATCCACGAGACGTGGCTAAGATTTACAAAGTTGGTACTTCAATGCCCGACTCATGGAATTCCAAATGATGTGCTGCTACAATACTTCTAAAAGAGTCTTAACTCGGTGAACAAAAGAGTTGTTGATCAACTTGTTCCCAGAGGTATAATGCAACAACCCTATGAAGTAGCGTCATAATTCCTTGATTGCATGAACAAGATCCATAGAGCATGGTACACTCGTAAGGACCAAGTGTCTCCTCTCACATTTAGGCTGATGAAAGAGCAAATCGAGAAGGATCAACAGAGATACCAAAATATGCCCAAAATGATGACCGAGTTGGATATCTTGGCAAAAAATGTGATGGGTAGTATTTTGAAAAGTGTTAATGCTATGGGTGTTGGTGGAGTAAACCTAGATGAAGCACATTTTGAGGCATTGTATAATGAGGAAGTGAACTTCCTTGCAAATCAAAGGGATGTTTTCGTGCAAACTATCTAAGGCTGGGTGGAAATCTAGGTTGGAATAGAGATGATGGATGGAGAGATCGTGATAGAGAATGGCGTGATCATAACGCTACTTGGAAGGAAAGAGACGGTGACAAGGATAGGTACACCCGATCACATGAGCGCCAAAAGCCTAAAGAACCAAGGGACGAATCAGAAAATATTCGCACTGAAGACATGCTTTCATGTAATCTCATCAAGGTCGAAGGTTCGGACAAAATGTTGAAAGAGATGAAGGAGGACGTCTCAACTCTCAGATAGACGGTGACTTCTCATTCAGTTCATATCAAGCAGCACGAAACACAGATGGTTAAATCTCAACTCATCTAAACCCAAGGCCAAAAGGAGGATGAAGCTTGAATTGGTATTTCTGTCATGCCACGATGTGAAATAAGGCACTTCTTGGGAGGTAGCCCAAGTTTTTGTTGTTTTAAATTTTGTTTTTGAATAAAAAGTGTTGATTTTGTAGGTTGAAAAGTGAAAAGTGTTGGAAATGGGCAACTTGGTGAGCCAAAAGTCCAGTTGGCGACACGTCGAATAGGTCGACGAGCCCGACTTAGACCACCGTTGGAACCACTTAGCTTGATGGGAAATTCTGTAAAACTCAATGACCTAAAAGCTCAGTCGGCGACTAACCGAACAGGTCAGCGAGCCTGATTTTGTTCGCCGTTTGAACTTCCAAATTGTTGGGAGTTCTGTAAAACTCGGTGATCCAAAATTCCACTCAGCGCATCGCTGAGTGGGTCAGCGGGAATGACTTACTCCACCGGCAAGTGCACAAAATGAATGGTTTTAAAGGTCAAATGGTTTAAAATTTCAAAATCCTTCATCTTCTCTCATTTTAAACATTCATATTCTCACCCTAATACTATATTACTTATATTTTCCATATTTCTACTTTCGTTTGTTTGGAATCATTGCTGGAGATTGGTTTTGGAACTTTGCCGCCTAATATTTCAATTAAATTTCGGCATAAAGGTTCGGTTTTTGAACCCCGTACTCTAACTGTGGTTGAACTCAAATGAATTCAGTAAATTATTGTGATAATTGTTGTGTAGTATGTTTTAATCGTTTCTTAAATGTTGGATTGCCCATAATTAATTGGATTTATGCCTAATTGTTCGTAAATGATAGATTCCCGTGTTTTAGCTTGTTGAAATCATGTTTAAATTGTTGGGTTGCGTAAATTTTTGTAGGGTCTAGCGGGATGAAGTATAAGTAACCCCAAATTATGGTAAATGTCGTATTTAGCCCAATGATAGAGTGGTTGACGTCATTCTTAAGGGCAAAAGACATCAAATGGCCAATTTTGTCAAAATCAGGGGAAGTCTGAGTACCCTGAAGGCATGGGTAGTATGGGTCTTGATTGAATTTCAAGGTGTATATGTATATATTTGATTTCATGGGCTGCGTGTTGGATTTTGAGGAATGGGGTTAAAAATTGGTACGAAGGGCCATTTGGCGAGCTTTGTCGAGCTCGCCGATTAGTTCGGCAGTTCACCTAAGCACCCCTTGATCGCCCTTTAATTCTCAAAAAGATGGGTTTGTGTTCTGTAACTTTCACCGATACGCATGTGCTTGTCGAGTTCACTCGCCGACTTGGCAAAAGTACTTCTTGATCGCCCTTCTGCTCCCCTAATTCCTTAAAATACACAGTAACTTTTGGTGAGCTACTTTTAGTTCGCTGATTGGTGTTGGAGATTCACCGAAAAGCCCTCGACATCGCCCACCACCTTGGAGTTTGTGAAATGTGGGTACTGGAACTTTTCGCGAACCCGACTTGGACCACCAAAGTGATTCAGTGACTCGCTGAATGGTTCGACGAGTCTTCTTGCAATTTATTTTGGAACTTTCTCTAACATTTTTCTACATTGTTTGCAAGAATGTCTAGAACCAATATGAGTGGTAGAGACATGCCGCCACAAAATTGGCCATGAGGAGCTGTTATAAATGAGGAAGCAACTGCTTCCAAAGCTAAAGCTAAGAAACTACCTGCATAGGGCGGTAAGGGCAGGGTGAAGGTGCCCGTGGTAGTTACACCTACGGAGAAGAACTCCGATATTGAGGGGGTGTATGAGACATACCTCACATTATCTGGCAGTGAAAAGGACTGATATGATTCTCAGGCTCCTATCTCCGAGCCTGAGGATAATTAGTTGATATATGTTCGGAGAACAGAGCTACCCTCCAAGTTAGTGAATGATCTGTCTAGGATCCCGGTGCCTATGACTCTAGTGCATCCTCTAGCACAACCAGTGGTCCCATCACCACCAGTAGAGGGTCCTCCACCCTGGTCACTCAATGGACTATAGGCCGAGGGATTGATGACCATATTAGAGGAGAAGTGATTGCCCACAGATGGTATGGTGGATAGATATCAAGTTGTATGGGACACTCTCAGGTTCCACAGATTTAGGGTCTTCACCAAGCCCCATGGCCCATATATTCCTACTTGGGTCCAGGAGTTTTACTCAGCTTACAGTGACTTGGTGCCTATGAGGAAGAAGAACGCTATTGCCTTCAAGCTGGTGGACTTTGTGATGGTTCGAGGGAAGAAGGTTAAATGCAGAAGTGATGATATAAATGATGTATTCGACCGTGCCTCTGACTTTATACATGACTGCAAGAGCATGATGACGACAAAACCTCTGAATGAGTCTATCCTTCACCACTGAAAGGCGTCCTTCCTTGGGTCTATCATTTCTAGGAAGAGGCTAAATGTGGGGTTGATTATAGAGCAAGAGATGGTCATGAGGACCAAGCAGCATTAGACGTCTCTCCCATTTCTGGTGTTGATCAGCGAGTTATGTCGATGTGCCCGAGTTCCACGCGATATGAAAAGGGATGTCGAGGTTACATCTACATCTTCAACTGACATTCGGCATATAATGGCCGAGTACGCGAGGGACAAGGCTGACAGGAGGAAAGCAGCTTCGGTGGACACATCCCCGGAGGTTGACATTGATATGATACCTACAGAGACAGTCTTGCCTGCTCAAGCCACCAGACCTTTAGGTACTACTAAATCTACTCTTTTCGAGACTCCTGGAACTTCTGCTAGACCCGCCCCCTAGATCTGCTGTTGCATCTGCTTGTAGGCCTTCGATCACCGGTGATGCTATTAAAGATGGGCAATCTGGCCCAATTCGCCAATGTGTGTGCCTCCCAGATAGAGGCCTCAATTCCTAGGATAATTGAGAGAGCCATTGCTGCTACTTTGACACCTCTCAGAGCTTCAATTGATACCCTTACGATGAGAGTAGAGGTGTGTGAGAGAGGGCAAGGAGCCACTGATGTTGTGACGGCCTTAAAAGTCGATCTGGTTGGACTCCGTAAAGATGTGGACATGCTGAAGTCCACTAACCTCTCCATGCTCTTTGGCACTATGGACATACCAGATGTCTTGAGCTCAGATTTTCCAGCCTGTTTGAATGTGCCTCCGGCTACTACAATGAAGATGAAGTTAGAGCTGTTGATCAACTTGTTCCCAGAGGTATAATGCAACAACCCTATGAAGTAGCGTCATAACTCCTTGATTGCATGACCAAGATCCATAGAGTATGGTACACTTGTAAGGACCATGTGTCTCCTCTCACTTTTAGGATGATGAAAGAGCAGATCGAGAAGGATGAAGAGAGATACCAAAATATGCCCAAAATGATGATTAAGCTGGATATCTTGGCAAAAAATATGATAGGTAGTGTTTTGAAAAGTGTTAATGCTATGGGTGTTAGTGGAGTAAACCCAGATGAAGCACATTTTGAGGCATTGTATAATGAGGAAGTCAAATTACTTGCAAATTAATGGGAGGTTTTCATGCAAACTATCCAAGGAAGTGTGGAAATTCGGGTTGGAATAGAGATAATGGATGGAGATATCATGATAGAGAATGGCGTGATCATAATGCTTCTTGGAAGGAAAGAGACGGTGACAAGGATAGGCAAATCCCACCTCATGAACGCCAAAAGCCTAAAGAACCAAGGGACGAATCAAAAAATGTTCGCACAGAAGACATGCTTTCACACATTCTCAACAAGGTTGAAGGTTCAGACAAAGTGTTGAAAGAGATGAAGGAGGACATTTCAACTCTCAGTCAGATGGTGACTTCTCATTCAATGTCTATCAACTAACACGAAACATAGATGGTCAAATCTCGACTCTTCGAAACCCAAGGCCAAAAGGAGGATGAAGTTTGAATTGGTATGTCCGTTGTTCCATGACGTTAAATAAGGCACTTCTTGGGAGGTAGCCCAAGTTTTTGATGTTTTAAATTTTGTTTTTGAATTACAAGTGTTGATTTTGCAGGTTGAAAAGTGAAAAGTGTTCGAAAATGGGCAACATAGCGAGCCAAAAGTCCAGTTGGCGACACGCCAAATAGGTTTGCGAGCCCAACTTGGACCGCCATTGGAACCACTCAGCTTGATGGGAAATTCTATAAAACTCAATGACCAATAGAGGGTCCTCCTTCCTGGTCACACAACAGAGTATAGGCCGAGGGATTGATGACCATATTAGAGAGAAGAGATTGTCCACAGAAGGTGTGATGGACAGATATCCAGTGGTGTGGGACACTTTCAGGTTCCACAGATTTGAGGTCTTCACCAAGCCCCGTGACCCATAAATTCCTACTTGGGTCCTGGAGTTTTACTCAACTTACAGTGACTTGGTTCCTAAGGGGAAGAAGAAGGTTAGTGCCTTCAAGCCGGTGGACTTTGTGATGGTCCAAGGGAAGAAGGTTAAATGCAGAAGAGATGATATAAATGATGTATTCGACCGTGCCTCTAACTTTATACATGACTGCAAGAGCTTGATAATGACAAAAACTCTAGATGATTTACAGGTTTGGTTCGCCCCCCTTCCCTACGACAGAACCCCGAGATGGATTGAGGTCGGAGCGCCAATAGAGAAAAAGGACCTTAATGTGGCAACTAGATATTGGTTAGGGTTTATCAACACCACGATCATTGCTTCCTAGAATGAGTCTATCCTTCGCCACCAAAAGGCGGCCTGCCTTTCTTCTATCATTGACAGGAAGAGGCTAAATCTGGAGCTGATTATAGAGCAAGAGATGGTCATGAGGGCCAAGCAACATTAGACATCTCTCCCATTTCCAGTGTCGATCAACGAGTTGTGTTGATGAGCCTGAGTTCCACGAGATGAGAAGAGGGATGTCGAGGTTACAACCACATCTTCAAGTGACATCTGGCGTATAATGGCCGAGTACATGAGGGATAAGGCTGACAGAAGGAGAGCAACTTCTGTGGACACATCCCTAGAGGTTGATATTGATATGATACCTACAAAGACATTCTTGCCTACTCAAGCCACTAGACCTTTAGGTACTACTAGATCTACTCCTTCCTAGACTCCTGGAACTTTTGTTGCACCCCTGCCTTCTAGATCTACTACTGCTTCTGCTTCTAGGCCTCTGATCACCCAGGCGATGCTATTAAAGATATGGCATTTGGCCCAATCCGCCATTATCCGTGCCTCCCAAATAAAGGCTGCAATTCTTGCGATGATTGAGAGAGTCATTGCTGCATCTTTGACACCTCTCAGAGCTTTGATTGATACCCATACGATGAGAGTAAAGGTGTATGAGAGAGGGCAGAGAGCTACTAATGTTATGATAGGCTTAAAGATCGATTTTGTTAGACTCTGTAAAGATGTGGACGAGCTAAAGTTCACCAACCTCTCCATACTCTTTGGCACTATGGACATACCAGATGTCCCGAGCTCATATTTTCCAGCCTGTTCGAAAGTGCCTTCAGCTACTACGACCGAAGATGAGGTTAGAACTGATGATGCTGATGCTGATTCCCATGTTGAGACGGATGATGAGTAGCTTGGTGATCGAGAGGATGAAATTTATGATTATTTGGTGGACTTGGAGGGTGCCATGTATGAAACTGTGAGACAGGAATTTCTTCGAGATACTACTATGGTGGGCTCTAGTGGAGCCAAGGATGTGAAAATACTTAGCACTTATGCTCAGATAGATGGAGGGACTGAAATGCATACTTCACCACAGGCCTAGCATGAAAGGATGATTATTTTTACCCCCTCTATTATTTTTATTGATTGTTGTGTTTTAGGTGCATTTGAGGACAACTGCATTTTTTTTGTTGGTGAGGTGAGGTATTTCCATACCTACAGCTTTTGTGGGTTGTTTTGCGAATATTATGTTTTTGTGATGTGAATATTGGAGCTTATTATATATATATATATATATTGCGGTTGTTCATAGCTTATGGCCCATTGTTTGATAGAAAATGGTTTTGCACCAAATTTTAAAATATTTCCACCTCTTTTGTGTGTGATTGTGGCTATTCTTGTACGAATTTGAGTGTCGGTTGTGGTCAATAGCGATGACTCAAATAGTGCTCTTAATTGAACAAAATGAATTTGCGATATGTGAACTTTGAGAATCTTGTTATGACTAGCCGATTGTCAATAAAGTCTCTTGTGATGAACATTGCACACTAGATAGAAAGTGTGGAGTCTTGTTTGATAATTGTATCAATGCCTTGTCTGGTGAGATAGTCTTGAACATTGTGGTTGACGACACCTAGAATTTTCCTCGTTGGTCTAATTGATTGAGTGAATCAAATAATTGAAATTATCTTAGGCAAAAATTTTGAAGAGTGAGCCTATTTGACAACATGCCTCTTTGTGGCCAACCTTTTGAGATGTGTGAACCTTGCTTGGCACCTTTTGAGCCTATCTTTTTCTTGGAAGAAACATGAAAAATTGTGATCTCTTTTTAACCCTTCACCCATAACTTTCATGAAGAATGATTTGTTTGAATAGCCAACTTAGGCCAAAAGCCTAAGTTTGGGGTGCGGTGAAAAAGAAGGAGAATCAAGAAGTGTGAAATATTCCCCTGAGTTGGAGTGTTTGGAAAATAATGGAACCCCTCCATGTAAAAAAAAAAGAGAAAAAGGAATGAAACGAAAAAATATTGAAAACGAGAAAAAATTGTGAAATAAAGTTGTGAAAATAGCAAAAGAAATGGGCTATCCGGTGATTCATGTCTAGTTGAATAATGGGGTGGAGTGTGATCATATTTGAATGAGAAAGAGAAGGACAAAATGATTTTCTAGCCATACTTGATGAAGGTAGAAGCCACTAAGCCTAAATTGCCATACCTATGCACTCAACCTCATTACAAGCTTTAAAAAGACATTTTTGATCTTGAGTGACCTGAAACGAATGTTGATTGGAAAATAAGGGCAAGCCTATGGGTGAAGTCATGCATGTGTTCATCTTTGTAAGTGTGAGAGTTGTATGTGATTCCAGAACCTTAAATTGTTGAGAGATATTCTGTGAATATGGAATCATCTTTGTTGTGAGGGCATTTGAATACCTTTATTGAGCTTGAACTAGCATTTGAAGAAAGCATTGTGAGCTTGAGTACACTCGATAATGGTGAGTCACAATTTGAAACTTTGAGTGCCTAATTGATCATTGCATAAGTAATTTGAACCTTGTTGTGTGAATTTATGTCGTGTCTTATGTAACATTGTTTATAGACATCCTTGTTGAACTGATTGATCTTGAGTTTTACTTGAGGATGAGAAAATGTTTAAGTTGGGGGTGTTGATGAGTCTGAGATTTTGACTTATTTCGGATTTATTTTGATAGTATAAGTTTCCTCAAAAGCCTAATCCATGCTCTAAACTGATGTTAAAGTGTGGATTTGCAGCAATGAAAACTAAGGAGCAAGGAAAGTACATGACCAGACAAAAAGGAACTAAAAAGTTGAAGAAGTGAAGAAAGAAATGATCCTGGTGATATCCAAGACCACTCGGCACACCGCCGAGTGGCTCATTAACTCGCCCAAAGTTTTAGCATGCCAACCCTGGGGAAGAATTAAGTTGGTGATAGAAATGGGCAGTCAGCGGATCGCCTATCGGTTCCGCGATAACAAATTAGATCGCCCAAAGTTACAGGACCAAAGAAGCTGAAGGCCAATGCAAAATGGTGATGGAAGAGGGAAATCGGCGAATAGCCGATCCACTCAGTAAGGAGCGCCTTATTCCGCTGAGTGGACTTTCATGCTAAAACACAGTCAACTATAAATTGATATTTAAAATGAATTTTGAGGGGTTCTCAAGTTCTCCAATTCCTAGATAGTTATCATCCCCAAGTTTGCGAGTATTTTAAGTTTTTCTCTTAGTTTTTAAGTTTCCATTGAAGACTTTGAGGATTTCTAAGTAAGGTTTTGAATTTAAGCGATTTGGACCATTGTAAGGACTTGAGTACATTTACCTAGATCATGGCTAATGTATTTGGTAATCGTTTCTCTATTTTTCTGAATTGTAGCCAAAACCCGATTTCTTGGGGTGTGATCATGTGATTATTTTCTTAATTTGCTTATGGGTATTATTGTTTAATGATTTACTGGTTATTTTAATGTGAGTTTGATTGATAGCTGAGGAGTAATTTATGAATTATAGTTGCAAATACAATTCTAGCTAAGTGTTTTGGGCATGCTCAAGAGAGAGGTTCTTAAGTTAAGGTAATCAATTGATAATTGTAGTATGTGGGTCGTTGTGGGTTCAGCTCGAGAGAGTGAATCTTGACTCGTTCCTACCTATCTAGGTCGAGAGAGTAGATAAATTAAGGTTTGTGGCTGTTGCGTAGTGTTAAGCTTGTGGATGTTCGAGTGAAATCATCTAAATCATAATAGTTGTTCGAAAGAAAACTATTGCACTTATAGTCAAACCTACCCATAACGTTTCAGCAAAATATTGTTAATTCTCAATTACCCATATAGCATAATTAGCTTATAATCGATCACATCCCGAGAATCGTCTGAATCTTGTTGAAACCCCTGTTTTTGCATTTGTGTTAGTTGTTAATTGACAAACTAATTCCCCCCATTGGACATTTGTTGTAACCCCTTTCAATTTAGCTACATGTTTTTCATAATTCCTATTCCTATAACCGACTAGATTACATTTGCACTTCATAATTGAATTTAAACACGTACCTCTCCCTGTGGATTCGACCCCAACTCTTCATTGGGTTTTATACTGAATAATGATCGTTTACATCTAGAATCGACTGATGTGTAGTTGAAACGTGAATCAATCACCCACTCTTGCAGGTGTTGGTGTTGTCACAGTTTTTGCTCTAGGTTTGACCATCTGCAAAAAAGAGTGAAGAAGGTCAAATACCAATTTGTACAACCTAGATACCAATTGGATTCAAGTAATAGGATGAATAAAGTAGGAAATGAGTTTTATTAATGTCCTATAGCCTCTCGAAGAATAGTACAGGTGTCCCTGTTCAGTTCACAAGACTCTACTAGACATTTCCTTATGTGATGAGATCACCAAACTTAAAGCTCTGATACTATGTCTGTCACGACCTGGAATGAGTCATGAGTTGCATCCACACTTAATATTATAGGTTGTCAAACCAATGAATTCAAACCCCAACTTATATTAATTGTTCAACTTACTAAATACATCCATAATGAGAAAACTTAAATCTCATGAATGTAAGAAACAAAAATCCACTAGAGTCTATTGAATATCATTCCAAAAACCTGAAAGTTATCACATCAAGGACATGTAATACCAAATACTAAATGTATGAGTATCAAAGAACCATAATAAATGAATAAGATAGTCTGTGTCCTAAAAATAAGGATACATTTCCATGATCAAGAGAATCCAGCACAAGCTAGAGGGAATAGCTCAACCTCGAAACTGATGTGCAAGATACTGGCTAGAGCTAATGGTGAGTCCACGTTGTTGGTACACTCGCTGGATTCAACAAAAGGAACACAAAGAAAAACACAAGTACATGTCATTAAAGGGAAACATTTACTAAGTAGATATCATCGTCCGACTCGAAATAGAAAACAATATGCATAAAGTAATAATATGACATCAAATATAGAACTTAGCAGGTGACAAACAACAAACAACATGAACAAGTGATAGTAGTAATGAATCAAGTACGTAACTAGTCAACAATATGAAGAACACATATGAGGACTCAAGCCTCCTCACCACGCTCTTTTGGGAAATGAGTTCTTTAATTCTTAGTATATTAAGCTGTTTTAATAAGTTTTCCTTTAATTACATTGTGTAAAAAAATGTGACGCCTGATCTAATAATATCATAACGGCTCATGCCACCTGATCCAATTATATCTTGCCGGCTTGTGGCACCTGATCTAACAATATAGTTAATTCATCATTCTTTATCATCATTTCCACTTTATTAATAATATTTCATCAAGCCTTCTTTATTCAAGACATCACTTTAATAATACAAGTGATGGATTTTGCGGTCTTGGGATTACAGATCAATCACAAACAACATATAACTCATCCTAAACACAACAATTAAATAAATAAAAAACTTCACAATATGAATCATTGACTATCAATCACTATGAAGAGTCTCTCTATTAGATATATTAAATCATAACCTATCTCCACCAAACAATTGAAGCCAAGAAAGCTAATTCACCAATGCTTTTCCTTTCCTCAATGTCTGAGAATATTTCCAATCTATAAAATTTATAATATTCATAAGAAATAGAGTTCTTCTACACCCATATTACTATCTATCTTAGCTTAACTCTATAAATAGCTCAATAATTAAATTTCCTAATCTGGACGTCAATTAATATGTGAAGTCTCCTATGTACTAAACTTCAAGCCTAGAGTTAAGTCTCAATTCCTCCAAATAATATAACTCAAATAAAACTTATATAATACAATACATCAAATATTTAATTATATAGAATAATATTATCAAAACTTATTTTATTCAATAACCAAAATTATCATCTTGTTAAAGTTAGTAACTTGAATTCACGAGGAACAAATTGATCATCCATTATAAACTCCTAAACTATATTATGCTTTACTAAGTATGTGACTCTCTGTCATGGAGCAATCATTGCTCACATAAGCTTCTTGATTTTGGACCCCCCCCCTCCAAACCTCAAAATCAAACTACTACGCTATACCCCTTTCAATTCCTCAGCTAACCAACATATTATAATAATAGTAGGATAATTACTTAGCAATTCAATTATATTAATATTTAATATCAAGGAATATTTTCCTTCTAACAGTGACCTGATTTCAAGAATTGAAATTCTTACCTGAGATCCAAATGCCGCTCTTCGTGTTACCGGTAGTAACTTGAATTCACGAGGAACAAAGTGATCATCCATTCTGTACTCCTAAACTATCTTATGCTTTACTAAGTATATGACTCTCTATCATGGAGCAATCATTGCTCACATAAACTTTTTGATTTTGCCCCCCCCCCCCTCCCCTCCAAACTTCAAAACCAAGCTCTATGCTATACCCCTTACAATTCCTCATCTAACCAACTTATTATAATAATAGTAGGATACATACTTAGAAATTCAATTATAATAATATTTAGTATCAAGGAATATTTTCCTTCTAATAGTAAGTTAATTTCAACAATTGAAATTCTTACCTGAGATGCAAATGCCGTCTTCGCCGTTTATAGACATGTCTTCTCCATAATTTATTTTTTCTACAGATGGTCCAACTTTCATAGGGCATTAAATAAATTTCAGACTTGACCCATTTACAATCAACTAAAAATTAATTATATGATAAATACCCAAAACTAAATAATTGTAGTTATGCAAATTGCTCAAGATTCTCATGTAAAATTTATGGAAAGGGTCTAAATAATTCTAGTACTCAAAATGATCTAATGGGTCATTACAATAATGTAGATTAGTGGGGTGATTTCAGGATTAGTTCTTTTTTTTATATATAAAAATATATAAAAATATAATAATTAAATTATCATCTAACTAATTTGAACTAATAAAAATATAGAAAATTTAAATAGCTAAAACTAAGAATGTAATTAAGAGAATACTAACTTATTTATAAAACCAAACTTAAAAAATATATTTTTTGTAAAGATTCTCTTCTTTCTTATAACAAATAAAATTTACCCTAAAATGTCATTTAATTTTTGTTGTTTTCAAATATTTTAAAATAAACATAATAAAATAAGATAAAAGTAACAATATTTAATTTAAGTTTCTTTAATTAAAATATTTAAGCAGTAAAAATGGTGTGAAACCGTATGTTCGGTGAAAAATTACGTGTCTACAATATTTGATGTGAAGGCTACGCAAGATCTTGTTCCAGTTATGCTTTATTTGAAGAAGTTATTTTATAGATAAGCCATTGAGGCTTTCTCCAAGGGGGAGATAGTGTTCTTCGTTACCAAGATCGGTTATGTATTTCTAACGTTGATGAGTTAAGGAATTAGATTTTGACAGAAGCTCATAATTACCAATATTCTATTCACCTGGGAGCCACCAAGATGTACCATAATTTACGAGAAGTCTATTGGTGGAATGATATGAAAATAAGGTTCACTCTATTTCTTTATCTCCCCATAAATCATATGTTTGTAACAATAGGGATATAATTTTTTCAACTCAAATCGATTAGGCATATTGTGCCAGTTGTTTTGAGTAATATATCTGGAAATACCTATTGATACCTTATCAACACTGTTTCAAACACAACTGGTACATTCCAAAATCACCGTTACTCGGACATCTTTCCCATTGACCCTTATTTTGTCCTTTATTGTATTGTCCTAAATTTAGAAAAAAAAAGTTTTCAAAACTTATTTTCTTTAACAAAAAAACAAAAGATATGAATCCTCTATTCCAATTGTTCCTTCTTGACAGAAATCGAGAAGAAATAAGAAATATTTCAACGTGATTCAATTTCATACTAATGTAGTAGTATAGGAACTATTTCGATTTCGGTCAAGTTACAAATTAGAAGAACTCGAGAAATTTTGATTGAATCATGATAAAAATTACAAAGAATTCATTTGAACAAGAGGAGAAAAAAAAGAGGAGATAGAATCCAATTCTTTTAGATACTTTATCTAAGAAATTATACCCATATATGTTCTAGATGGGCTATATCTCGCCAAGCTGGATAAAGTTATTATTCTAATCTAGAGATCCAGTCACGATCTTATATATAAGAAGAACAAAAGATTTTTCTTGATCAATCCCTTTGCCCCTCATTCTTCAAGAATAAGGAAGATCCTTTTCATGTTTGAATTTGTTCATTTTGAATCTGGGTTCTTCTACTTCATATTTTAGAAAGGGACCGGAGGTATCTGTACTTGAATAACTATAAGTGAATCCTTCTAGATGTTTCGACACTTGATTCTTGAATAGGATTGAATCTAAGATGAATGCTTGGTTTACGCTATGGAAGAAAGATATGTATATGTGATATTAGATATTGTCTAGGGTGAATAATTAAGGGAAAGATATTAGGATGATAAAAAAATGAATTGCAAAGGATAAATTGGCTAGTTCTCAGTATTTAATTAAGAAATCCAATTGTTGGTCATTAAAGAATACAAAAGAAAGAATGTCAAATTTACAAGATACGACCTATCTGGATCTAAAGTGTCAAAATGGCTCAAATTGTACGATTCCTCCGTCACCCCAGAATGAAAGGAGTAATCTCATAGTTCTTGGTCTCTTCAATAGGCACGCGGTTAGAGCCCTGGCTCCTCCTACTTCTTGGGAGCTTACAGAGTTCTATTTCACTCCCCGATGGGGGTTCGTATGGGTTCATAAAGACTGTATAGCTAAAAAGTAAAAAAAATATATCGAAGTTGTTTTGATGATTCAATAATCTTATTGCTTCAACTACAATATCTTTTGTTTCATTTCTTCTGGAACAATCACGAACACTTTTTCGATTATGGATCTACAACCAGAAATTCAATGCATAATCTCAGCATTCAAAGTTTATTCCTGAATAATCTCATTTTTCACGGTGTGAGACATCACATATTTCAAGGAACCCTAGATAATGTCAGAGTAAAGGATTATCGACAAGGGTGGTCTAGTGCATTGTAGATTCTTATCCAAGACTTGTATCATTTGATGATGCCATGTGAATCGCAGTCCATAAATTGTTAAAGCTTTCATAAAAGATAGACTAAGCAATAGCGTACCTCTTAGCTCATTCGGAAGGATCTCATAATTTAATTATCCATGACAGTTTATGTCTCTAGCATGACCACTTGATGAAATCTGGAGGTAAGTAGGATAAATGGCCGATACTACTACAAGGATTCCTCTTTGGATAATAGGTATTGTAGCTGCCTAGCTAGTATTCTTATACTCGATTTAACAGGTGTTTTATTTTATGGTTCATAATCTAGATTGGATTCATCTCTGTAGTAATCGACTGAATTGAGTTGTCAACATGAAAGCATAAGAACTTAACGGGATAGCCTTCTTTGTTTGTTTGATTCGATGGGGAAGGGCCTGTTGAGTTCTTAAGAATCATAATATTTTTTTGTCTAAATGATAAAATGGATTTCCTTTTCTTTTTAAAAACTCCATTTTTCTCATTTTTCTATTCTACAGAATGCAGACTTCATTCTCGATTCTACGAGAATATTTATGAAATCCTTTCATTTACTTATTTTCAATGGAAATTTGAATTCACATGACATCATCAAATGATACAAGTCTTGGATAAGAATCTACAACGCAATAGAACACCCTTGTTGATGATTTTTTAATCCAACAACATCTAGGTTTGGGTCGTGTATCTACCTCCAATCTACAGTAGAAGAGAAGGTTCCATCGGAACAATTATTTATTTCAGTTCAGGGTTCCTCGTCTCTCTTTTTTTTTTTGAAAAGGAATAAAAAAAGGGGAGAGGTTGTGGGGAGAAATGTGAATTTTTTTTTATTAAAATTTTTTCTTCATTTATTTCATTATTGAAGATGAATTTCTCAATAAATTTGTTGATGACAAATTTTCAGTTAAAATGGATTGGTTGTACCTATCCAATAATGGAATATGGATTATGACTGACTCATTATTCACTCGATGTTGGTGTCATAATCATTATGTAGGAGAGATGGTCGAGTGGTTCAAGGCGTAGCATTGGAACTAATATGTAGGCTTTTGTTTACCGAGGGTTCGAATACCTCTCTTTCTGTACCTTTGCTTAATTCACTTGACGTGACCAAGAAGCCACATGATTGTCTTGGTGGGCTGGGAATGCCCGACTTATCAATCTATCCGGTAAACTACTAGGAACTCAGACAACCCACGTTGGATTAATCGTATTCTGGGCCGGAGCAATGAACCTATTTGAAGTGGCTCATTTTGTACCTGAGAAGCATCCTTTAGTAATAGGAGTAGTTACGAACCCTGTAGACCATCCCTATGGGAGTGGTGAAGGGAGAGCCCCAATTGGTAATTTTTTTTTGTGCTTGTAGCAAAAAGTAGTTAGTTTATCGGAATTAAAGTAAATAAGGTAATAATGGCTTCTTTCTCCAGTTTGAGACAAGTCGTGAATCTAGGATATTCTGGTCTTTTACAGTGACAGAAGTTAGTCCTGCCTGGGAGTACGTTTGCAAGAATGAAACTCAAAGGAATTGACGGGGGCCCCCAATCTTAGAACCGGATATGAGACTTTCATCTCGTACAGCTCAAGCAAAAAAACCCAAATACTAGTTGCATAAGGTTTGTCTCCTACTACTGAGTCATAAGCATCTAATATTTTTAATTAATATTAATGATGAGATCTATTATCACTTTTTGCATGCTTTTTATAGGTTGTACGGACCGATGTCTGCTTCTTCTTGGTATATCCAGATAATAGGAAGGAGCATAAGCAGATACATTCTGGGGCTACAAAGATAGTTATTAAATCATTAGCACTGCCTAAAAACATTCCCCCTAGAATAGCTTTTAATATGAATAAGTGAAAATCTGTTATAGCCATTTTTGTACATTCAATGTACTCTACGGATAATCGTCAATAAGGGCGTTCTAGTGTGTTGTAGATTCTTATCCAAGACTTCTATCATTTGATGATTCTATGTGAACCGCTAGAAACATGTGAAGCGGCAGATTCATTTTCTGTGGTTTGTTGATCAAACTACAAGTTACCAAGGAGTGCCCATCATGAAAGAAAGCCTAAGTCCATGCAAGAAGTAATGAAGATTCAAAATCTCACACATTGATTAATCAAAAAGAGATTCAACAATGAAAAGAAAGATCAATTATTTGGGATCCTTCCTTTCTTCAAATAGAACAAAAAGAGATCAAATCAGGCCGATTCTTGAAATAAATAGAATTCCATACTTGATCTCATAGATACATATCGAATTCTTCATAAAGTCGTATTCGATGAAACTCCTATGTATGGCTTGGAGGGAGATCTTTCATATCTTTCGAGATCCACCCTACAATGTGGGCTAAAAAAGCAAAAATAAGTGATTTTAGCCCTTATAAGAAGAAAACTGATTCTTGAATGTAGGGTGTCCCTGCTTTTTCAGGGTAAGAAGGGGTAGAGAAAATGCCTCAAGCCAATGTTTGAATACCAGGTGATACGGTGACGAAGTAACCTATGCCATACTCTAAGGAAAAGCTCGGATGAGGTTAAGCAAGAGGGTACCTTTACTCGAAATCGACATAGGTGGGTAGGTAGAGAATACCTAGGGGCGCAACACAACTCTCTCTAAGGAACTCGGTAAAAAAGCCCGGTAACTTGGGAAGATGGGGTGCCTCCTCGAAAAGAAATTTCTATATGATTTATAATCGGGAAAGATTAAACCCAAGAAAAATTCTCTGTAACATCTCAAGGAAATGTTACTAATGGAACATCTAGGAATAATAGGTCCTATTCCTTTTTTGTTGAACCTCATTTGAATTGATTGGGATCTACCTCCTAATTTTTATGAAGAGAATGAATCTTTTTCTCGAAGGATTATAAAAAAATGGGTCAAGATATCCTACAGGAATGATTTGGAAGATCAAGTCAATTCAAAGGAGAGAAATGAGTTTGTATATAATGTTGATTCAGGCAAATTTACCACTCATTTTGTCTTTTTGGTCTCATTGAACATATAATAATAAATGGAAAATACTTCTCTTATAGATTAGGAATTTTTCTACCTTAGGACCATTATAGTTGCTGCCACTATTCACCGGGGCTTCGGTCTCCAGGTCCCCTGTCATCAGGTCACCAACTTCCTTTGAATTGATGTCCTCTCATTGATTCCTCCTAAATTGAATTGATTTATCCTAATGATTTCATTTCAATTGGAATTTGGTTATTCACCATGTACGAGGATCCCCGCTAAGCATCCATGAGTAAATGGTTAAAGCGCCCAACTCATAATTGGTGAATTCGTAGGTTCAATTCCAACTGGATGCACGCCAATGGGACCCTCCAATAAGTCTATTGGAATTTGCTCAGTATCAATGCAATCTCATCATCCATACATAAAGAACTGATGGGGTGAATTCATATAGTCAATGGAATATATAAAATTGTTATCAATCAAATATTTCAAAGTCCCGGTATTTATTACTGATTAGAATTGGACCATAACGGAAAGTCTGCTAACACTAGTGAACATTAAAATACTTGTACAACATTCATTCGTGAAGGTAGTCCTAATGGGTTAAAGACCATATCAATGAATCTTCCATCTTGTAAATAAGGCATACCTTGTCTAGGAAAATTTTTGGAAATGATAACTTTATTCCGTGTCTTCCAACTACTTTATCGCCTACTTTGATTTCGACAATAAATTATTCACAAACTTCGTGTGGGGAAAATAGTTTTAATTTCCCATCTCATGGATAAACCTTTTCACTCCACTTAGCATTTTCCCCCTCTAGGGGTATTTTAGTGATATAGATCCCTCTAACTAACTGGAATCAAAGAATTAGTACATCTGTTCCGCCCAAAATTGGAATGGACTAGGGTTATGAACTTATAATCTAATGATCGATTTGATTCCATGATTATAAGTTCCATTAATACTGGACTAGGCCGGAATAGGATTATATACATTCTCATAATGAGAAGGGGCCATTTGAGCCTATCTAAATAGATACTATGTTTACATATAGACCGCTTCAACCGCTCTTTCACCTCCCAAAGAGCAAAGTTTGCTTGATGAGCGCAGATGAGGAAGCGGGAGCAAGAAAACCAATAATCTCTTTCTTGTCTTTCTACTTAAGGTTAAAGGGTAAAATTCAAAGTTGAAAAGGATCTTTCTTATTCTTGAAGAATGAGGGGCAAAGGGATTGATCAAGAATGATCTTTTGTTCTTCTTATATATAAGATCGTGATTGGATCTGTGTCACGACCCAGGGGTACCCCTAGATGTAACAAGGCCTATAAGACCCCGAGAGGTCTCATACAAGCCACTTAGCATATCATAACATAAAGTAATAGAAATGAGAGGGAATTAAAACTTTTCAATACAATCAAAGTCTTTTATAAAAATGAGTGGAAGTTTAATACCATAGTCTCCAACCATCTAAAACATCATGAATAAAGTCTTGGGACGCAACCCATACAATAGTCCAAGACACAAAAGAAAAACATGACAAAAAAGGGTTATCACATCCTCGAACACAATGAGGCCTTACCTAATCTTCACTTCCTTGATCAACAACGAAGCTAGCCACGAGTGTGAGAATCTAAGTCACCGGACCCTACATTCAATAAGAATGTAGGCAAGAGTATGCGTTAGTACAATTAAATACTAAATGTGTTAGCTAGCATAAGCAATATAAATATCATTGTTAGTCCAATCACCTCTTAGTCAACTTACCTCTTCGAAGGTACCTTAAGCAACAATCCAAGCTATTCATTCTTCATAAGATAGTTCACATAGTTTATATTTACTTTTAAAGACATTGGGATTCACCTCTTTGCCTAATGTACAAAGACTAATGGGTATTCGCCTCTTGACTTACTTTTTTACTGTGGGTACAAGCCTCCACAGCCTCGTCATATGACACAGGCACTCACCTACACATCATTTCATAAGGATCATGGGTACTTGAATCCATGTCCATTCATTGTAGTAAGAACGTGGGGACTCAACTCATGATCAATTCTAAGGAATACGAGAATCACCTCATATCCTTGCATATGGAGGTCAAGGGTAATCGTCTATAGCCTAATCAATTTCATAACCTTTTAGTCTAGATTCATTTTAGGTGATCAATCCTTTCAAACCTAGATTCATTTGAGTAAACCTTTCACATTCATACATTCATAATTAGGCAATTTATTTGAGAAGTATCCCTTCCACAAAAACTATCTCAATAGTCAACAATGAACAACATAAGCTTTACTCTCAAGCCCTATATCTCATAATCATACTATATGCTCAATCTCGAGCAACCAAATCATGATTCATCATATAAGCTTCAATTCTAAAATATCTCATCAATCCTAGATTGAATACATCTAAATCCACATTACAGCCTTCATGGCAACATGACCCATTTAGATCATTTAATCTTTCTATGCATGGGTTAGGCATGAGTACATGAAATTTCATCCTAAAAACATGAATTACTAATAATTCAATCATAAAAAATCATTATCCACTCAATTGGATCAACATTCATCGTTGCCCATAACATTGAAAGAAGCCCTAACTCTAATTGGGGATTTCATCTTCATAATTAGGGAAAACTAGGCAACTCCATGGATGGAAGATATCCAAGGATGAAAAGCTATCATACCTTGATTATGAAGCCCACAAAAGCTTGAAAGTTGGAGATTTGAACTTGGCCTAGCTTCAAACTCTATCTTCTTCTTCATGTTCTAGAGAGAGCAATATTTAAGAGAAGAACTCTTGGGATTTCTTTTAGATTCTAGGGTGAATGACTTAATTGGGGAAATTTTGAGAGTAAAATGCTTATATACCTTTTAAGGTTAGGGGTAAAATGACGTTGTATAGTTTTAAGTAATTATAAAAAGACATTAAAGACCCCAACTAAAAACCTTTCAGCTTTTCAAGCTGAAGCTCGCCAAGGGCAGTTAGCGACTTGCCAAATGGACCCTTGGCTTGCCTAAATTTATAGTAGCTCATTCAAGGAGGCGTCGACCTAACCAGCGAGCCCCAACTTGGCTTGCCTAATTTTCCAGCACTTAGGGTCTGGGGACAGTGCACTAGGTGACCATAGCGCACTTGGCGGATCGCCAAGTCCCCTTGGGGACCTTACTATCCCTCACAAAATAGTCTTGGGGAATGAAGTGTTTTCCTTAGTGAATTTCTAGGTATTCTTAGGATCTTGCCCTATTCCATGGCTTGTTACCCCCACCCACCTAGTTACACCTACTAGTTTTTGGGGTGTTACATTTTCTGCCCCTTGGGGACATTCGTCCTTGAACAATGTTTCCAAGCACATTTCTAAATGAAAAGACTCAAGACTAGCAGCCAATCATGCATGCAACTCATCCAAGTGCATACAACTAAGGAAGAAACGTCAACTCCGACCCAACATACTCAATGCACCATAAGTAGGAACTACATCTAACAACCAAATATGCATAAAATTTTTTCAGATTTCTTACTTTCAAGGAGGTACTATCATCTCCTAGCTTAAAATCATGCTCAACACAATCTCATGGAGCTCATATGCAATTTTATCTCAATAAGCATATCCAAACATGTTCATCAACTCATATCATGAAGTCTATATGCAACTACTCAATGCACTACAACATGAGGAAAATCATTTACATAAGTCATTTCTTTCAAGACTCAAGCTATTTCATGAACATGCATATAAAGAAATCATGGAAACACATAAATTACACATGACTTCAAAACATAAAACAAACCAAGAGTAAACTCACTACCTCAAGCTAGAGTAGAAGGAAAAAGATGAGGATATCGGGACTTCATATCGGCCTCGATGTCCCAAATAGCACCCTCAACTAAGTGGTTTCTCCACAAAACCCTCACGGAAGCAACTTCCTTGTTCCTCAATTGCTTAACTTGCTGGTCCAAAATCTCAACTGGAACTTCCTCATATGAAAGACTCTCATGAACTCCCAATCCTTCAAGGGAATCTATGGATGTTGGATCTACAACACACTTCTTAAGCATAGAGACATGGAAAACATGATGCACAGTTGCCAACTTATTTTGCAAATCTAACTCATCAGCAACCTTACCAACACGTCTCAAGATTTGATATGGGCCTATAATCAGGGACTAAGTTTTCCTTGCTTCCCAAACCTCATCACACCCTTCATGGATGAGATTTTCAAATGACCCAATCATTAACCTCAAACTCAAGGTCTCTTCTTCTAACATCAGCATAGGACTTTAGTTCGCTTTGGGAGGTCCTCAACCTCTCTCTAATAAGCCGAATCTTTTCCATAGCCTCATGAACTAGCTGGGTTCCAATCAAGGCAACTTCACCCACTTTAAACCACCCTATAGGAGATCTACACTACCTACCATAAAGTGCTTTAAAGGGGGCCATACCAATACTAGAATGGTAGCTATTATTATAAGTGAACTCTATCAATGGAAAGTGATCATCCCAACTTCCCTTGAAATTGATGATACATGATCTCAACATATCCTCTAATATTTGGATTGTTCGCTCTGCTTGCCCATCGGTTTGTGAGTGAAAAGCCGTGCTAAGCTTCACTTCTATGCCAAGACCTTTTTTGAATGATTTCCAAAACTGAGAAGTAAGCTAAGTACCTCTATCGGATATAATGGACAATGGAACACCATGCAATCTTACCATTTCCCTCAAATATAACTTATCATAGTCTCCCGCCGCATAAGAAACCTTGACGGGGATGAAATAAGCCAATTTCATCATTCGGTCTACTATAACCCAAATCGAATCTTATTGGTGCCGAGAGCGTGGCAACCCTACTATAGTCCATATTCACATCTTCCCACTTCCATGTAAGAATGCTAATATCTTGGGATAAACCTCCCGGTTTCCAATGATTAACCTTTACTTCTTGGAAATTTGGACATTTAGCCACAAATCCCTCACTATACCTCTTCATCCCATTCCACCAATACACCTCCCATAATTCACGGTACATCTTGGTGGCTCCCGGGTGAATGGAATATCGAGAACTATGGGCTTTCGCCAAAATTTGTTTCCTTAAGTCATCTACATTTAGAACACATAAACGATCTCGGTATCTAAGTACCCCATCCCCACTTAGGAGGAAGCCTCAACTGACTTTTTGAGTACTGCTTCTTTTTAATACTTAAATCATATCACTCACAAAAGATGATTAGGAACCATTATGAGCCATGACACCACCCTTGGTAGATTCTACTAACCGTAAACTAAATGGGCCAATCTCTGTACATCTCATACCAATCATTTCTTATCCTCATCAATGTGAGCAACACTACCCATGGACCTAATAAGCTACTACATTAGCTCTGCAGGGGTGATAAAGAACATTCATGTCATAATACCTCAATAACTCAAGCCACCTTATTTGGCAAAGATTTAGATCTTTTTGGGTAAAGACATATTGTAAACTCTTATGGTTGGTGAAAACATCAACATGTACCCCATACAAATAATGCCTCCAAATCTTTTAGGCAAATACAACCACCGCCAATTCGAGGTCATGGGTAGGATAGTTCTTCTCATGAACCTTAAGTTGCCTTAAAGCATAGGCAATCTCCTTACTGTTTTGCTCAAGTGCACATCCCAATCCAACTCAATAAGCATCACAATATACTACAACACCATCCATACCTTTAGATAAAATCAACATAAGAGCGGAAGTAAGCCTATCTTTCAACTCTTTAAAACTCTTCCCACAAGCATCCGACCGTATGACCTTAGCCTTCTTTTGAGTCAAGGCAGTCAAAGGAGAAGTAATGGAGGAAAACCCCTCAAAAAACTTTCTATAATAACCGTTCAAACCCAAGAAACTTCTAATATCTGTCGGTGATAGAGGTTTAGGCCAACTCTTGACCGCATCCTCTTAATTGGATCCACTTCAATACCTATGTTTCAAACAATTTGGCCTAAGATGGCCACAAACCTCAACCAAAATTCACATTTACTAAACTTTGCAAAAAGTTGTTGGTCCTCGATGATTTGCAATACGATCCTCAAATGATCCATATGCTCATTCTCATTGCTTTAATAGATAAAAATATCATCGATAAACACGATCACAAACATGTCAAGATTATCTCGGAACATTCTATTCATCAAGTCCATAAACGCCGATGGAGCGTTAGTCAAATAAAAGGACATCACCAAGAACTCATAATGGCCATATCGTGTCCTAAAAGCCATTTTCAGAATATCATCCTCTTTCACCCTCAATTGGTTATAACCCAACCGGAGATCAATTTTAGAGAAATAACTGGCCCCTTGAAGTTGATCAAATAAATAATCATTCCTTGGAAGAGGATACTTATTTTTAAGGGTCATCTTGTTCAATTGTCGATAATGAATACACATACGAAGGGACTCATCTTTCTTCTAAACAAATAAGAATGAAGCTCCCCAAGGAGAGATACTCGGTCGAATGAAACCTTTATCCAAGAGATCCTTCTATTGTTCTTTCAACTCCTTAAGTTCCGCCAGAGCCATTCTATAAGGTGGAATAGAGATATGTTGTGTATCTAGGAGAAGGTCAATACCAAAGTCTATTTCCTTTTCTGGAAGAATACCGAGCAAATCATCCAGAAATACTTGTAGAAACTCATTAAAAATGGGGACCGACTCCAGACTAGGGACTTCGGAATCCACATCCCTCACACTCACTGTGTGATACATACTGATATTCCATGAGTTTACGGTATTTTTGATGTATTTCACTTAGAGTTTGTGTGTGTCTTGGGCTATTTTGTTATTAGGAATAATGTTTTGTGTATAATTCTTGCAGGAAATAGGCTTGGATGCAGTTGATGAAGATGCAAGCAGAAAAGTGTAGAAGTAGGCACCAACGAAGCCACCCACAGACTGTAGGTCCAACGACGGGCTGTGGATGGGCAGTCATAGGTCTTGATCTGGGAGTTGAGTTCCAGTCCACTGACTGTAGCTGATTCATTGTAGCTAGAAGATTAGGGAAGTTTGACCATGTATGGAACAACAGAGCAGACGACAGACAGCACGTCAACCCACGGCCTATCCTGCACAACCGTAGATGGTGAACTGGGAGTTGAAGGTTCTAGTACCTCATGAATTTTTCAAAGTGTCATGCCACAGAAAGGGACCTACGGACCGTAGGTCGACCCACAGTCCATAGGTCAAAGCATCGATAGAAATCGCATTTTAGCAGTTTATTTCCTTATTTTGTTTCCTGTTTAATTTAGGATTTGTTTTTTTATAAATAGAGGTTGTAATCCTCGTTTTTGGGGGTTAGACATTACTATATACTTCTAAGTTTATTTCATTGGGAATTAATTTGCAATCTCTTAGGAATTAATTTCTAGATTTCGTTTGATATAATTTTCGCTTTGAAATTCAATTGAAGATTTTGGGTTTCATCAATCCAACTTGTAAGTTCATAAATTCTTCTTATCTAATTATGAATTATGAACTCTCAAGCATGAGTAGTTAAATCTACAACAAGGGTTGTGGGAACCATGATCAATTAACAAAGAATGAATAATAATTAAGTAATTTTTGAATATCGTTTATGCATGTATTGTTAATTCTTTCGCTTAGAAGTCTTTTTAACGGTGCGCAACGTTAGAACTCACCAAGTTTCTACTTGCCGGACCAAGGAGGTAGTGAATGAGAAAAGAATCAACAATAGATATTTAGTGGATGCTATCTAATAGTTTAATGTCAATTAGAGTAAGGGTGAAAACTAAACTACATTGATATGTCGACTAATCTAGGGTAAAGGTAAGGGTTAGTAAAGCACACACCGGTAGACGGACCAAGTTGCATGGTGAAATTCCCTACTTGGAGGACCAAACACTTAGGGATACCTAACTTACCAACTTTGCATGTAAAACACTTGGAAATGATTACTATTATTAGGATTACCGCGTTAAGTGCTTGTGGGGAACACATATACCCTAGTTTCTTTCTCATATTTATAACTCAAAGTCTGAATTTTGTTTACTTGTTACTTAAGCACTCTAAACTATTACATACTTATAAAATCCCCCCTGTTTTTTTTCTTCGAAAATAATTTGACTAAATAGATATAATTGTGAGTTAAAGTTAAGTCTAAACCATATTCATCGTGGAATTTACCCCAACCTAGAAGTTGGGTTCTTTACTTGATAACGATCGTTTATACTTCTTTAGGGAGGTGTAATTTGAGCGTATCAAATTTTGGTGCCGCTGCTGAGAAATTTGGCTTTTAGATTAAGTTTAGCTACATTATTGAACTTTAGTCAAGTATTTCCTCATTTTAAGTTTTTAGTTTTGTTTTTGTATTCTACAAGTTTTTACTCTATTGTATGGTAAGTAAACAGAGTCGAGGCGAAACATTGACCCCCTACAATCAAGAGTTGAGTAAAACTTTGAAAAAAATGAATAATCAAGGGGTACACAACAATCCAATGAGAGAGGTTTTAGAAGATGGAGTAGTGTTGCATCCTCTAGGTGTTCGTAATGTGCCCGTGCAGGTTCATGGTGGTAATTTAACTGGTAATGCAGAAAGGATTCAAAATCCGCCAGCACCAATGTTTCATGAGCTTTACAAGGCTGATTATGATGGTACTACTTCAGATGGTCCTATTGTTCTTCCTTCTCTACCTTGAGTTCATACATTTGTGGTAACAAGCAGTCTAATACACATGCGTACAACGAGAGGGTTGTTTGTTGGGTTGGCTTTGGACGATCCATATGCTCACATAGCCGAATTGTCGAATGTCTGTAAGAGTTGTGTAGGGTGACCACAATTAGATATGGATGTCATCGGACTGAGAGTATTTCTATTGTCGTTGACCGGTGATGCTGCTGTGTGGTTTTCTGAGTTGCCGTACAATCCGATCTATTCATGGGACCAAATGCACAAGGTGTTCACAGCATGATACTTTTTGGTGTCTAAGATGTTAAATCATAAATATAAACTAAACAACTATATGGGAAATCACCAGGAGATTCGATAAGCAGTTCTTAGGATAGGTTCACCGGGTTCATCAGAAGTGTTCCAAACCACCGCATTGATGATGAGTCTTTGAAGGAGCATTTCTAGAAAGGGCAGGATGACAATGGAAGAACTGTGCTAGATACTATTATCAGAGGATCATATTCTAAGTGCACTTTTGAGGAGATCACCGAAAAGCTTGAGAGGATTTTGCAAAACAACAAAGTCTGGAGCACTAGAAAAGCTAATATTGGAACTAGTACGTTTGATGTCAACTTTTTGCCCTTTACGCTGGAAACAGCTGCTTCATCATTTATCACAATCCCATGTGCCCACTTTTGGGTGTGGCATGCCACTATCATCAGTGTTTGCTCTAGCCGTTCCTGCAGAACACATAGGAAAATGTTTGAAAAAGTTCCAAAAAAAATAATGCAGAAATTTAGTTGCAGAAAGACTCACCGAACTAGTCAGCGAGTCACTGAGTCACTTAGGCGAGCCAAATCGTGCTCACCCAAAGTACTAACATAAAAAATTTCTAGAATCAACACAGGTCGGCGATGCTCAGGGCCATTCGGTGGATCGCTGACACCAATCGGCGAGCTAGAAGTAGCCCACCAAAAATTACAATGTATTTTACGAGTTAGGGGCGCAGAAAGGGCGATCAAGAAGACCTTTTGGCGAGCTAAGGCGTATCGCCAAAATTTACAGAATAACTCAACCAAGATTAGAAATTAAGGGTGATCTGAGGGGGATTTCGGCGAACCACCGAACAACTCGGCGAGCTCAACGTAGCTTGCCAAACAGCCCAACATGCAAGTTTTCAACCTCAAGCTTCTAAATCTAACCGGCAGCCCTCGAATTCAAAATCAAACAGACACACCATTCGATTAACACTACACCCATACTACCCATTCCCTTGGGGTACTCAGACTTCCCCCGAGTTGGCCAAAATTGGCCATTTGACGACTTTTGCCCTTAAGAATGACGTCAAACGCTCTATTATTGGGAAAATTACATCATTTTTCATAATTTGGGGTTACTTAGACTTCACCCCACAATACCTAACACATGTAAACCGCAACCCAAAAATTTAGAACTGATTTTAATAAACAAGACACGAGAATCGATCAATTTTTAGCATTACGGGAAGATATTTCAATTCAAACCAAGCAAAACAACACTTAAACATGATTATAGCGATAACCAAACACAAAACTACCACAAATTACCTATTGCATTTGATTTCAACCACAACATTAAAGTATGGTGTTTGGAAAACATACTTGTATGCCGAATTTAGAATTTGAATAGCTAGGCGGCAAATTTCCCCAATTCCGAGCATGATATCATGCAAAAATGTGGGTAAAAGCAATAAAATATGTAAGATAAAAAGTTGGGTGAGAGGGTATGATAGTTAGAAATGAGAGAAAGTGAAGGATTTTGAAATTTTAAATTGTTGGACCTTTAAAACCTTTTAGTTCAAGGCACCTATTGCGGAGTAAGTCGTCCTCACCGAACCACTTGGTGATGCACCGAGTAGTATTTTCCTGGCTAAGTTTTATTGGACTCCCATAAATTTAGGTAGTTCAAATGGCGGAAAAGATTGGGCTAGCTGACCTGTTCGACGAGTCGCCAATTAAGCAAATTGCCCACCGAGTTTTACAGAGTGCCCCTTCAAGCTTGGTAATTGAAACAGTGGTCCATGTCAGGGATTCCCGACCTATTCAGCGTACCGTCGACTAGACTTTGGGCACACTAAACTACCCATTTTCCAACACTCTTCACTTTTCAACCTACACACTGAACACTCGTTATTCAAAATCAAAAACTAAAGCATTAAAAACTTTGGTTGCCTCCCAAGAAGCGCCTTAGTTAACGTCGTGGTATGACGAGGATACCAAATTAAGCTTCATCTTTAGGGTTTGCAATTGTGTCACTTGGCAATCCCCCTTGTTGTCTTAGATTCAAATGAGAAGAAATTTCACCCATTTGGGTCTTGAGCTGCTTAATAGACATTGAGTGAGAGGTCACCGTTTGATTGAGAGTGCAGACATCCTCGTTCATCTCTTTCAACACTTTGTCTGATCCTTCAACTTTGTCGAGAATGCGTGAGAGCGTATATTATGTACGACCAACTTCATATTCCTTGGGTTTTTAACGCTAATAGGGAGGGATGTAGTTGTCCTTGTTGCCCTCTCTCTCCTTCTAGGTGGTGTTACGATCATGCCAATCTCTATCACAGTCTCTCTAGCCCTCATCTCCGTTCCAACCTTATTTCCAGCCTGTCTTGGTAGTTTTCAAGATAACCTCCTCATTTATTGGCTAGGAAATTCACTTCCTCATTGTACAACGCTTCAAATTGTGCTTCATCGAGGTTTACTCCACCAACACCCATAGTATTAACACTCTTTGTACCAACACCCATGACATTTTTAGCCAATATATCCAGCTAGGCCATCATTTTGGCCATCTTTTGGTCCGTTTCTTGATCTTTTTCGACATGTTCTTTTGTCATTCTAAACGTGAGAGAGGATACATGATCTTCACGAGTATGCCATGGCATATTGATCTTGGTCATGCAATCAAGGAGTTGAGACGCTACTTCATAGGGTTATTGCATTATACCACCAGGAGATAGTTGATCAGTCACTCTTTTGTTCACCTAATTGAGACTCCTATAGAAGTGTTGCAGCAACACATTATTTAGAAGTCCATGAGTTGGGCATTGAAGCTCCAGCTTCTAAAATCTCAGCCATGTATCATGAATTGGCTCACCTTTCAAGCGTTTCAAACCTTTGATGCCATCTCTCAGAGTCATCATCTTCAATGGGGGAAAGAATCTCACTTGGAATGATATGGTAAGCTCATCCCAAGAGGTGATGGAATCCCTTGGTAACTCAGCCAACCATTTAGTAGGTTCACCCATCAAAGAGAATGGAAACAACCGTAGGTGAACTGATTCTTGTGATATGTTCTTAAATTATAATAGACCACAGACAACCACAAAGTTCCTAATATTCTCATGGGAATCCTCATGAGCCATCCCCCCCCCCCCAAATAATCCTTTAAGTTATAGGAGCTGAAGCATTGTGCTAGTAATGTGGAAAACAACGTTTCCTTCAGTCGGAGGTCGAAGAATTACACCAGCACCACCCAATTGAATTGGGTCATTAACATCGTTAAGATTTCCAATATTTTCTTGGTGCCCCACTTCACTACCATTACTTCTGTTTACACTCATCTCTTCCGTTGTTCAACACATACAACAAAAAAACAAAAAAAAGTATGTTCAACTATAATACGAAAAGAACACAATTTAACTTCAATTATAGAATATCAAACCAAACCACTCCCCGGCAACAACACTATTTTGATTAACGTTTCAAGCACACCTCATCAAATTCTAGGTGCAAACAATTGTTAAGTAGTATAAAACCCAATGAAGAGTTGGGGTCAAACTCACAGGGAGTGGTACGTGTCTAAAATTCAATTAAGAAGTAAAAATGCATTCTAAATGATTATAGGGATAAAAATTATCAAAAACATACAATTACATCTAAAAGGGTTGACAACTAGTGTCAGATGGGAGGTTTGGTTTTGCAATGAACAGTTGAAACAACAATGTAAACAGGTGAAAATAACCATAGGGAGAGGAGTTCTTGGTATGTGATAGATTATAGGCTTATTATGCTATACGGGTAGTTGAAATCTAACAATGATTTTCTCAAACATTGTGGATAGGTTGGCTTTTAAATGCAATAATTTTCTCCCAAACAACTATTACGGCTCAAGTAATTTCTTTCGAACATCAACAAGCTTAACAAGATTATCAACCCAAAACCTTATTACATCCACTCTCTCAAGCTAGATCGGTAGGATTGGATTTAATATTCACTATCTTGAGTTGAGCCCATATTAATACAATACCCACTAAACATTAATCAAAAGCTTTGGTCCCAAAACCTCTTTGTCAAGCAAGCTAAGAACTCAAAATTAGAATTGGATTTGCAACTACAATTCATAAATTAAAACTCAACTAGTGATTAAATCCACACCAAAACAACAATTCCATCATCAAACAACAATACCCATAAGATAATTAGACAAATAAACACATGATCACACACCAAGAATTAGGGTTTTAGCTACACATCATAAAAACAGAGAAATGATTACCAAATGCATTAGCCATTATCTGGGTAAGAGTCTCCAAGAGTTTACAATGATTTATAAGAATGTAATTCAGAGACCCAATTTCCAAATTTTCCAAAATTATACAATTCCAACTCAAAAATCAAGAGAAAACTCTACGTCAAGAATGGGAATTATGGAAAAGAACTGGGACCCAACTGGTAGCAAATTGGTAGCCAAAACTTCTCAAAATTACATTTAAAATCCAATTTATAGTTTTCCAAAAATTAGCTACGAAAGGCCATTATGCGAGGTAAGTTGTGTTCGCCGAGTGGTTCGGCGAACCATCGTTTGCTCTCTTTTATTGCCGTTATGCATTGGTTCTCAGCATCTTAGATTTGTGTAACTTTGAGCGATCCATCTTGTCATCGCAAAACTGATCAGCGATTCACTGACTGCCCCTTTTATGTCATCAAAATGGTTTCTTTCCTCAGGGCTGGCACGCTGGAACTTTAAGTGTATTGAAGAGCAACTCGGTGACTCACCAAGTGGTCTTGGCGATCACCAGGCTCAACTTTCTCTACTTCTTCCTCTTGTTTTGTTCCTTTTTGACTGTTAGTGTCCTTGCTTTGCTCTTTAATCCACATACCTGAAAATCAAGTCTATAACATCAGTTTACAACATAAATTAGGCATTTGAGGACAGTAAAACTAATAAACTAAGCCCTAAATAAGTCGAAATCTCAAACTCATCAATGCCCATATAGTGTTGATCAAGCAACTTGAGCAGCAGTTTAGTCAGTTGTCAACCACTGTGAACTCACGTTAGCCTGGCACACTTCCTAGAAACACCATCTAGAATCCAAAAAATAATGGGCATTATATGGCAGTCAATACACGTAGAGGCAAACTGACCATTCACCCACCCTTTTCATTTGAGGTTTAACAAGTGATAGAGAAAGATGAGGATGAGATTGAGGCTACTGAAGTGCCAAATGATGATATTACAAAGGAAGCTGAGGTGAGAGGTTGCAACATTGCAGTGCTATAGCTACTTAGTCCCTTGTACAAAAGAAAAAGGATCCTGGAGCTTTCACTATTTCTTGTATCATTGGGATGTTACACTTTGCAAAAGCTTTGTGCTACTTGGTTGCCGACATTAATTTAATACCATTGTCTATCTACAAGAAATTGGGTTTAGGGGCTCCAAAACCGACTACAATGCGCCTACTCATGGCCGATAGAACTGTGAAGAAGCCCATTGGTGTTATCCAAGATGTCCTTGTAAAAGTGGAGTTGTTCATTTTTCCGACAGATTTTGCGATCCTTGATTGTGAGGTTGATTTTGAGGTTCCCATCATCTTAGGGAGACTATTCCTTGCTACTGGGCAATCTTTAGTAGATATAGAAAGAGTGTAGATGAAATTTCGATTGAATAATATGAAGGTAACTTTTAATATTTATAGGTCTATGAAGCATGAAAGTGATCTTAAGTCAGTATCGGTGGTGGATCATATTGTGGAAAAAGATTCTGAATTATTTATTGAACAGAGGTTGGGTGTTGATGCACTAGCAGTGGTAATGATGAATTTTGATGGTGATGGCATTGAAGACTATGATGAATTGGTTGCCGCACTTGATAGGTTCGAATTCTGTTCCAAACCAAAAAGATTGGAGTTAGATATGAAGAATCGCGAATCTCCACCTACTAAACCATCTGTGGAAGAGCCTCCAAAACTAGAACCAAAGTCTCTACCATCCCACTTCAGGTATGTATTCTTGGGGAGAGATATCACTTTTCCGATAATCATTGTTGTGGATTTGAGCAAGGAGCAAGTTGAGTCCTTGGTTTCTATTTTGAAGAGGTTGGACGGACTATTGCGGATATTATTGGCATTCCACCAGGCATTTGTTCTTACAAAATCTAACTCATGCCAGAAAGTAAGCCAAGTATTGAGCACCAAAGGAGACTGAATCCCCCTATGCAAGAGGCTGTGAAAAAGGAGATCATTAAGTGGTTGGTTATTGGAGTCAAATATCCCATTGCTGATAGTAGTTGGGTTTGTCCTATTTAGTGTGTACCAAAGAAACGGGGAATCAGCGTGGTTCCAAATGCTAAAAATGAGCTTGTTCCAATGAGGATGGTGATTGGTTGGACAGTCTGTATGGCTACCACAAGCTAAATGCATGGACAAAGAAAGATCACTTCCCTATGTTGTTCATGGAACAGGTATTGGATCGTCCCGCTAGTAAGGGTTGGTATTGTTTTCTAGATGGGTATTCGGGCTACAATCAAATCTCTATGGCTTTGGAAGACCAAGAGAAGACCACATTCACTTGTCCTTATGGGACTTTGGCTTTCAAAAGGATGCCATTTGGGTTGTATAATGCTTCAGCATTGTATGATGACAATATTTTTAGATATGGTGGAGGACACGATTGAGGTATTTATAAATCATTTCTCTGTGGTAGGTGACTCATTTGATGCATCTGGTTGAGGTACCGAAACACTATGAAGAGTGCAATCTTGTGCTCAATTGGGAAAAGTGCCACTTTATGGTGAAAGAGGGTATATTTCTGGGTCATCGAATTTTGCAGAAAGGCATTGAGGTTGATCAAGAAAACGTTGAGGTAAAAGAAAAGCTTCCACCACCCATCTCTGTAAAAGGTGTTAAGAGTTTTCTTAGGGATGCATGTTTCTACTATAGGTTCATAAAAGATTTCTCAAAAATTGCACACTTATTGTGCAAACTATTCGAAAAAGAGTGTAAGTTTGACTTTGATGATGCTTGTCTGAGAGCATTTGGAGAATTGAAAGATAAGTTAACTTCCGCACCTATCATTATTTCATCGAATTAGGGACAATTGTTTGAAGTTATGTGTGATGTGAGTAGGGTGGAACTTGGTGTAGTATTAGGACAAAGGCGAGAGAAGATTCTTCATCCGATTTACTATTCTAGAAAAGCTCTGAATGTGGCTCAAAAGAACTATACTGTGACTGAACAAGAACTCCTAGTTGTGGTTTTCGCATTTGAAAAAATTTAGGTCCTACTTTCTTAGTTCTAAGGTCATAGTGCATACTGACCATTCTACATTGAGGTATCTAATAGCTAAAAAATATGCAAAATCGAGGTTGATTAGATGGGTGCGTTTGTTGCAAGAGTTCGAGTTTGAGGTGAAAGATAGAAAGTGGATAGAAAATCAAGTTGCTTATCATTTGTTCAGATTAGAGGAGGAAGCTATGATCAAGTTTGAGGATGGAATTAAGATTAATGATGCATTCCCTGATGAACAAGTATTGGCCGTTTCTTATGATCTTATCCTCTTTTTCCCAGATTTTTCTAATAACTTGGCAAGTGATTTGGTTCCGTCGGATTTGTCATTCCACCAAAGAAAAAAATTCATGTATGATATGAAGAAATTCTTTTGGGATTAGCCTTACTTGTTTCGTATATTTGCTGATGGGGTTATTCATCATTTTGTGTCCGAGGTTGACATAATGAGTATACTAGAGGCGTGTTATTAATCGGCTGTTGGTAGGCACCATAGTGGTATCTGAACTGCTCACAAAATTTTGTAGTGTGGGTATTACTAGCCCACCATCCACCAAGATGTTCATGATTTCAATAAGTCTTGTGATTGTTTCCAAAGAGAAGGAAGAATTTCAAAGAATATAGAGCTACCTATGAATTCGATATTGGTGATTAAGTTATTCGATATCTGGGGCCTTGACTTCATGGGTCCATTTGTAAGTTCGCATGGGATGAAGTATATTCTTGTTGCGGTTGACTATGTATCGAAATGGGTAGAGGCAATTTCGCTTTCAAATAATGAGGGAAAAAGTGTCATCGTATTCCTGAATAAAAGTATCTTCTGCATATTTAGTACACCTAGGGCAATTATCAGTGATGGAGGTTCTCACTTTTGTAACAAGTTTCTCAATGCGTTGCTTGAGAAATATGGAGTTCATCACAATGTAGCTACTCCTTATCATCCGCATTCTAGTGGGCAAGTTGAGGTGTCAAATACAGAGATAAAGCAAATCCTTGCAAAGACAGTGAACGCTAATAAAACTAATTGTTGAAGAAGGCTTGATGATGCTCTATAGGCCTATTGCACATCATTCAAGACTCCCATTGGTATGTCCCCCTAACAACTTGTATATAGGAAGTCATGTCATTTCCCTGGATAGCTAGAGCATAAAGCAATGTGGGCACTTAAGAAGTTGAACTTGGATTGGGGCGCTGCATTGAGTTAAAGACTGAATGAGATGAATGAGCTTGATGAGTTTTGCCTAAAAGCATATGAAATTTCAGCCTTGTACAAGGAGAAGATGAAAAAGTACCATGATCATAAGATTGAAAAGTGTGGATTTATTGTGGGTGATCAGGTGCTCTTATTCAACTCAAGGCTCTGCTTGTTTCCTAGCAAGCTCAAGTCCAAGTGGACCAGGTCATTCAGAGTCACTCAAGTATTTCCACATGGAGAGGTTGAGCTCGAGAATAAGGAAGGAATGAGGTTTAAAGTGAACGGACAAAGGATCAAAGTCTACTTGGGAAAATCTAAGAGTGTTCAAGAAGTGATTGAGGCCTATTATCTTGATGAAGTATGAGTAATAAAGGTGTCTGCGTCATGCCGCGACATTAAATCAAGCGTTGTTTGGGAGGCAGCCCAAGATGTACAATCTAGCCAACTATAGGATTTTCTTTTCGATTTAGGAGTTTTCTTCATTCTTTATGAATTGTTGTAGCTCTTTAGATATGTGTTTATTTTTATGTTTTAATGTTGGCTAGATAGAGAATACGGTCCATGTATAAAAAGTGTCCAAAAAATGTAAAAAGAAAGTCCTAATGGTTGCTACGTGTAGAGGCACGAAAAGGTAAAATCAATAGAAACCAGATCTGCAGTGCTCTACGGACCCCATCGATGGTCCATTGGTCAATCCACGGACTGTGGATGGCATCCTTAGATCCCAGGTAATTTTTCTAATTTTTCTAAGTATCAGAGTGACCTACAGACCCAATCTATGGATCGTAGGTCGGCCTAAGGACTAGTGGATCCGGACTAGTGTTTCTTTCCGACCCGACCCGGACCCCAAAAAAATAAAACCCCTCATTTTTAAAACACTTACCACATCCATATATCCTTGCCCCCCCCCCCCCAACAATTTATAACCTTCCAATTATCCATAATAATTCACTAATAACCCCCCATATCACTCCCCAACTAAACCAATTCATATTCCCACTTCTATATCTCCCTTTCTCTCCAAAATCTCTTCTCTATTTCCTGTCCATTAAATCTTTCATGGTCCAGGTTCGGTGTCCACATTGATCTAAAGAACTTGTACTAGAATCACACACTCACCAACTTTGATTGCTTGTAAGGTAAATGATTTCACCGTAACTTTGAATTCATTGCTCATTGTTTGAATCGTGAAATCACAAAGTTGTACTTGACCTTGGGTTGTTCATTTCCTGTTTGATTGGTGAATTATATGAGAGTGTAATTAATTAAAACTAACCGAACATTTTAATAGATCTACTTGGAAGTTTTGACTTAGGGTTCGTTGTTTTGGTGTGTTAAAAAGTTTAATTATGTGTAATCGAAACCCTAAGGATGATGAACCACCATAGATTGTGTTGAAATGCATAGATTATACTTAGTTTGATTGAATGTGTGGTGTTTACAATTTTAAGGGTTATCCTGGCACTAAACTAATCCACGACTTCAACCCACAGGCAGCAGCTCAATGTACGGACCGTAGGTTGGGGTCCATAGATCAAACGCATAAAAAAGTTAGCTAAGTCAGGAACCACAGTGTGGACTACGGTCCATCAACCGTTCTTCACATCCATGGTTCCCTATCTGGAGCCTAAAATTGTGACCTCTTGACCCACGGAGGGTACCTATGGACCGTTGATCCATCGACGGACTGTAGGTACCTACCGTAGGTCACCAGTTTAGCTACTGTCTGAAGTTTTTTGAATTTTTGTCTGGGTTTAAATCTCTTTCTAAAATTATTCCAGGAGTCGTATTGCCTTGTTTTGGTACTGACTAGTCTACCACATGTACCATGGCTCCTAAACAAGCATTGGTATATGCTAAGAAGGGTAAATCAAAATTTGTCGCCCCCTCACAACGACTAATTGATCTGGACAGCGATATAGAGAACATTCAACCTACCACTAGGGTCTCCACCACTACCCCTCGCACTACTAGGTGATCCCAACAGATCATGCCCACAAGTGACAAGGTCGAGGTCACTGCCCTCCCAGTCTGAGGAGGGGGCCACACATTCCAGCTCTGAGTTGCAGTCCAGCTCTAGTTCTAGTGGCAGTCTCAATTTAATACTGATGGCTCAGGCGACATCCCGATACCTACCAGACTTGAGTCTGCCCCCAATGTCGATGAGCCGAACATATGGTGCGCTGCGGGCCAGTACCAGTTCTATGAGAATGGCACTATATTGAACGAACACCAGAGGATGGCTAGGACTATTACTGAGGAGCGCAAGGTCCTTACAGGGTGCCTCCACTCTACACCAGTTATTGAGGAGCTCTTTATGAGGCACAAATGCGTGTAGATGGCACGAGGCCCTAGGAACTACACCAAGGAGATGACTAGAGAGTTTTATGCCTCTTATACTGCCACCGTCTGAAATTCCATCTCTAAATGGACCAAGCCTGTAGTTAAGCCTCCACTTCAGTCCACATTGGTGCGGTGTTTCCCGGTCGACATCTCAGAGGCCACCATTCACCGGTTCATATATGGCCAAACCCACACTCTTTCTATTAATACAGAAGAGTATGACTACAGGATGGGCATTGCCCAGAGCGGGTCTTTTTAGAGATATGTTGATCAAAGAGAGACTTTCTTCGTTAGATGGCAAATCATATTGCTGAGGATGGGGAGCAAATTACATGGGTACGCAATCCTACTATCAGAAAGGTGACTCCGAGCTTCGCTAGGAAGTTCTTCTAGCTATTGATTCATCGACTGTCCCTTACTCAGGCGGATAATGTTATTACATAGGACCAGGCCATGATGCTGGCAGCCATTATGGCGGGTTTGGAGATTGAGTTTTCCCGCATCCTAATTGCGGAGATCCACGAGAGGGCCTTCAAGACAACCACCACCCTGCCTTTCTGGTGTCTGATATCCATTTCTGTAGGGAGGCTTCAGTGCCTATTTTGTTTTGTGATAGGTTGGTTGAGGCGACCAAGATTTTGGACATTAGCCTCATTCAGGAAGATGCCAACCTTGCGGCACCACGGAGGGAGCCACAGGTTGATGTACCGCCTTTAGGTGTTGATCTTGCTGTGCAGGTGGAATAGATGTAGGCTTATGACACTATAATTCCAGCCCCTACAACAGATACCTAGGTTCCACCTTCTTTGGAAACTAGTCAGGCCTTGAGCCCCTCCCGAGCAGCTCCCCCTTCAAGGTCCACTACTAGTCCTCTGGTCCAAGTTCAGAAGCTGGAGACACAGATGGCCATCTTAATACAACATACGAAGCCGTGGATGCAACGCTGTATTGAGTAGTCCAAGGCGAGGATGGAGCAGATGATAGATCAGAAGATTCAGGTTGTTCATAAGCGCCTAGATGCTTTCGATTTGAGAGCCTTGGAGAGGCTTGCTCCTACCATAGATTTGACAACCTTCCAGATGAAGTTGGTGAGCCTTCGTGCTGACGTTGATGCCATCCTAGCCACTACTGAGACTAAACCAAAGGCTGCCCCTACAACGGTGGAGGATGATGTGGTGATGACTACCTTATTTGGTGATACTATGCAACCACTAGACTCTTCCCGTGCTGCTGGGAAGATCCGCCGCTCCGACCACACTTTTGATGGTTAGGAGGCTCACAAATTACATAAGAAGGTGCGCTAGCAAGTCGAGGTCCCCCAGAAGGAGTCCAACCTGGATGAGGCGAGGAGATAGCAGCGAGCCTATGAGACAGGTGTTGGCCCATCTGGCATTTCGAGCACTACTGATGGTGGTCCTATAGTTGGTGAGGGTGCTACTGATGGCGTCCCTAGTATTGATCCATCGGGCTCAGGGAAATTGGACCTACCCGCTTTTTAATGGGTCTTCGGCGCATTTGCGCTACAGATTTGCTTCACCCTATGTTTTACTTTTTATTTTTGTTCATTGAGGGAAATTGCACCTTATTTTCTTAGGAGTAGGGTAAATGGATTTTGAGTGATAAGGCGAAGTCTGAGTAACCCAACTCATAATCCTCCTTTATGATTTTCTTGCCTGCATTCTTTTCCCCCAAGGGACTATTTACGACCACCTCTTTCAATACACCTAAATTCACCTTCCCTAAAATAATTGTCTTAGCCCCGGTCCCTCCTTAGGCATGTGCACCTTGACTTAGGCCAAAAGACTAAGTTGAGGGTGGCAAATTCACAATTTTACCTTAATTTTGGCCCTGGTCCGACATTGGATATTGTGCACCTTAACTCATGCAAAATGCATATGTTGAGAGTGGCTATGAAAAAGGTAACCATAAAAAAAAAGGGTATGAAAAGAGTTTGGTGTAAAAGAAAGGAAAAGAAAAGAAAATATAGAAAAAGATGTGATTAAAGTCAATAGAAACAAAAAAAAAAAAGGAGCAATGAAAAAGATGCTGAAGGAAACAAAGAAAAACAAGAAGAACGTGAAAAACAAGTACGATAAAGGAAAAATTACATCTATGTTGAGAAGAGTCAAGGGAAAGAACAAAAAAATAAAAAAAGAAGTCAAGAATTGGTTGAGAAAAGAGGTAAAAAGCAAAGGTAATGTCAAGGAGGGCAGAAAGTCTCTAAAAAGTACGTAAATGTACCCTACCTTACCTGAGCCTACATTACAAGCCAAGAAAGTCCCATAGTGATCCTAGTGACTAGTTTTGAGAGTCTATGTAGTGAAAATAAGGGCAAGCCTATGGTATTGAGCACTAACTGTACTTGAAGTCACTTCTGAGCTTGAGTGTTAAAGGAATCCTTAAATTTGAAATTCATATCTATGGTGTGAAAAAAGGATTTCTTGTGAAGTGAGGGCACTAGTTCCATTGCTGGAGAATTGGTACCTTGGTGATTGTGACAAGTGTATGTTAAGGTGTCTATTGGTCAATCTATGTCACGTTTTAATCCACATGAGTTAGCTTATTGAGTCTAGATTAAAAGATTTGAACTAATGTTATGGAATTTATTGAGAAAGCCATGTTATTGCTTCAGGTTGTATGTCTTCTTCTACATAAGTGTCGTTTAGAGTTTAGTTTGTTGCTTGAGGACAAATAACAAGTTTAAGTTGAGGGTGTTGATATACTGTCAATTTATGATATTTTTGATGCGTTTCACTTAGAGTTTGTGTGTGTCTTGGGATATTTTGTTATTAGGAATAATGTTGTGTATAATTCTTGCAGGAAAAAGGCTTGGATACGGATGAAGATGCTAGCTGAAAAGTGCAGAAGTAGCCACCAGCGGAGCTACCCATGGACCGTAGGTTCAACGACGTGACGTGAATAGGCAGTCGTAGGTCTTAGTCTAGGAGTTGAGTTCCAGTACTCAGTCCACGAGCTTCCAAGATGGAACGTAGTCCAGTACATGGACCCTAGGTGATGCATTGTAGGTGGAAGATCAGGGAAGTCTAACCAAGTGTGGAACCACGGAGCAGACGACATACCGTAGCTCGACCCATGCCCCGTCCTGCACAACCATCGATGGTGATCTGGGAGTTGAAGGTTCCAGTACCTGATAAATTTTTCCAACTGTCGAGCCATGAAAAGGGACCTATGGACCGTAGGTCGACCCATGGTCCGTAGGTCAAAGTGTCGATAGAAACCGTGTTTCAGCAGTTTGTTTCCTATTTAATTTAGGATTTGTTTTCTGTAAATAGGAGTTGTATTCCTCGTTTTTGTGGGTTAGACATTGTTGTATATTTCTAAGTTTTGTTCTTTGGGAATTAATTTGCAAACTCTTAGCAATTAACTTTCCAGATTTTGTTTTATATAATTTTCGCTTTGAAATTCAATCGAAGATTTCGGGTTTCATCAATTCTACTTGTAAGTTCATGAATTCTTCTTATATAATTATGAATTGTGAACTCTCAAGCATGAGTAACTAAATCCACAACTAGGGTTGGGGAACCATGAGCAACTAACAAAGTATGAATAATAATTAAGTAATTCTTGAATAGCGTTTATGCATCTATTGTTAATTCTTTCGCTTGGAAGTCTTTTTAACGATGCGCAACGTTACAACTCACCTCGATTCTACTTGCCAGATGAAGAAGGTAGTAAATGAGAAAAGAATTAACAATAGAGATTTAGTGGATGTTATCTAATAATTTGATGTCAATTGGAGTGAGGGTGAAAACTAAACTTCATTAATATGACGACTAATCTAGGGTAAAGGTAAGGGATAGTAAAGTACACATACAAACTCAATCAATCACATGGATTTCTCAATAACTTCAATCAGTTAGTACAAATCTTTTCATCTAGACTCAACAAGCTAACTCATGTGGATCAAAACATGACATAGACATACCAACAGACATCACAACATACACTTTTCACAACCACCAAGGTACCAACTCTCCAACAATGTAACTAGTGCCCTCACTTCAAAATAAATCCTTTTTCACACAATAAATCTGAATTTGAAGTCTAAGGATTCATTCAACACTCACATTTAGAAATGAATTCAAGTACAGTTAGTGATAAATACCATAGGCTTGCCCTTATTTTCACTGTATAGACTCTCCAAACTAGTCACTAGGATCACTATAGGACTTTCTTTGCTTGTAACATAGGCTCAGGGTTAGGTAGGGTACATTTGGGTACTATTAGTGACTTTTCTACCCTCATTGACATTACATTGGCTTTTTACTTCTTTCTCATTCAATTGTTGACATCTTTTTATTTTCTGCTCTTTTCCTTGACTTTCTTTAGCACAGATGCGACTTTGACTTCATTGCTCTTATTTTTCACTTTTTTTTTTCTTTTTCTTTCTTTGATTTTTTTGAAAATCTTTATTATTATTCTTTTTGATCCTTTTAACTTCAGTCACATCTTTTTCTATCTTTTTCTTTTTTCCGCACACAACTCTTTTCATCCTCTTTTCTTTCGGTTTCCTTTTCGTAGCCACCCTCAACTTATTTATTTTGCATGAGTTGAAGTGCACAATATCTGATGTCAGACCAGGGCTAAGATTAAGGTAACTTTTATAATTAGCCATCCTCAACTTAGGGTTTTGGCCTAAGTAAAGCTGCACATGTCCAAGGAGGGACCAGGGCCAAAACAATCTTTTAGGGAAGGCGACTTAAGTGTATTGAAAGAAGCGGTCTACATTAGGCTCAACCATTTGAATCAAAGAGAGCATTTATTTCTTTTGGTAAAATCATTCTAGGCTTTAGTGAACTCATTTGAACAAGGGCCTATGATCATCTCCCAATTCCTAGCCTAGATTGTCTTAAAAGGACCAACGGGGCAAGTTCTAGATTGGAACACAGTGCATGAACAAAAAAGGTCATCTCACACACACTTGGCACATTGTTTCATTACCGGATTATTGAATTACCCAGTTCAAGTTTAAGCTTAAGTCATGCTATCATACCAGTTTCTTATCATGTCATATGAAGATCCATCATATTCAACTCATTGAACCTATATATCTAGCACATTTCAAAATTTTGGATGGGTATCAATTTTTATGCATCTTATGCCATCATGGTTTCATTCTTCCACTTAATTCTACACATACAATTCTAAACATGCCGGTTCAACATAAAAGTAAATCGGTCCCTTGGGAAAAAAGAACATTCTATCTAATAGAAAGATTTCAATTAAAGTGAGGGTGAAAACTAAACTAAATTGATCTGATGACTAATTTGTGGTAAAGGTAAGGGTTAGTAAAGCATACACCTATAGACGGACCAAGTTGCGTGGTGAAATTCCGTACTTGGAGGACCAATCACTTAGGGATACCAAACTTACCAACCTTGCATGTAAAACACTAGGATAGGTTTACTATTATTAGGATTACTACGTTAAGAACTTGTGGGAACACCTATACCCTAGTTCTCATCTTATATTGATAACTCAAATTGTGAAACTAGTTAATATTACTTACTTAATCATTCTAAATAACAATCTGTTACTTATTTACAACAACCCACCTTGTTTACTTTTCTTAAAAATAGTTTGACTAAAAAGGTATAATTTTGAGTTACGTTTAAGTCTAAACCATATTCCTCATGGGATCGACCCCAACCTACAAGTTTCTCTCAATGCACAACAAAAAATGTAAAGCATAGGGTGAAGCAACTTGTGGTGCATATGCGCCGACGTCCCATAAAAAGGTAGGTGGATCATGTTTTCCAAAACCAGCTGGATCAATACTAGGAACACCATCACTAGCACCCTTATCAATAGGAGGAGCACCCTTAGTAGTGCTCAATAAGCCAGATGGGCCAACATCCACCTCACGGGCCCATTGCTGCCTCATCTCCTTATCAATAATCGACTACCGTTGGGCTGCCTCTATCTGCTGGCGCTCCCTATTCCTTTCTTGTCGAACCTCCTCAGTGTCAGAAGTATGATAAGAATGGTGACGCTTCCTAGCAGCATGGGATGGATCGTTCGGTGGCATAGTGTCGCCAAAGAGGGCAGTCATCACCACCTCGTCCGCCTCAACCTCAGGTGTAGACTTTGGTACAACCTCAATAGGGCTAGGAGGGCATCAACATCAGCATGGAGGCTAGTCAAATCTGTCTGGATGGTGGTGATATCAGTAGAAAGGGCAGGACTCTCCAAAACTCGCAACATAGATGCATCCAAGCTATTATGAATGGCCTGAATCGTGCTATCCATCATCTGCTCCATCTTAGCCTGAAACTTCTCAATAGAACAATTCTCCAAGGCCTTATGTGTTGTAGCAAAGTAGCCATCTAGACCTACAACTTCTGTACTCGGGCCAGAGGAACAACAGTGGACCCTGAAGGGGGAGTGGCGCGGGATGAGCTCGCAGCCTGACTAGTGGCAGTAGAAGGTGGAGCCTATATATCCATAGTAATAAGAGGAACAACAGTGTCATCAACTTGGATCTACTCCACATCAACAACATGGTCAATACCAAAAAAAGGTAGGTTAACTTGGGGATCTCTCCACGGTGCAGCAAGGTTGGAATCATCTCTAATGAGGCCAATGTCCACAGTCTTAGTGGCCTCTATCAAACTATCATAATGCAAAATGGGCACCCAGCAGCCCTGCACAGATGAAATATAAGACAAAGAAAAAGAAAAGTCGTGGTGGTCTTGAAGGCCCTCTCATGTATCTCTGCGATCAAAATCCGGGCAAAGTCAACCTCCAATCTTGCAACAAGTGCTCCCAACATCACAACCTTATCCCAAGTAACCACGTTGTCCGCCGAAGTAGGGGACAATCTGGTTCACACAATGGTCCAAAAGAATTTTGAAGTGAAGCTCATGGAAGCCTTTTTGATAAGCAAAGTCATATTGCGGACCCACTCGGTACTCTCCCCCTTATCTACAATGTGACAGGCCATCTAATGGAATAAACTTTCTCTCTACTCAGAATCCCTCTTGAAAGCCCCACGTTGAACTACTCCTATCCTGTAGTCATACTCCATGGTATTGATTGGCAGAGTGTGGTCAGAGCCATTAATGAGCCTGTGGATAGTGGTCTCAGAGATATCAACAAAAAAATTCTGCACCAAGGTAGCCTGAAGTGAGGGGGTGAGCCATTGGCTTTGCACGTTTAGAGCTAGAGTTACAGACGGTGGTGGTTTATAAAGCATAAAACTCTTGGCCCATCTCCTCACTAAATTTCCCCGGACTCTCTGCCATCCACTCTCACTTGTGTCTCTTGAATAAATCCTTAATAGTGGGTATAGTGTGTAGGCTACCTGTAAGAACCTGACGCTTCTCATTAATAATGCGTGTTATATCCTGATGTTCATTAACCACCTTGGCATCAGAATAGATTTGGTACTAGCCCTTGACGCCCCACTTGTTCGGCTTTGTGGCATTCAAAACTGGTTCATCTTTGGATGGTACAAGGGCATCAGAGGAAGATGCGGAAGCACTATTGGAACTGGAGCCGAACTGCGACTCTGCTGCAGATGAAGCCCCCTCCTTAGATTGGGGGCAGTTACCTCGACCTCATCACTGGATGATATAATTTTCCTGGCCATGTTCTTCGTGGTCCAGGGTGCAGTAAGGGAGTCTCTGGTGATCTGTGGGATGTACTCCTGATCGGTGTCTTTATCTAACAGGCGTCGGGAAGGGGAGACTGAGTTGGACTTGCCCTTCCTTGCATAAACGGAAGCTTGTTTCAAGGCCATGGTACATGTGGAATCTTAGTTAGTACACAAAGAACACAAAAAGACCCAAGGAAAACTTTTAGAACATCATTTATATTTTGACAAAAAGACAAAAAAAATTCAAGGTAGTAGTTGATTTGGTGATCCACGATGGGTACCTACGGTCTATCGATGGAACGACGGCTCATGGGTCCCCTCCATAGGTCAGAGGGTCACCTTTTAGGTCCCTAAAGGTGGAACCATAGATGTGCAGAATGGTTCGTCTATTGAATGACAGACCGTAGTCCACAACGTGGTTCACAACTTTGCAAACATTTTGAGAAGGGCTAGTGACGGACCATGACCTATGGTCCGTAGGTGGATCTATGGTGCGTAGGTGGATCTACGGTCTGTCTGTGGTGGTCGTGGACCAAAGTTGTGCCAAGTTGGAGTTCCATATTTGACTTCAACAACATTAACACAACAAGCATTCAATTTCTTTAAGCCTAAACATGTGTTTCAACATATTATGTGGAGTTCATTATCCTTAGCATTTTTATCATGCAATTCTCAACAAAAAACACATCAACATAAGAAAACCCTAAGTACAAACTTCCAACTACTCCTATTAACCTTAATGAATTGGTAAAAATCAACTACACACTCACATACCATCTTTCCAAGTGTATTTAATAAACAAAATTTCACCATTTTAACACGTATTTGAACAACCCGAGTTCAAGTGCAACTTTGCAACTTCGTAATGTAAACAATAAACAAGGAATTCAAAGTTTATGGTGAAATCATTTACCTTTCAAAAATCAAAGTTGGTGAGTGTGTTAATCTAGTACAAGTTTCCTAGACCAACACTAACACCGAACCCAGACCTTTATTCGTTGATGGGCAATGGACGATTGTAAGAGAGAAAGGGAGAATTAGGGAGAAAATGGCAGAAATTGAAGTCGGGCTGATTATCAGTGGAATTAGAGGATTTTATGGGATTGATTTGGAAGTGGAGTTAGAGGATTTTATGGGATTGATTTGGAAGTGGAGTTGGTTATTTTGGGGAGATGATGCGGTTTATAACGGTTGGGGGGGGGATATGAAGTGAGGTGTAATTGAAATGAGGGTTTTTTATTTATATCGGGTCCGGGCCAACTTGGACCCATGAGACCCCATTGATGGTCTATTGGTTGACCTGCCGTCCATTGATCGGGTCCATAGTTCACTCCAACACTTAGTAATAAAATCATAAAAAACATACCTCGGGTCTACGGATGCCATCCACGGTCCATAGATTGACTGAGGACTATCGATGGGATTCGTAGACCACTGCAACAACTTAATTTCTAAAGATTTTGCCTTTTCGTCCATGCAAACGTAGCAAACATTAGGCCTTCCTTTTTACATTTTTTGGACATTTTATAAACACTGACCCTATTATATTTATATCTATCCAACACTAAACATAAAAAATAATAAACACCTATCTAAAGAGCTACAAAATCAAAAACAAAAAAGAAGAAAAACTTCTATATTAAAAAGAAAATCCAATAGTTGGCTAGATTTTACATCTTGGGTTGCCTCCCAAACAACACTCCATTTAACGTTGTGGCACGACACAGAAACCTTGACTACTCAGACTTCATCAAGGTGCCAAGCCTCTATCACGTCATTGATACTCTCATATTTCCCCAAGTAGATTTTGATCCTCTATCCATTTACCTTGAACCTTGTCTCTTGATGAGTCCACAATTTGGACTCATTTAGTGCTTAATTTTAATAGATTTAGTGTCCTCGAATGCATTTTTTTCTCAATAACTGATATAAATCCTTGAATTTTAGGTATTTGAACTTAGGGACAAAGCATGGACACTATTGAGCAAAAAGGAGCAAGGCAGCTAAAAGAATGAAGAAAAGAAGGCCTGACGATTGCCTAAACCATTGGGCGAGTCGCCGAATGACCTTGGTCTCGCCTAATGTTCCATTGTCCCAAGCCCTGAAGGAGAAAATCAAATCGGTGATAAAAAGAAGCAGTCGGCAATTCGCCGAACAGTTTCTCAATGTAGTTCCTTATCGCCCAAAGTTATAGGACCTCAAGAATGCTGAAGGCAAAAGTAAAAAGGCATTACAAATGACTAAAGGGCGGATTGCCGAGTGGATTGGTGATCCCGACAAACTGCGCTGACTGAACCTTCGCATCACATTTTTTGACAACTATAAATACTTGTTTAAATTTTTAGCTTTGTATTAGATTTAGTAGGGAATCATATTATTATTTAGTTTTTGAAGTTTAGAACTTAGAACTGAGTTTTACAGACATTTTTCCATAGCTTTGAAGATTTGAAGATATCATTTTCTGAGAAATTAGAAGTGGGTATTGAAGATTCTTCATCTTAGACGTTTGTAAAGATAATATATATCGTACCTGGTTGATGGAAACGCATTTCGATATCGATTTCTATCTTTTTACTACATCTAGCTAAAACCCCAATTCTTATGGTGTGATTATGTGATTATGGGTTGAATTAACTAGTAGGTATTGCTAATTGATAGGCTATTTGTTGTTTAAAAGTGATTTCGTGCAGTAATTGTTGTGAATTTAAGGAGTTGTAGTCTCAAATACAATACTAACTTCGTGTTTTCGGCTTGCTCGAGAGAGAGGTTTTAAAACGAAAATTGCTGAATCGATGGTCTATGAGTATTGGGTTGTCATGGGTTTAGCTCAAGAGAGTGAACCGTAAACCTTTTTCAATACATTCAGCTAGAGAGAGTGAATGAACTAAAGAGAAGGTTGTGCTTCATTGACGCTTGTTATTGTTCGAGAGAAACCAATTTGATTCGGGGTAAATTGTTTGAGAGAAAGTTTACCCCCACTAAAGTCTTGCTTACTCACTAATTTGTAGTGGTTTGCTATTAATTGCAATTACTCGGTTATTTACCTTAGCCCATAATCCTATCACATCCCAAGAATACCGTCTCCATATTCGTATTTTCATATGATTTGTTGTTTTTAGTTGCTTGTTGACTACAATCCCACCTCCCCCTTTTGATATTCGATAGCTATGTCAACCCTTAATTTATCATGTTTTTCTTCATAAATGTTTTTACCTATAATTGACTTTTGCAATTTTATGCTTTTCTATTGCTTCTTGAGTATGAACCACTCCCTTGGAACTAGACCCCAACTCACTAGTTGGGTTATATTACTACTCACGATCGTTGGCACTTGAAATGGAAGTAGTATGCTGATACGTGAAATCACAATTGTGCCGCTGCTGGGGAGTGGTTTTACATGAGAATTTTTAGTTTAGTTTGATTTTGTTCTTATTAGTTGTAGTAATACTTACTTATGTTTAAGTCTCAGTTTCTGTGTGGCTGTTCTGAGTAGGAAAATGGAGCATGTCTGGTAGCAACGATGACCAAGTGGAACTCTCTCCATTGAGGATGATGTTCCTTAGGGATAACATCCTAAGTTTCAGACAATTAGAGAGCCAGTCAATCCATGAGTTATGGCTGATATTTAAGGCCCTCTTCCTGCAGTGCCCAGCTCATGGAATCTAAGATAACGTGCTATTGCACTGCATCTACAAAAGGTTTGGCCCGAAAAACAGAAGAATGGCTGACTAAATGTTTCTGGGGGGTCAGTCATGACTACCCTATGCAATAGCTGCCCAACTTCTTGATCACATAACCATGACAAGCAAGGAGACCGAGAAGGACCATATTTTGGCCACACTATTGACTCAGCTGGATCTAGTGGCTAAGAAGATCAAGGAATTTAAAGCAGCGAATATAAATAAAGACCAATACATCCCCCTTCATGAGCATGTAAAAGCCCAAAGTGAATGAGAGTGGACAAATAGAGGAGCTACTCTCACTCATTCTCCACAAAGTCAAAAGTTACGATAAGGTGTTCAATGAGATTAAAGAGAATGTCTCACTATTGAATGAGATACCTGCTTCCTATTCCATATCTATTTAGCTGCTGGAGACCCAAATTGGTCATGTGTTGTATCATCTCTACCCCACAAATAAGAATTAAGTGGGAAGTCATGCCACGACTATAACCAAGGCGCTTCTTAGGAGGCAACCCAAGTGTTTATCGCTTTATTTTTAGAAATAATAGTGTGTTGATTGTGCAGATTGAAGTGTAGGAATGTGTTTGAAAAGTGCAGGTTGGCGAGCAAAAGCTCCAGTTGGTGCATCGCTGAAGAGGTTGGCGACGCCGACCCAGACCGCCGTTGGACTCAAGAATGTTTACACCAGAGTTTGTAAAATTCGGCAAAGCCAGGAAATTATCGGTGAATCACCGACCAGATCGGTGTGCTCAATCTAGTCTGCTATTTGGAGGTCCTATAAAATACGGAGAGGTTTGTATCCACTCGGCAACTCGCCGAGTGGATCGGCGACCAAGACTAATGTTGCCGACTAGGCGAGAACTGGACGGTTTTAAGGCCAAAGGTTTGAAAGTTTCAAATTTTTTCACTTTCCCTCACTTTCTAATCTTCACAAACTCACACCCATTTAGTATTTTGTATATTTCATGCTTTATTACTGTATTTGAGTTGTTGATCGGTGCTTGGATTTGGATTACTTTGTCATCTAGGATTTCAATATTGTTTTAATCGGCATAAAAGGTTGGTTTTCCGAATCTCAAGTTTCTTTTTATCAAATTTGTGCTTATTTGCAATGATATTATCGTACTTTCATGTGTTGTGCCTCTATGACAAGATTAGAATGATTAAATGCCTATTTTTTGATTGTTGAAATCCTGTATTGTGCATTGAAATGATTTAAATTTTATGGAGTTGTGCTTGCATGTTGTTTAGTTTGGTTGGGTGAAGTTTTAGTAGCCCATATTTGTGCCAACATATCTAATTTGCCCAATGATAGAACTGATGACATTATTCTTAAGGGCAAAAGTTGTCAATTGGCCAAATTTGGGAAAATCGAGAGAAGTCTGAGTATCCCGGGGTAATGGGTGTTATGGGTCTTGCTTTAATTTGAGTAGTGCATGTTTTGATTTTGTTTTCGGGGGTTGCGGGATTGAATTCTAGATAATGGGTTAAAAATAGGCACGTTAGGTCGAGCTCGCCGAACCACTCGGCGGTTGGCCGAAAGTCCCCATCTCGCCTTAAATTTCATGCTATAATTGGTGTTGGGTTTTGTAACTTTCAGCGAGCAAGCTGAGGTCACCGAAGGCACTTGACGACTCACCGAAAGTCATCTTGATAGCCCTTTGTTTGAATCCCTGAACCCTTTTTGCATTGTAACATTCGACGGGATGACCCTCACTCGCCGAATGCTGTCGATGATTCACCGAAAGGCCTTCCCATCGCCGACTTGTCAAATTTCTCTGAAATTTTAAAGCCTATCCTTTTGGAGAGCCCGATCTAGCTTGCCAAAGCAGTTCGGCGACTCATCGACCAGTTTGGCAGTTTGTCTGCAACTGTTTTCTGTGATCTTGTTTGAATTTTATTAACTTTTTCCCAATGATTTGCAGATATGGTACGAACAAATATAGATATGCCACACCAGAAAAGAGCATTTGGCATCACGATAAATGAGGGAGGGTGCCAATCCTTCAAAGAAGGGCAGAGGTTTGTATCCAATAGGCTGACTACTGTCTCTCAGGTGGCCTTATCTGAGCCTGAGGATGACCAACCTCTGCAGTGCCGGCGAAATGAGCTATCGCTACATCGCAACCTGACACAACCAGAGTCCCTCCAACTGCCACACCCACTGACTCAGTGCCAACTCCAACACCTCATGTGGCTCCTATGCCACCAGTTATCCCTCCGCCTTGGCTTCTTAACATATTGAAAGGTGATTGTTTGCGAACCATCATCGAGGAGAATCTGTTATCCGTAGAGGGCATAGAGGGAAAATATTCAAATGTGAGGGACACCCTCCACTACCATCAGTTTGATCAGTTTACGAGGCCGCGAGGCCCTTACATTCCCTCATGGATCCGAGAGTTCTATAGAAGGTGAGTGAGTTCAGACCGCTAAAGTCTGTCATGGTACGGGGAAAGAAAGTTGGGTGCAATCGTGAGAACTTAAACTCTGTACCGGGTAGCGCTCTGCACTCTACGCACCCTAATGATGGATTGCACGTTGCTCATCCCTATATGATTTGAAGGGTTGGCTGGCAGCTTTGATTTTGCGATACCACCCCGAGGTGGATCGAGGTGGGAGCCCCTATTGAGAAGAGGGACTTGAGTGTTGCTACCCTATTCTGTTTTAGCTTTATCAGCAGCACCATCAGGCCATCCCAGAGTGAATCTGTCCTCCATCATCCTAATACGGCATGCCTTGGAGCTGTCATATCCCGGAGCTGCATTAACCTGGGACTTCTTATCAAGCACCAGATGTCTATATAGACCTCCTTACCATTCCCGATCCTGATCACTGAGTTATGCCGACGTGTTGGAGTACCCAGAGATGATACTAGAGATTTTGAAGTCACCCCATCTTCCTCTACAAACATCCGGCGTATTGAGGCCGAGTACACTCGTGAGGAGGGTAATAGGAAGAGAGAAGCTCCGACACACACTTCTCTGGAGGTTGATGTTTATTCCATACTTGCAGAGACCTTTGTGCCTACTCCGGCCTCCGGGCCTTCAAGTACTTCTGCCCCTCCTTCCTCATCTTCACTGGCTCAAGGCACCTCTACTTCCTCCTAGCAGACCAAGATTACTCAAGCGATGATCCTGAATATGGGGCATCTGGCCCATTCAGATGACGTGAGGGTGACTCAGTTAGAGAAATTTGTCCCCTTGGTGATTGAGGCTGCTATTCTGACTGGACTGACCCCTTTCCAAGATTCCATTTATGATCTGGCTACTAGAGTCACAGCTTGTGAGATTAGGCATGGGGAGATCTCCGAGGGTATGGCTTTGAAACACGAGGTAGCTGACTTGTGGAATGATGTAGACTATCTAAAGTTTACTGACTTTACTTCATTGCTGGAGGCAACAGATGACAAGGACACTCCTGAGACTTCAGAGATTCCTCCGATTACCACTGGAGATATACACAAGTATGAGGCAACAGTTGATGAGTCGGATGCTAAGACCAATGAGGAGAAGATAGAGATACAGAAGGATAGCATATATGGTGACTTGTCAAATCTTGAGGAGATGAACATGCAGTCGGTGATCTAGACATCACTGACTGAGACTTCTATGGAAGCTCCTAGTGGGTCTGCTATTGTTGTTTCTTTTGTGTGACCTCAGGTACTGAGGCCCGAGACCAGATTGATGCCTAGACAAACAGAGTAACTACGTAGACATGATCCCCTCTTTACCTCCCTCTCTATCTTACTTTTATTTTAACTTTTGGATATTCTTGTTTGCATTTGAGGACAAATGCTTTCATTTGTGGTGGGGTGAGGCCCACCTTTTGTTTGAGTTTTTGTGAATAGTGATGTTTTGTTTATACATTTGGGTTTTTGAGCTAAAATTATGTTGCACACTACTTTTTTTGTGGAAGGTTTGAGCTTACGGCTTCGTGTTTTAATTATAAATGGCTCCGTGTTTATAATTATAAATGATTTTTGACCCTTTCGATAAAAAATTCCACCTCTTGTTTGTATGGAATGTGGATGCTCTTGTGCAAATTTGAGTATCGATTTTGTTCAATATCGATGACCTGAATAGTGCTCATAATCGAACAAAAATAAATGTGCGGCTACGATGAGGCCAGATGAAGTTGCATAGCCAATATGTGAAACTCTTTGCATCTCGTCGTGACTAGCCAAGTAACGAATTGAGTCTCTTGTGATGAACATTGAACACTAGCGAAAGTGTGGAGTCTTGTTTGACTTTTGTGTCAATGCCTTGTGTGATGAGCTTTCCGTGAACCAAGTGTGATGGCACCTATAATTTGCCCTATTGGTCTGGCTAACTAAGTGATGTGAACTCTTGATTTGATCTTGGGAAACTTTAAAGAGTGTGAAACAATTTGACATTATACCTCTTTTTGTGGCCTACCTTGTGTATGTTTGAACCCATTTTGTGCACACTTTGAGCCTTGACCTTTTCTTGGAAGAAACTTGATAACATTGTGACCTTTTATTGATCCATTACCCATAATCCTCATGATTTTAGGTTTGTTTTAATTGCCAACTTAGGCCAAAAGCCTAAGTTGGGGGTGTGGTGAAAAGAGATGGTAAAACAAGACGTGCAAGAAAGTCCCCTTTTACTAATGTTTTGAGTAAAATGGAACCTCTCCATACAAAAAACAAGAGAAGAAAAGAATGAAAAATTTGTGGAATAAAGTTGTGAAAATACAAAAAGAAATGGAATTTCCAACAGTCCATGCAAAATGAATAATGGGATGACTTGTATGCACGAATGATGAAGAAAAGGAAATAAAGTGTTGTTCACACCACATTTCATGAGGACTATAGCCATTGAGTCTAAATGACCATACCTTTTCACTCAGCCCCGTTACAAGGCTTGAAAAGACCTTTTTGATCTTGAGTGAGCGGAAACAAATGTTGGTTCTAAAATACGGGCAAACCTATGGGTGAAATCATATATTGTGTTCATCTTTGTGAGTGTGAGCGTTGCATTTGATTCCAGAACCTTAAATTGTTGAACCATTGTGTGTGAATATGGAATCATTCTTTGTGTGAATGCATTTGATTTACTTTGTTGAGCTTGCTCTTGCATTAGAAGCAAGTATTGTGAGCTTGAGATTCTTTGATAATGGTGAGTCACAACTTGAAACGTTGCGTGCACATGTGATCATTGCATGAGTAGGTTGAGTCTTTTTGTGTTCATTCATGATAGAGTCGTGTGTAGCACTGTTTGAGACATCCTATTTGAAATGCTGAACTTGAGTTTTACTTGAGGACAAGCAAAAGTTTAAGTTTGGGTGTTGATGAGTCCACAATATCGTTGCATTTAGGGCTTAATTTTAATAGATTTAGTGTCCATTAATGCATATTTTCCCCCAATAACTGATATAAATACTTGAGTTTAAGTTATTTGAACTTAGGGATAAAGCATGGACTCTATTGAGCAAAAAGAAACAAGGCAGCTAAAAGAACGAAGAAAAGAAGGCCTGAGGATCGCCTAAATCATTGGGCGAGTTTTCGAATGACCTTGGTCTCGCCTAATGTTCCATTGTGCCAAGCCCTGATGGAGAAAATGAAGCCGGCGATAAAAAGGAGCAGTTGGCGAGTGATGAGTCCATAAATTGGACTAATTTAGGGCTATATTTTAATAGAAATTGTGTCCTCAAATGCTAATTTTATCTCAATATCTGATGAAAACCCTTATGTTTTGGGTATTTGAAGTTTGAAGGAAAACATGGACACTACTTTGTAAAAAGGAACGAAAAGAACGAGAAAATGACGGCTCGAGAGAGTGAGTGGTGTAAGGCGTAGGATGTCCTTCATGCAGAAAATGGGTGTCCGAGAGGAACCCATTTGAAACGGGGTAAGTTGCCTGAGAGGGAACTTATTTCCATCTAAAGCTTTGCCAAGTCACTATTATCTTGCAAATTTCCTATCAAAAGCATGTACCCAACAATTTATACCAATATATATTGCGGTCACATCCCAAGAATCTCTCCCCATAGTTGATTTCCTTTATATTTTACTGTTTTTGCTATACTTGAGACAAAAAACTCCCAAATCGATATTTGACACTTTTGTGTCCTCCTTTAATTTACAATGTTTTTAATCGTTAATGTCTTTAGCTACGACTAGTTAGAACTGATTTTATTTTTCTATTAATTCTCAAAACCTCTCCCTTGGGATTCAACCCCAACCCTTGGTTGGTTTATTATACTATTGCACGATTGTAGACACTTGCATCGAAAGTTGTGTCGTTGATTACACAAACATCAAAATGCTGCCGCTGTTGGGGAGTGGTGTTATTTGAAAATTCTTAGATTAGTACAATTTTTTTTTCATATTAGTTGTAGTTTACTCACTTCATCTTTAGTTTTGTTTTGTTGGTTTGTTTGTATCCAAACAGAGGAACTGAGCATGGCGAGCTATACTCGAGAGCCAATGGAGTTTCCCCAATTAGAGGTAATGATGTTCCGAGATCGTATTCTCACCTTCAAACAATTGGAGGGTGAACGGATCCACAAGTCATGGGCAAGTGTTAATGAACTGATCAATCAATGCCAAAATCATGACATTCCCATAATAGCTCTCTTTGACTGTTTCTACAGAAGTCTAGGTCATGGAAAAGAGAGATTGGTCGACCAACTCATTCCAGGAGGCATCGTGAAACAGCCATATGTGATAGCAACTCAACTGCTTAATCAAATGGCTTAAACGAATCAGGAAGTAGAAAAGGACTGCATGTTAGCCACCTTAATAACTCAGATGGATGAGTTGGCCAAAAAGATGGTGAAGATCGAAGTCCAGTGTAAGAGGAAGGATAAATACATCCCTCTTCATGAGCGAAGAAGTCTCAAGGAAAATAAGGTTAAAAGTCCTGAGGGAAGGCTCTCAGTCATTCTCCACAAGGTGACTGAGCAAGATAGAGAGCTGAAAGAAATGAAAGAAGACATTGAAGGAATGAAGTGGATGATTTGGTCTCATTCCAGAGTTGTCCAGCTGCTAGAGAACCTCATGGGTTATGCGTCGCCCGATCTCCACCCGCAACAAAATAAGGGGTTGCCCGGTGATACCAAGGCTAACCCCAAAAATGGAGTTTGAGTACTGATTTACGTCATGCCATGCTATTAACTAAGGTGTTGTTTGGGAGGCAACCCAAAACCCTAAAGGCCTGTAGTATGTTATTATCAAAATAAAGGTGTCTTGTTTTTGTAGGATTGGGCATGAACAATTTGTGAAAAGTACAAGATGCATTACACAAGTCCAATTGGTGAATTGCTGACTAGATCAGCGACCCAAAAAATGACCGTTGTTTGAACCCTCAGCTTGACTAAAGGTCCTGTAAAACTCGGCAAGGTAGATAGACACTCTGTGAATTGCCGAGTAGCGGATCGAAAGAAACTAATGTCGCAGAATGGGTGAGATCTAAATAGTTTTTATAAAGCTACGGGTATTTTATCATTCCCTCACTCTCGATTTTTTTAAAATCGCACCTACTTAGTATTTTAAAAATTTTCATATCTCGTGACTACTTTAGCTAATTTAGTATTACTTGGATCTGTACTAATTGCTGCCTAGCATCACAGTCTTAACTTGATCTGCCTAAAAGGTTAGTCCTCAAAACCCTACATTTAATTGTGATAATTATACTCTCATTGCAAGATATCTTATCCCACTTCGTGTACTGTGCGTTTATGACAAATTTAGACTATTCAAGTGCCTTTTTTGATTTGCTAGTTCAACCCATCTGCTCTAAATTTTGGAATCTCGTTCTTATGATTTAGCTTGAATGAAATTCTATGAGGTGCTCCTGCATACTATTTAAGTTGAGCATAGGGAAAAAGTGTAAGCTTGGTAAATCTAGTGTATGTTTTGATTTTGTTTTTGGGGGTTGCGGGTTGAAATCAAGAAGATAGATGGGAAATAGGCATAATGAGCCGATTGGCGAGCTAGGTTGAGCTCGCCAAACCACTCAGTGTTTCACCTATTGACCCCATCTAGCCTTTAATTTCATGCTACTTGAGACATGGATTCTGAAGCTTTCGGCGAGAAGTCTCATATCGCCAAAAGCATTCGGTGAATCGCTGAAAGTATCCACGATCAACCCTTGACTGCACCCTTACCTTTGTTGCACTGTAACTTTCGGTGGATAAGGCACTGCTTTCCAAAGCAACTCGGCAATTCACCGATCTATTCGGTGAGATAATCTGCAAATTAATCCCCATGAATTTGATTTAGTTGTTTTTAACATTTTCCTAAATTCTTTGCAGAAATGGCTAGCACTAAAGTTGCAAGAGAAAGTAGATCACCTTAAGGTAAAACAAAAGGGATTAAAATCAACGAGGATGCAGCTACACCCAGAAGCAAGGTTGCTAAACTTTCCATAACTAGTGGGAAAGGCAAGGGAAAGAATAAGATCTTTGAACTATCAGATGCAAGCACTGAAAATTATGGCTTTTACAAAAATGACCCTAACCAATCTAGAAGAGAAGATGTGGGTTCGGATGAGGATGATGTGTTAATGGCACAAAGGGTTGAGTTGCAAACTAAGAAGCTGAATGATCCAGGATCAGGAATACCCAGCGTACCACTCTTACATCTCCAGTTCCAAAGCAGGCAATGGTGTTAGTGCCTCCAGTACAAGGTCCTCTGCCTAAGTCAATGAATCAAGTTAAAGTTGAGGGACTAAGAACAATTCTTGAAGAAAAACGATTGTCCATAGACGGGGTTAAAGACGGACACCTAGAGATAATGGAATGCCTCAGATACCATAAGTTCCAAACTTTCACCAAGCCCTCGGCCCTTTTATCCCAAACTGGGTAAGAGAGTTCTATAGTGCATACAGTGCACTAATACCCAGAAAAAGTAGCTAGCAATAGCCTTCAAAAAAGTAGACTATGTGCTTTTTTGAGGCATGAGGGTGAAGTGTGATAGTTTGGCGATTAATGTAGTCTTGGGCATATCCACGAATATTGGAGATCACTGCCAACACTTGATCAGAAGAAATAAATTGGATGAGATGAAGAAGTGGTTAGCCCCACTAATTTCAGACGAGACTCCGAAGTGGTTGGTGGAAGGAGTTCAGATGAAAAGAAAGAACTAAACATCACAATAAGGTTCTATTTTGGTTTTATCAGCAGCACAATCATGTCATCCCAGAATAAATAAATTGTTCACCTTGCCAGGGCAACTTTCCTAGGTTGCATCATAGAGGAAACTCGGATAAACTTAGTATAAATCATCGCTTTAAAGATACTCATGCGTGCAAGGCAGAGTCAGACCTCACTTTTACTCCCAGTATTTATCACAGCATTGTGCAAACAAGCTCGGGTACCTAGGGATGCCAAGAAGGATGTAGAACTATTGCCCACAACCTCTAGTGATAACCGGAGGATCGAAGCCGAGTACCTTAAGGATCAAGCAGAAAGGAAGAAGGCAACATTGGTCGAGTTAGTAAACACAGAATCATCACCTGTAGAGGCAATTCCAAATTATTCTACTGCCGCAAGGTCTCCTGGACTTACTGTTGTTGCTGTTATCTCCTAGCCTCCACTCACCCAAGCTTCCCTACTCTAGATGGGACAACTTGCCCTTTCTGCTGATCGTCGGGCTGCCAATCTAGAGGCGTCTATTCCAAGCATGATCCAGACTGCCCTAGTTGATAGTGTGACACCTCTAAGCACTATCATTAATGCCTTAATGGCTAGGATAAAAATGTGTGAGCATAACCAACGGACCACAGATGATGTAACAACTTTAAAAGCTGCCATTGTTGAGCTGCAAAAAGATGGCTGAAGTCCACCGATATATCCATGGACTTTGGAACAGTGAAAATTCCAGACGCACCTAAGATGCCTCATACCACCACTGGACATGGGAATAGAGTGGAGCAGATAGTCGATTCTGAGTCAGAAGCAAAAACTAATGAAGAGATGCATAAGGAGATTAAGAGAGCTGCAGATGAGGACCTGACCAAGACGAAAGCAATTATGATGGATTCTACTGTGAAGGCCTTCCTAGCATCTGTTGCTGGATTTCATGGTGATGGTCCTTCTGGAAGTCACTCCGGACACTGATGCCTAGACAGATAGAGCCACTACTTAAACATAATACCCTATTTACCTCCCTCCCTGTCTTTCTTTAATTTGCCTTTTGGATTCTGTGATAATTGCATTTGAGGACAAATGCTTTTATTTGTGGTGGGGTGAGGCTCACCTTTTGTGTGCTATTTGTGTTCGTGTTTTGTATATATTTGGGCTGTCCTGTTTAAAAATGTTTTTGAACTGCTTTTTGTGGATGTTTGAGCTTATGGCTTCCTTTTGTTTTAGAAGTACAGAAATGATTTTGGATCCGTCCAAAACTTAAATTTTTTCCACCTCTCATGTTTTGAATGTGGCTGTTTTTTTGCAAAATTAAGTCTCGATTCCGATCAATACCGATGACTTAAATAGTGCTCTCAATCAAACGAACATAAATGCACGGCTACTACGAGACCAAATGAAGTTGCATAGACAATATGTGAACTCTTTGTATCTTATTGTGATTAGCCATTTATCGAATTGATTCTCTTGTAATGACCATTGCACACTAGCAAAAGTGTGTGGTCTTGTTTGACTTAAGTGTCGATGTCTTGTGTGATGAGCTTACTTTGAACCTTGCATGAATAGACCTAGAATTTGCCATGTTAGTCTGATTGATTTAGTAAGGTGTGCTCTTGAAATGATCTTAGGCAACTTTTGAAGAGTGTGAGCCAAATTTGACATATACCTCTCTTATGGCCTACCCATGAGCCTTTGAAACTCTCTTGAACACCCTTTGAGCCTTACCTTTATTTGGAAGAATCTTGATGAACCCTAGACCCTATTTGACCCACTACCTATAATCCTCTTGATTTGTTGTTTAGTGAATAGCCAACTTAGGCCATGTGGTGAAAAGGAAAAGGAGAAGTCAAGAAGTGCAAGAGAAGTCTCCCTGAACCCATGGTGTTGCGGAACAGTGGAAACCCTCCATGAAAAAAAAAATTGTGGAATAAAAGTACAAAAGAAATTTGGTTTCCAAGCAATCCTTGGAGGTGAATAAAAAGATGACTTAGAAGCACTAGAAGAAGAATTGATAAAGGTAAAAAAAGGGAATGCCTTGAGAATACCACATCTCTTGAGGAAAAAGTCACTGAGCCTAAATGACCATACCTTTGCACTTAACCCCATTACAAGCCTTAGAAAGTCCTTTTTGATCCTGAGTGAGCCTAATCGAAGATCGATTGGAAAATAAGGGCAAGCCTATGGGTGAAAACATGCATTGTATTCCTCTTTTTGAGTGTGAGCGTTGCATGTGATTCTCAATCTTGAATTGATTAATCTTCGTATGTGAATATGGAATCATTCTTTATGTGAGGGAATTTAGATACTTTTTGTTGAGCTTGAACTTGCACAAGCAGCAAGTATTGCGTGCATGAGAATCTTTGGTAATGGTGTGTCACAACTTGAAACTTTGAGTACACAATTGATATTTGCATGAGTAATTTGAGTCTTGTTGTGTATGTTCATGATTTAGTCTTATGTAGAACTATTTGAGACATCCTATTTGAACTGCTGAACTTGAGTTTTGCTTGAGGACAAGCAAAAGTTTAAGTTGGGGATGTTGATCAGTCCACAAATTGGACTCATTTAGGGCTATATTTTAATAGAAATTGTGTCCTCAAACACTAATTTTATCTCAATATCTGAGTTTCATGTATTTGAAGTTTGAAGGAAAGCATGGACACTACATTGCAAAAAGGAACGAAAAGGCTTAAAAAAATGAGAAAATGATGGCCTGAGGATCGCCGAGTTCACTTGGCGAGTCGCCAAATGGTCTCACTTCACCTCTTGTTCCAATGAGCTGAGCCTGAAGAAAAGCATCAAGTCGGCAAAAAAAGGAAAAAGTTGGCACATTGCCGAGAAGTTCCATGAAGCAGTACTCTGTCGCCCAATGACTAGAGCACGACGATGCCGAAGGATGGTGCAAGACTGCGATGAAGTACACCAAAGGCTAAATCACCGAGTTGATTGGCGATTCTGACTAATTTCGCCGAATGGCTCGCTGCAGCACATGTCTTTGAAAGCTACAAATACTCGTTGACAATTATAGCTTAGTATCAGATTTTAGTATCATAAGATTTTCAGTGTGAAACGATTAATATAATTTTAGTACTTTTTCTCTGAGTTTGAGATGGTTGTGAAACTTGAAGAAGCAGAGGGTTTTATCTCCAAGGATTTCGACTTGGATCTCTTGGATTCTTCATTCTTGGCATGTAACAATACCTAAATCTTCATATCCATTTAACTGCAACCTCATTTAGGTATAAATTTCTATCTCTTGAAGTGTGGCGAAAAACCCCCATTCTTGGGGTGTGATTTAGCAAATATGTGTTGATATTATTGTTGGGTTTTTCTTGCTGATAAGTTAGATGTATTTTAATGGTGATTTAACCTAACAGTTGTGGTTTAATTTAATGGGTTTGTAGTTGCAAATGCAAAACCACCCATGTGTTTTCGGCTTGCTCAAGAGAGAGGTCGCAAAACTAAGACCACTAGACTGATGGACTAAGGAGTGGGTCAACATGAGGTTCAGCCCGAGAGGGTGAGCCCTAGTCCCATATCGTAACACTCAAATCGAGAGAGTGAGTGGGGTAAGGAGTAGGCTGGCCTTCATGCGGCAAATGGGTGTCCGAGAGGAACCCATTTGAAATGGGGTAAGTTGCCCGAGAGGGAACTTATTTCCATCTAAATCTTAGCCTAGTCACTATTATCTTGCAAATTTCCTATCAAAAGGATGTACCCAATGATTTATACCAATATATATTGCGGTCATATCCCAAGAATCTCTCCCCATACTTGATTTCCTTTATATTTTATTGTTTTTGCTATGCTTGAGACAAAAAAACCCCAAATCGATATTTGACACTTTTGTGTCCCCCTTTAATTTACAATGTTTTTAATTGTTAATTTCTTTAGCTACGACTAGTTAGACCTGATTTTATTTTTCAATTAAATCTCAAAACCACTCCCTTGGGACTCGACCCAACCCTTGGTTTGGTTGTTATACTATCGCACAATTGTAGACGCTTCCATCGGAAATTGTGTAGTTGATTACGCAAACATCAGCGAGTCACCGAATAGTTCCACGAGGTAGTGCGTTATCGGCCAAAGTTACAGGACCTCAAGAATGCTGAAGGCAAAAGCAAAAAGGGCAGATCACCGAGTGGATTGGTGATCCCGACTAACTTCGCCGACTGAACCTTCGCAACACACTTTTTTACAACTATAAATACTTGTTTAACTTTAAAGCTTAGTATTAGATTTAGTAGGGAATCATATTATTATTCAGTTTTTGATGTTTAGAACTTAGAAATGAGTTTGAGAGACATTTTTCCTTAGCTTTGAAAATTTGAAGATTTCAATTTCTAAGAAATTGGAAGTGGGTATTGAAGATTCCTCATCTTAGATGTTTGTAAATATAATATTAATCATACCTAGTTGATGGAAATGCATTTCGGTATCGATTTCTATCTTTTTACTATGTCTAGCTAAAATCCCAATTCTTGGGGTGTGATTATGTGATTATGGGTTGAATTAACTGTTGGGTATTGCTAATTGATACGTGATAGTCCATTTGCTATTTAAAAGTTATTTCGTTCAGTAATTGTTGTTGAATTTAATGGGTTGTAGTTGCAAATACAGTCCTAACTTCGTGTTTTTAGCTTGCTTGAGAGAGAGGTTTTAAAACCAAAATTGTTGAATCGATGGTCTGTGGTATTGGGTTGTCATAGGTTCAGCTCAAGAGAGTGAACCCTAAACCCTTTTCCACACATTTAGCTCGAGAGAGTGAATGGACTAAAGAGAAGGTTGTGCTTCGTTGCCACTTATTGGTGTTCGAGAGAAACAAATTTGATTTGGGGTAAATTGTTCGAGAGAAAGTTTACCCCCACTAAAGTCTAGTTTATTCACTGATTTGCAACGGTTTACTATTACTTGCAATTACCCGGTTATTTAACTTAGCCCATAATCCTATCACATCTCAAGAATCCCGTCTCCATATTTGTATTTTCATATTATTTGTTGTTTTTAGTTTCTTGTTGACTACAAACCACCACCACCACCCCCCTTTGATATTTCACACTTTTGTCAACCCTTAATTTATCATGTTTTTCTTCATAAATGTTTTTAGCTATACTTGACTTGAGCATTTTTATGTTTTTCTATTGATTCTTGAGTACGAACCACTCCCTTAGGACTCGACCCTAACTCACTAGTTGGGTTATATTACTACTTATGATCGTTGGCACTTGAATTGGAAGTACTGTCCTGATACATGAAATCATCCCTTCATTGCTCTCGAGCTCAACCGCTTAATGTGTAAATACTTGAGTTACTTTGAATAGCCCGATCCACTTGGACTTGATCTTGGTAGGAAACAAGCGCAACATTGAATTCAATAAGAGTACCAAATCACCCACAGCGAATTAACGCTTTTTGATCTTCTAATCATGGTACTTCTTCATCTTCTCCTTATACAAGGCTGAAATCTCATATGCTTTTAGAAGAAACTCATCGAGCTCATTCAAGTCATTTAGACTTTGACTCGATGCAGTGCCCCAATCCAAATTCAACTTCTTTAGGACCCACATTGCTTTATGCTCTAGCTCTATAGGAAAATGGAAAGATTTCCCATATAAAAGTTGGTAGGGGGACATACATATGAGAGTTATGAATGCAGTGCGATAAGCCCATATAGCATCATCAATCCTCCTTGACCAGTCAGTTATGTTAGTATTTACAGTCTTTGCATGAATTGGCTTTATCTCACAATTCGACACTTCAACTTGCCCACTAGACTGTGGATGATACGGGGTTGCTACACTGTGACGAACACCATATTTCTCAAGCAATGCCTTAAACAATTTATTACAAAGTGATAACCTCCACTGCTTATGATTGCCCTTAGTGTACAAAATCTTGAGAAGATATTATTTTCAAGAATACGGTGACAATTTTACCCTCATAGTTGGAAAGTGCAACTGCCTCTACCCATTTTGATACATAGATAACCGCAACAAGAATGTACTTCATACCATTCGAACTCACAAAAGGACCCATGAACTCAAGACTCCAAACATCAAAAGGCTCAATCACCAGTATTGGGTACATATGTATTTCTTGCCTTTTTGAAATTCCTCCTTCACGTTGGCAACGGTCACATGACTTGGAAAAATCATGAGCATCTTGGTGGATGGTAGGCCAGTAATACCCACACTGCAGAATTTTTTGGGCAGTTCGGATACCACTATGGTGCCCACCAACAAGCGATGAATGACACGCCTCTAGTATACTCATCAACATAACCTCAGGCACAAAATGACGAATAATTTCATCAGCACACACACGAAACAAGTAAGGCAATCCCAAAATAATTTCTTCACATCAGACGTTAATTTTTTTTTTTTTTTGTGGAATGACAAATCCGAAGGACCCAAATCACTTGCCATGTAGTTAGCAAAATCTATGAACCAAGGGATAAGATCATAAGAAGTAGCCAATACTTGTTAATCACGGAACACATCATTAATCTCAACTCCATCCTCAAACATTATCATAGCTTCCTCATCTAATCTGGAAAAATGATGAGCAACTTGGTTTTCTATTCCCTTTCTATCCTTTACCTCAAAATTGAACTCTTGCAACAAAAGTACCCATCTAATCAACCTTGGTTTTGAATCCTTTTTAGCCATCACATACCACAATGAAGAATTCTCAGTATGCACTATGACCTTAGTACCAAGCAAGTAGGACCTCAATTTCCCAAATGCGAAAAAAAAACAAGGAGCTCCTGTTCAGTCACAATACAGTTCTTATGAGCCACATTCAGAGCTTTGCTTGCATAGTAAATTGGATGTAGAATCTTCTCTCACCTCTGTCCTAACACAACACCAGTGCCACCATACTCGCATCACACATAACTTTAAACGGTTGTCCCGAATCTGGTGAAATAATGATAGGTGCCGAAGACAACTTTTTTTTCAACTCTCCAAATGCTCTCAGACAAGCATCATCAAATAAAACTTATACTCCTTTTCAAGTAGTTTGCATAATACATGTACAATTTTTTAGAAATCTTTTATGAACCTCTGGTAGAACCCTGCATGCCCAAGAAAACTGCAAACACCTTTGATACAGAAAGGTGGTGGAAGCTTTTATATAACCTCAACTTTGGCTCTATCAACCTCAATACCTTTCTGAGAAATCTGATGACCCAGATCTAACCCCTCTTTTACAATAGAGTGGCACTTTTCCCAATTTAGCACTAGATTGCACAATTCACATTGTTTTAGTACCTCGGCTAGATGCATCAAACAACCATCAAATGAGCCACCGACTACAGAGAAATCATACATAAATACCTCAATCGTGTTCTCCACCATATGTGAAAATATCAACATCATACACCTTTGGAAGGTTGCTGGTGCATTACATAACCCAAATGACATCCTTTGGAGGGTGAAAGTCCCATATGGACAAGTGAAGGTGGGTTTCTCTTGGTCTTACGATGCTATGGAGATTTGATTGTACCCCGAATACCTATCTTAAAAACAATACCAACCCTTCCCAACGAGACGATCTAGCATATGATCCATGAACGACATTGGGAAGTGATTTTTTTTTGGTCCATGCATTTAACTTGCAATAGACCATAAACACTCTCCATCCAGTCACCAGCCTCATTGGAAGAAACTCATTTTTAGCATTAGGAACCACATTAATTTCTCCTTTCTTTGGCACACACTGAATTGGGCACACCTAACTACTATCAACAATGGGATAAATAACTCCAGCATCTAATCACTTAATGACCTCTTTTTCCACAACCTCTTGTATATGGGGATTTAGTCTCCTTTTATGCTCAATGTTTGGTTTACTGTCCGGTATGAGTTGAATTTTGTGAGAACAAATGCCTGGTGAAATCCTAATAATATCTGCAATAGTCCATCCAATAGCCCTCTTGAATCGCGTCAACACTAATATCAAATCCACTATTTGCCTTTCACTTAAATCCGCAGCAATGATTACTTGTAAAGTGCTATCTTTCCCCAAGAATTCATACCTCAAGTGGGATAGTAGAGCCTTGAGTTCCAGTTTTGGAGGCTCTTCTATAGACAGTTTTGCCGGTAGGGAGTCTCAATTTTTCATATCGACCTCCAATCTTTTTGGGTTGGAACAGAACTAAACCTATCAAGTTCGGAAACTAGCTCATCATACTCATCAATAAAATCACTACCAAAATTCATCATCACCGCTGCCAGCACATCAACAACTAACCTTTCCTCATAGATGCCTTAGAGTTGTGCCAATCAATGTGATTCACCACGGATACCAATTTAAGATCACTTTCATGCTTCATGGACCTATAGATGTCAAAATTTACCTCCTCATTGTTCAATTAGAACTTCATCTGCCCCCTTTTCATGTCGACCAAGGCACACCTAGTAGCAAGAAATAGTCTCCTTAAGATGATGGGAACCTCAAAATCAAGTATCACAAAGTCCACCAAAAAGATGAATGACTCTACTTTCAGAATGACATCTTGGAGCACTCCAATGGGCCTCTTTACAGTTCTATCAGCCATAAGTAAATGAATCACAGTCGGCTTTGGAGCTCCAAAACCCAACTTCTTATAAATGGACAATGACATTAAATTATTGTTGCCCCCCCCCCCCCATGCATTCACAAAGTGTAGAATACCAATGGTACAAGGAATAGTGAAAGCTCTAGTACCCTCTTTCTTTTGCACAAGTAACCTAGTAGCAATAGCACTACAATGTTGCAGCCTCTCATCATTCTCAAAACTGACAACCCTCTTTTTGGTCACCAAGTCTTTCACGAATTTAGCATACCTAGACATTTGCTCCAAAGCTTCTATCAATGGGACAGTTACGGATAGTTGCTTCAGCATAGATATGAACCTGCGGTATTTTCCCTCTTCGGTCTTTTTCACCAATCTCTGTGGGAATGGAGGTGGAGGTCTAGGCATGGGAACAACTTTTTGGGTCACCTCTACTTCCATCTCTGTGTCAATTTTTGGATCTTTAGTAACCTCAATCTCATTCTGATATTTTTCTATCACTTTGTCAACCTCAGACAACATGAGGGGTCACTGGTCTGCTTTCCTCCACGAGTATGACTTCCATACAATGTCCATCACTTCTCAGATTTTGGATGGTGTTTCTAGGAAGTGTGCCAGACCGACGTGGGTTCACTGTGATGGACAAATGACTAAACTACAGCTCAAGTTGCTTGATTGACACTGCATGGGCAGCAACTTATTGACTGATTCCAGACAAGTCATTTCACATCTCTTTCACCTTATCATCTGTTGCGTCAACCATATTCAACATATTTCTCATCATATCTTCAATGCATGACATACTATTACCAACCTCTTTATTTGAAGGAGGAACATAGGGTCCAACCTTATCATTCTTGTTGCCATAATTATTCCAGTATAATTGTTGTCATGATTGTAGTTCCCTTACGGGACATAGTTAACCTCACGGTTGTAGGTGCCATAGTTTTGACCTTGGTTTTCTTGACCTTGGCGCATATTATCCTAGTTGGATCGTTGGACGTTGGTGTGGAAACCACCCGTCTGATGATTCACAAAATTTGCATCCTTCTCATAGTAACATTCCTCAACTGGTGGCGGTGGAGATCTAGTAAGATAATTTACCACATTCACTTTTTCTACATTTCCACTCACATGCATCAACACCAAGACCAGTTATGACCTCATTTAAGCCATCTATTCACGAATGTCATTATTAGCTTGATTTGATGTAGTTTGGAGCGTGAACGTGCTAAGATGGAAGATCTCCCGTTAGTAGAAACTGAGTTTCTAGAAGCAATCTCCTTATCCCTTGCCTATGTGCCCCCATAAGATGATTGTCTAGATAGACATTAGCTAGTGGATCCACTTAAGCTAGAAGTTCATGGTCTGTACCTTGGCAAGTAGGACAACCCTTTTTGGTGTGGGAGACACTGGGGGATCATGTTATAACTCACATTGTCCCTATGTCGGTTAAGGCTACTTCCCACAATAATAATGAACTAAGGTTACTTCAACAAGTATCTCATATGTGTTCAAAGGTTTTAATAATTTTATCTTGTATTGACAATGTTTTATGACTTATGTTTTCTAAACATTTTATATCATGTTTTAGCTTGGTCAATTGCATGTAATCAAACGTCCTCTTTTTGCATGATAGAAATGTTTTATGCATAGCTATCATACTTGGTACATTTTTTGTGCTAACGTTTACTCTTGCCTATATTTCCCTAAATATAAGGTCCGACGGTCAAGTTTCTTAGTTTTGTAGCTAGTGGTTGATTACAAGGTTCCCGAGATTTGGTGAGTCCTCATGCTTTGAGGACGGATTTTCATTGTTCTTAGTTTTATTTCATATTTCCAGTTTTTGACTGAGGTATGGGCTAGACCCAATTTCATTCTATTGTACTAGATGGCTAATGAGACAAGTGTTTTAGACTTCGGGGTTACTTTTTTAAAACTTTTGGGCTTGAAATGTTGTCTTTACCTCTTTTGTTATGTTTTTTATGTTCTGAATGCTATGTGGCTTGTATAGGGTATCTCGGGGTCCTATAAGGCATGTTACATCTAGGGTGTCCCCTTGGGTCGTGAAAAAACTTAGCAATCAGAGCACCAGGTTTGGAATGGTCCTACGATGTCTCATAAGCCAGGTCGAGTAGAGTGTTATTCATGAGTATGAAGCGCACCACATATATGAATGAGAGGATACAAGATGTTTAGAAAACTCTACTTTTTTCATTACTCTTAAGTCGTGCGATAGAGTTTAACTATATAAGGTCTCACTCCTAATCCTTGTCCAATGGTCTACAGGACATGGATACTCGAAGAGGTTCTGCTCGAAGGAATGCGAGGGAGAATGTGGAACAAGAAGCTCCTCCCCAAGCTCCTCATGTTTTGGTCGATCCTTTGGCCGAGCAAGTGACTAATGTGGAGTGTAAGCCTGCTTTTCAAGTGTTGGCCCAAGCCATAATAGACCAAGACAATAGGGAGGTTGCGATACCCGTGAACCCAAACGTTGGTATGATGACATCTAGAGTGAGGGACTTCACTGTAATGAATCCTTTGGAGTTTAATGGTTCTGAGGTTGAAGAAGATCCTTAAAAGTTCATTGATGAGGTTTACAAGGTGTTGATGATCATGGGAGTGAAAGAAGTGGAAAAGGTGGAGTTGGCCGCTTATCAATTTAAGGGTGTGCCTCAAATATGGAACAACCAATGAAAATAAGGGAGACCAGAAGATGCGGGTTCTCTTGATTGGGATAAGATTAAGGCTTCTTTTCTTTATAAGTTCTTTCCCCTTGAGATGAGGGAAGCAAAGGTGCTTGAGTTTATCAACCTTTGACAAAGAAGTATGAGTGTGAGGGAATATTCTTTCAAGTTGACATAATGGTCTAAATATGCTCCTATAATGTTTACCGATCACAGGGAAAGAATGAGTAAGTTAGTTTCAGGTGTGTCTGAAATGGTGGTTAGAGAGTGTCGTATCGCCATGCTCATTAACGACATCGACATCTCTTATGTCATGGTTATTGCTCAACAGATCGAAGAGGAAAACTTAAGGAAAAGTCTAGGGAGAAAAAGAAGGCGAAAACCGGTGATGGTAATTTCACTCATGCAAGGTTCGATAGACATGGTTGTTCTAGGTTTTGACAAAAGTTTTCCTGTCAAGGTTCCTCTAGTGCTCCTCCGAAGTTCAACAAAGAAAGAGTGTCTAACCCTAAGCCTCAATAAGGTAATAGTATTGGGTCTTCATTGCCTATGCCTACCTATGTTAGGTTTTGAAAGAATCACAAGGGTAAGTGTCTAGCCTACAGAGATGGTTGTTTTAGTTGTGGTAAAAGTGGTCATAAAATGAGGGATTGCCTAATACTTACGGCTAAAGGAAGAGAAGGCAAACAAGCTCCTCCTATTGGTTCGGGTGCCAATGCTCCCAACCAAGACTGATTCTATGCACATCAGACTCGTGGTTAACAAGAGGGTTCTCTTGATATGGTTACCGAACTCTTGTAGTCAAGCTTTAATTCTCAAATGAGCCTATCCTAGAGTAGAAAGGGGGAAATGATATGCCTAAGGGTAAGTTTGTCTCTTGTCTTAAAGCTAGAAAGATGATTTCTAAGGGTTGCACTTACCATCTAGATAGGGTGAGGGATGTGGATTCTGAAACCTATACTGTTGAGTCGGTCCCTATTGTTAATAATTTTCTTGAAGGGTTCCTACATAATTTACCCGATATTCCTCCCGAAAGGGAAATAGAATTTGGTATTAACCTTCTCCCTGATACACAACCTATTTCTACCGCTCCTTACCGTATGGCACCGGTAGAACTTAAGATGTTGAAGGAACAATTGAAAGATTTGTTGGATATGGGTTTCATCCAACCGAGTATCTCACCATGGGGTGCTCCTATTTTGTTTGTTAGAAATAAAGATGGTTCTCTTCGTATGTTCATTGAATATCAGCAATTGAACAAGGTGACATTTAAAATTAAGTATCCTCTTCCAAGAATAGATGATCTATTCGACCAACTTCAAAGAGAAAGTTATTTCTCTAAGATTGACTTTTGGTTGGGTTATCACCAATTGAAGGTGAAAGAAGATGATCTTCCAAAGACGGCTTTTCAAACTCGGTATGGTCACTATAAGTTTCTAGTAATGTCATTTCGATTGACTAAGTCTCCGGCAGCGTTTATGCATTTGATGAATAGATTATTTAGGTAATACCTTGAAATGTTTGTGATTGTGTTCATTGATGACATATTGATCTATTCGAGAAGTCAGAAGGAGCATATTGTTCATTTGAGGATTGTGTTGCAAATTCTTAAGGACCAACAACTCCTTGCCAAGTTTAGCAAATGTGAATTTTGGCTAAGGGCCGTAGCTTTTGTTGGTCACATTGTTTCAAGTAAGGGCATTGAGGTTGATTATAAGAAGACGGATGTGGTTAAGATTTGCCCTAGACCTCTAACCCATTCGGATATTAGAAGTTTCTTTGGTTTAGCTTGTTACTATAGAAAGGTTTGTTGAGGGTTTCTCTTCGATTGCCTCTCCTTTAATGACTTTGACTTAAAAGAGAGGTAAGTTCATATAGTCCAAAGCCTGCGACAAGAGCTTCCAAGAGTTGAAGGATAGACTCACTTTCGCTCCGGTGTTGACTTTATCAAAAGGGACTGATTATTTTGTGGTTTATTGTGATGCCTATAAAATTTGGTTAGGGTGTGTGCTTATGCAAAATGAGAAAGTCATTGCCTATGCCTTAAGATAACTTAAGATTCATGAGAAGACTTATCCTACCAATGACTTTGAACCAGTGCTGGTTCTTTTTGTCTTAAAGATTTGAAGGCATTATTTGTATGGTGTGCATGTAGATGTGTTTACCAACAACAAGTTTGCAATATGTGTTCAATCAAAAGGATCTAAATCTTCACCAAAGAAGATGGCTTGAATTATTGAAGGATTATGACATGAGTGTTCTCTATCACCTTGATAAGGCCAATGTGGTGGCAGATGCTTTTAGTGGGTTATCTATGGGAAGTGTTGCTCATATTGAGGGAGGTAGGAAAGAGTTGGTTTGAGATGTCCATAGATTGTTTCGATTGGGTGTTCAGTTAGTGGACTCCATCAAGGGTGGTGTTATGGTTCACAACAACTCGAAATCATCTTTTGTGGTTGATGTGAAAGCGAAGAAAAGTCTTGATCCAATTTTTTCTGACTTAAAAGAAGTGGTGCTTAAGAAATCCATTGAGGCTTTCTCAAAAGGGGTAGATGGTGTCCTTAGATATCAAGGTCGTTTGTGTGTTCCTAATGTTGATGACTTGAGGGAATAGATATGGTCAGAAGCCTATAGTTTACGGTACTTCATTCACCCAGGAGCCACCTAGATGTACCATGATTTATGAGAAGTCTATTAGTGGAATGGGATGAAGAAAGATATTTAGGAATTTGTGACTAAGTTCCCTAATTATCAACAAGTGAATGTCTATCCCAAGATATTAGTATTCTGATGTGTCTCAGATTTCCACTCATTTACGGCTTAATATTCATCATTTTAGTGTCCTCAATGCCTAATTTAGGCTCTAAACTGATGTTTAAGTGGTGATTTAAAGCAATGAAGGCAAAAGAGAAAGGCAAGGACATTACCGGGCTAAAAGGAGCGAAAAGGCTGAAAAAGCTGAAGACAAGATAGGCTGAAGATTGCCAAGCACACTCGGCGTCTCACTGAGTGGTACCTCAGCTCACCAATAGTTATAGAGTGCCAGCCCGGTGGAAAAGCCAAATCGACAATAGAAATGACACTTTGGCGAACCGCCAAATGGATCGGCGACAAGGACCCTGATCCCCTAATGTTACAGAAGTTGAATAGTTGAGAGGCAAGTTAGGAAGGCAACACCAACCTGGTCGTCGATGCTCAACTAATTACACCGATTGGTCAAAAAGCTGAAAATCTGGAAGAGTATAAATGTGAATTTTTACATGATGAAAAGGAGTTCTGAAATTTTTAGCAAAAGTTCTAAGTGTTTGAGAGTTCTAACTTGAAGTTTTTTTTATCCCAAACACTATTTTAGAGTTTTTGAGTAGAATTCTAAGTTGGGTTTTCATTTTAAGTTAATTTCAAGCATTGTGAAAACTTAAATCTTTTTACCCAGCTGATGGAGAACATAATTGGGAATATTTTCCTGCTTTTTATAATATGAAGCTAAAATCCCAATTCTTGGGGGTTTAATTATGTCATTAATTGTCTCAATTAGCTTATGGGTGTTAGTAATTATTGATTTAATTGTTGATTTGAAGTGGGTTCGATTGAATAACTGTGTTTTCAGTCATTAATTGTAGTTGCAAATACAGTTCTAGTCTTCTATTATATGCTTACTTGAGAAAATGGTTTTAGAATGAAAGTTATCAATTGATGATTGTAGTGATTGGTTTATTGTGGATTCAGCTCGAAATAGTGAGTTTTAATTCGGTCCTACCAATCTAGCTCGAGAGAGTAGATTAATTGAGATTTTGGATTGTTTATAATTGTTATGATTGTCGAGGTTTGAGGGAAGTCGCCTGAGTCATGATAGTTGATCGAGACATAGCTATTGCATCTAAAGTATAGCCTACCAAGTAAGATTAAATGGTTTTATGTAAATAGTAATCACCCGTATAGAGAAATTGGCAATTAATCACCCCAAGGATCCCTCTCTACTTGATTACTCCCCTGTTTTCGTAGTTGTTAGTTGACAAATCAAATCCCCCATTTGACACTTGTTGTCAATCCCTTCGATCTACTTTAATTGTTTCGATAATTTCTATTCCATAACCGATTAGAACATGCCTTTCACTTTGTAATTGAATTCTCTACCGTATCACACCCTATGGGATCGACCCCAATTCTTAGTTGGGTTTATACTAGATTGTGATTGCCTACACTTAGAATTGGATGAAGTGTAGTTGAGCGTTATCAAAAATGGTGCCACTGCTGGGGAGTGGTGTTTAGAATTCTTTAAGTGAAGTTTAGCTGTGATCTAATCTTTTTGTAGTTAAATTGACTTACTTTGTTTCATGTTTGTTGTTGGTTGTTGCTGAACAGGTGACGAGATGAGTGTGATTGGGAATAACGCTAGCCAAATTTGACATCAAGACGACATCGGTAACTTTAATGATGTCAATGAAGCTCAATTGGGTGGTGTTGGTACTATTCAATTTATTCCGGTCATGGGAAATGTTGTATTCCATGTGACTAGCATGATATTGCAACTATTGTAAATGAAGGGTTTATTCGGAGGCCTGTCTCCTAGGGATCGCATGACAATATCCAGAATTTTGTGGGCGTGTGTGGTCCATTTTTTGTTCAAGAACATCTCACAAGAGTCAGTCCGGCTTCGATTGTTTCTTTTTATTCTATAGGGGAGGCGACCAAGTGGTTAGCTGACCTACCAAGGGATTTAATTACGTCTTGGGAAGAGCTTACCGAAGCATTCTACATAAGATTTTTTTTCTTTTTTAAAGATTATGATGTTGAAAGATAATATTCAGGGCTTCAACCATTTGGATGGTGAACCAATCCACGAGACATGGCTAAGGTTTCAGAAGTTGTTACTCCAATACCCAACTCACGGACTCCCGAACAACAACGTGTTGTTACAACATTTCTACCGAAGTCTAGATTCAATTAAGAAAGGTGTGGCTGACCAACTTGTCCAAGGAGTAATTATACATCAACCTTTTGAAGTAGCGTCGACTCTCCTTGATGGAATGACAAAGATAAAATGTGCTTCGTATACTAGGGAAAATCAAGTGTCTCCTTTGACATTCAGGATGACAAAGGAACAAATAGAAAAGGACCAAGAACGGGATAAAAACATGGGTAAAATGATGATCCAAATGGATCTTTTGTCAAATCATGTCATTGTTAGTGGTTCTAAGGCTGTGAACGCAGTAGGAGTTAGCAGAGTAAATCCTAATGATAAGCACTTTGAAGCTCTGTACAATGAAGAAGTACACATTCTAGCAAATCAAGGAGGAGGTTTCCACCAAAATTATCGAAGGCTAGCTGGGTACCAAGGTTGGAATAGAGCATGTGATGAAGGTTGGAAGGACCGTGATAGGGAGTTGCATGACTGTGGTACCTCTCCATGAGTGTCAAAAGCCGAAAGAGCAAAGGGCTGACTCGAAAAAATTCCCACTGAAGATATGCTTGCACACATTCTCAATAAAGTGGATGGTCGGATAAAATTCTCAAAGAAATGAAAGAGGCCATCTCAACTCTAAACCATACAGTCAGTTCTCACTAGGTGTCCATTAAACAACTGGAGACGCAGATGGGCTAAATATCATCACATTTAAACCTGAGGCAAAAAGGGGGTCTACTAAGAGATACCTTGGTTAACCCAAAGAATGAACATTGAAAGCGTATCGTCATTATGCCACAATGTTAAATAAGGGGCTTCTTGGAAGGCAACCCAGCTTTTGTTATGATGTTTTAATAACGGGTGTTGAATGTACAGGTTGAAAATTCAAAATTTTGAAAAAATGAGCAATTAGGCGAGCCGAGGTACCAGTCGACGACTCGTCGAACAGGTCGGCCAACTCAACATGTATCACCGTTTGAACCAGCTAGTTAGCTAGATCTTTTGTAATAGTGGACTACAGAGCCATTCGTCTCATCACCGAATGGTCAATGACATATGGGACCAACTCTGACTAGCTCGTGAACTGAAGGGTCGTGAAGGGCTGAACCATTTTTAAATTCAAAAACTTCCCTCAATTCATATTATCCAACTTTTACAGTTTCACATCCGCACTTTAGATTTCCTTACTTGATTTCTTTGCATTTTCGTGTTGGATCAACTGCTCAGGGGGAATTTCGGTGAATTTTTCTTCAACTCGTTAGCCTAGCAGTCACCTACTCGATATGTGCGTATTAATGATTATTTGAATGTTGGTTGTTAATGTGTGCCTTTCTCGTACTTCATTTCGTATTTTTTCCTTTAACTATGAAATCCCGTGTGTGTGCTTGATTAAAAATATGGGTTGTGTTGTTAACTTAGTGGGTCTAATTTGGGTGAAGTTTGAGTAACCCCATTTGCACCGATTGACTAATTTTGCCAAATGATAGATCGGGTGACATCATTCTTAAGGGAAAAAGACGTCGATTGGTCAGTTTTGGACAAATTAGGGGATGTCTGAGTACTTCGAGGTCATTAATGTATTGGGTCTAGGTTTAATTGCATAGAATATGTGTTTAGTTTTTTTCTCGTGGGTTGCAAGTTAGAAATTGAAGGTTGGGTTCAAAATCTAGCACGATGGATTGTTCGGTGAGCTTGCCAAATGGTTCGGCGGTTCACCCAACCACCCCTGGATCACCCTTTTTAACCTTCAAATTGTTGAAATGATTATGTATCATTAGGCGATATGGCTGAGCTCACCGAATGTCGTTTATATCACCTTTCTGTGCCCTAATTTTTAAATAATATTCTCTAACTTTGACGAGCTATTTTAAGCTCCCCGAATGGCTTTGGCGACTTACCGAAAGGCCATGACCATTGCCGACCTATGTTAATTTCTAGGAAATGTTTTTCTAAAACATTCGGCAAGCCTGATCTGGATCGCTGAGGGGTTCGGTGACTCACCGACTGGGTAGGTGAGCTTTTCTGCATATTTTTCAAAGTTGATAATTTTTTGAATTACTTCTAACAGATTGATCTATTTGATTTTGTTTTTGTAGGTATGGCTAGACCTACGGATTCAGGGAGAAATCAACCACCCCGAAAGCGTGCACGAGGTACTGTGATTAATGATGGTGTTGCACTATCCCAAAATACACATGCCAAATTTCCTCCAAAAGTTGGAAGAGGCAAGGAAAAGGGGTTCGTGGTGCCAACACCAATGGGGGAGAGTCTAATAGTATGGACATATATCCCACCCACCTCACTACTTAAGAAAGTGAAGGAAACTTAGGTGATTGATCGCCGACCTCCGTGCCTGAACAAGAGGATGATTAGACTCTCCAAACTAGGAGAGCGAAGTTACACTCCAAATCATTACATGATCAAACTAGGATCATAGTGCTGCCTACTCCTGTATCACCTCTAGCTTAGATTGTCGAGCATGTTTCTTCGGTGCCACCAGTTCAGGCACCCCCACCTCGATCATTGAATATACCGAAGGCTGAAGGTTAGAGGACCATTTTAGAGGATAAGCGATTGTCTACTAATGGAGTAGTAGACTTATACACGAAGTTGTGGAACACTATCACGTTGCACAAGTTCGAAATCCTCATAAAGCCCCGAGGCTCTTATATTCCTACTTGGGTCTGTGAGTTTTATGCGGAGTATGAAAAGTTGGTGCCTAAAGGGAAGAAGAAGGCAAGCTGATTGAAGTCGATTTACCATATAGCAGTGCGGGGCCAGAATGTAAAATGCAGCAGCGCCGACATCAATGAGGTGCTTGGTTGTACGGTGAATGTGATCCACTACTTGGTGGTTCAGATACAAAAAATGGCCCTCGATGACTTGAAGAGTTGGTTGGCACCATTAATCTCAAACATTACACAATGGTGTATTGAGGCATGTGTACCTATAGAGAAGATGGACCTGAACGTGGCTGCCAGATATTGGTTTGGGTTCATCAACAACACATTGATGCAATCATAAAATGAGTTGATACTCCGGCATCCGAACGCTGCTTTGTTAGGCTATATCATGGATCGGGAGAGCCTTTATCTTCTTTTGATCATCGAGAAGGAGATGGCCACAAGGGCCAAGTAGAGCCAGGCCTCTCTCCCATTTCAAGTCCTAATTACGAAGCCCTACTTGCATGGCCGAGTTCCTTTGATTCCGAAGATAGATATGGAAGTGACTCCCACTTCCTCTACTAACATTTGGAGGATAGAGGATGAGTACATATGGAATGAGGCTGAGAGGAGGAGAGCTACACCAGTGGATACTTCCCCGATAGTTGATGTGAAGATGTGGCCGACATAAGCAATCTTTCCTACTCAGGCCAGTGAGCCTAAAGGTACAGCTAAAACTTCTACTTCTGTCCCTTCTAGTCTACTACTGCTCCTCCTCCTACTATTGCTGCTGGTGCTTCTTTCCAACCCCCATTGACCCAGGCCATGTTATGCAAAATGGGCCACTTGCCTAGTGTTCTGATGTTCCTGCCTCCCAAGAAGAGGTTGTTGTACCTAGGCTGATTGAGAGAGCGATTGTTGCTGCGTTAGCCCCGATCAAGGCTGAATTGAGAGAGAACAAAGTGATGATCGATATGCATGGACTGGCCTTGGATTCCCTCACTGTGAGAGTGGAGGCTTATTAGCAGGGACATGGTGTTTCTGAGGATGTGACGGCCTTGAAGGCCAATATTATTGGGCTGAGAAGAGATGTGGATGATGTGGATGCTAAGTCCGAGGCCGATGTTATTCAGCAGTGTGGATCTTCAGAAAGTTCTGAGTACAGATTTTCTGGTCAATTCTGAGATCCCTTTGGCTACTACAGCTGGAGATGTTTCTATGGATGATGTGGATGCTGAGTCCGAGGCCGAGAATGATGAAAAGGAGATGGGTGTTGGAGATGCAATAGTCTATGATGATTTAAAAGAACTCAAGAGGTATATGGTACTGACAGTTGTGGAGGCATCTCTGAAGGACACGTCTATGGTGGGCTCGAATGGAGCAAAGGATGATGGAGAGCCTGTCATTGATGCCATAACTAAGGGAGTCACCGACATGCAGAGCTCACCTCAGGCTTAGCTTAACTGGAGGATTTTGACTCTCTTTCTACTTCTCATTTAGACCTTTGATTTCTTCGCTTTTGAGGACAATTGCAAGTTTAGGATAGCGGGGTTAGGTATTCTCATACCTACCTCTTTTGGGCTATTTTGATGGATATTATATGTTGTGATTGTTTGTTTTAATGCTACATTTTATTGGTATATATTATATTTTTGATCCATTGAGTTTAATTTTAATGTTAGTTTTAATTTAAAATTACCACCTCCTATTGTTTGTGAATATGGTTGTTCTCTTGCAATTTTGAGTATCGGTTACGCTCAATACCAATGACTTGAATAGTTTTGTTGATTGAATGATATGTTTATGCTTCTCTAATAAGGCAAAAATGAGTTGCATAAATCATATGTAAAATCTTAGCATCTCATTGTGACTAGCCGGTTGTTGAGTTGACCTCTTGTGATGATCGTTGCACGCAAGATTAAAATTGAAGAGTCTTGTTTGATGATTGTGTTGAATGCCATGTGTGGTGAGATTTCCTTGAAATATGTGCTTGGTAATCTTAAGAACTTGACCCATTAATCCAATTGACTAATGTAAGTGAACGATAGAGATGATCTTAAACACAATTTGTGACCACATTGTGAGAGTGTGAACCTAGCTTGTCACCATTTGTGAGAGTGTGAACCTACCTTTTTATTTGGATGAAACATGAATAACTTTGACCTCTTTGTCCTATCACCTATAAGCTTCATGAAGCATTGGTTCATTTGAATAGCCAACTTAGGCCAAAACTCTGAGTTGGGGGTGTGGTGAAAAAGGAGAAGAGTCAAGAAGTTAGAGAAATTTGCCCTTGAAGGACCATGTTGAAAAAGATGGAACCCCTCCATGTAAAAAAAAGGGGAAAAATGAGAAGTTAAAGAAGAAAAATATCGAAACAGAAAATCATTGTCGAAATAAAGTTTGTACAATGGAGAATAGAAAAGGGGTGTCCAATGATTCACGCTTAAAAGAACAAAGGGTAGATTGTGAAAAATCAAAAAGAGAAAAAGAAAAGGAGAAAAAGTGAAATGCAGGCCATGCTTCATGAGGGTAGAATTCATGAAACCAAAATGATCATACCTTTACCCTCATCCCCATTACAAGCCTTGAAACACCACTGTCATCTCGAGTGAGCTTAATGTTAGGTGATTGGAAAATACGGGTAAGCTTATGGGGAGAGTTATGCATGTGTTTATCTTTGGGAGTGTGAGAGTTGCTTTTGATTCCTAAATTCTAAAAACATGATGAGCCTTGTGTGAGCATTGAATCATTCTTGGTGTGAGGGCATTTGAATGCTTTTATTAAGCTTGAACTTGCATTTGAAGCAAGCATTGTGAGCTTGAGTTCTATTTGATGATGGCTAGTCATAGTTTGAAACTTGTAGTGCACAATTGAACATTGCATTGGTAGTTTAAACCCCTCGTGTGTATTCATGTTGAGTCTTGAGTAGCACTGTTTTAGAAATCCTTGTTGAACTGATTGATATCATGTTTCACTTCAGGAGAAGCAAAAGTTTAAGTTGGGGGTATTGATGTGTCAGGGATTTCGTCTTATTTAGGGCATATTATTCATTGTTTTAGTGTCCTCAATGCCTATTTTAGGCTCTAAACTAATGTTTAAGTGTTTGATTTGCAGCAATGATGGAAAAAGAGCAAGGTAAGGACATTACCAGGCTAAAAGGAGTGGAAAAGCTGAAAAAGTTGAAGAAAAGAGAAGATCAAGATCACCAAGCACACTCGGCGATTCAGCGACTCTGCGAGTGGTACTTCAGCTCGCCAAAAATTACAAAGTGCTAGCCTTCAGAAAAATCCTACTCGGCGATGGAAATGGCACTTCTACGAACCGCCGAATGGATCGGCGATAAGGACCCTGATCGCCTACAGTTATAGAAGTTGAATGGTGGACAGGCAAGTCAGGAAGGTAATGAAGAGAGACACTTGGCGCATAGACGATTTGGTCGGCAATGCTCGACTAATTTTGCCTATTGGTCCAATACCTGAAAATATGAAAGAGTTTAAATGCAAATTTTTAAATGATGAAAAGGAGTTCTGAAATTATGAGCGAATTTTGTGAATGTTTGAGAGTTCTAAGTTTGAGTTTTTGATCCCAAACACTGTTTTTAGAATTTTTGAGTAGAATTGTAAGTTGGGCTTTGATTTTAAGTTAATTTCAAGCATTGTGAAGACTTGAATCTTGTTACCCAGCTGATGGAGAACATGGTTGGTAGTATTGTCTGTAACACCTCCAAAATATAGTAGTCTAATCTAGGGGTAAAGTGAGAGGTCAAGAGCCAAGGAACTAAGCTTTTGCACCTTTACGAGCACCCTAACAGACCGTGAAGGGTGCCACGAGTTGTGGTGCTGCCCATGGTGTCTTCCTGTAGCTAACCAACCTTTGCTCACCTCCAACGACCACCATGACGCCTCGTGGTGGGGACTATGGGTCGTGGTGGAACTCGTGGAGGGCTAGGCAGTAACTAGCTAAGGCTGCCCAAAACAAGAGACACTCCCACAAGCCACTTGAAGGCTCCTGAAGTCTACCACTGACCATGGGAGTTCTTTTGGTGATAGATTTCTAAGGGTCAAGGGGTGGTTTCCAAGCCACTGGTTCAAGACTAAGAAGGGGACCACAACTTGTGGTGCCTCTCATGGCAAGGAGGCACTCCCTTGCAAGATAGGGGCTGAAGGGTCTTTTCCAGTTTTATTTAGATTAATACTATGTCATTTTACCCAAGCATAGGACCCCTATATTAGTCATTTCTAAAACGCACCCATTTAAATCATTATTTCCAAAAACCCAAAAGAAATCTCAAAGTCTTCCTTTCAAATATTTCTGTCTCTAGAACTTGAAGAAGAATAAGAAAGAGTTGGAGCTAGGATCAAGGTCAAGTGTCCATTCCTCAAGTATTTGTGGGCATTGTAATCAAGGTATGACAGATTTTCATCCATGGAATCCTTTCTTCTATGGAGTCTTTAAGATTCCCCAATTGAAAAGAGGAAATTCCCTAATTTGAGTTAGGGTTTTTTTCTAATGTTGCGGGTATTGATGAATGTTGATATAATTCAGTGGATTATGATTGTTTATGATTGAATTGATAGGAATACATGTTTTAGGGGGAATTTACATGTACCCATGCTTAACCAAGGTCTAGAAAGATGAAATTGATGTTAATGGGTTTTATGCCATGAAAGGAGAATTTTTGGGTTTAGATGTATTCTATCAAGGATTGATGAGATACATTAGAATTGAAGCTTATTTGATGAATCGTGATTAGAATTGATTTGACATTGAAACTTATGAGATGATTATGATATTGAGTTGCTTGAGAGTAAAGCATATAGAATGACTATGAGACATAGTGATTTGAGAGTAAAGCTTATGTTTTAAATTGTTGATTATTGATGTAATTGTTGTGGAAGAGATAGTTCCCACGTGAATTATTTATGTTATGAATGTGTAAGGTTTTGTTGCATTGAGTGATTCTAGGTTGAAAGGATTTCTAACCTAAAATGAATCTAATGCTAAAGACTAAGAAATTGATGAGGCTAGAGGCGATTACCCATGACTTCTAAATGAGATGGATATGAGGCGATTACCCATATTCCCTAGAATATAATAAAGATGTGATTACCCTTATTCCTCAGAGTTGAACAAGTGGCGATTCCCCACATTCTTATGATATGATTTGGATAAGAGGCGAGTATCCATGATCCCTATAGAATGACAAAAGGTGAATACCCATGTCACATGATGTTGGACTAGAGGCAAGTACCCATGATCCATATGTTAAGAAGCACTAGAGGCGACTACCCATGTTCCTTTATAGTAAGGCAAGAGGAGATTATCCATGTCTATAAAAGATAAGCTAGACTATATTATGATATATGATGAGCTTGGATGTTGCTTGGATTGCCTTCCATGATGAGTAAGGTTTATTTGAGGTTACTTCAATAAGTATTCCTTTTATGTTGATATGATCTATTATGTGCACTGATTATTCTTTATTACCTATATTGTCTAACTCTTATGTTTATGTTGATGTTTATTCTAGCTATCATATTTGGTACATGTTTGTACTAACACATACTCTTGAGTACATTTCTTATCCAAATGTAGGGTCCATCAATCTTGACTTTCATCCCAGTGGCTTGGATCTTAGTAGAAGCATAACTTGGAGATTGGTGAGTGTAGATTTTGAGGATTTGGCCACCATTTGTCTTATCTTCTTTCATTTTATGTTCTGAACATTGTTGTATGGGTTGTGTCCCAAGTTATTCATGTTTTTGATGGTATGAGACAAGGTGTAATAGACTTCCGCTTTTCATATAAAACTTTGATGTTGTTGAAAAATGTTTTAAATTTCTGCTCATTCTACTATCTTATGTTATGAAATCTAAGTGGCTTATATGAGGCCCCTCGGAGTCTTGTATGCCATGTTACGTCTAGGGCGTACCTATGGGTCGTGACAAACTTTGTATCAGAGCACAAAGTTTAGAATGGTTCTAGGATATCTCAAAACTACGTCTAATAGAGTCTTATTTATAAGTGCGAAGCGTGCCACATTTATGAATGAGAAGTTAATAGATGCTAAGAAAACTTCACTTCTTCATTTTTCTAAGTCGCGTGATAGAGTTTAACTCTATAAGGCATTTCTCCTAATCCTTACCCGATGGTATACATGATATGACTACTAGAAGAGCGTTTGCTAGAAGGACCGAGTGAGAAGAGACTGACCAGGAGCTCCTCCTCAAGCTCCTCAAGTTTCGGTTGACCCTTTGACCTACCAAGTGACTAATGTGGAGTTTAGGACGGCTTTTCAAGTGTTATAGTTGAACCGACTTAATTTGTTTTAGTGATATAGTTGAACCGACTTAATTTGTTTTGTGTTTTTGTTGTTTATGTTGAACAACGGAAGAGATGAGTGTAAAAAGAAGCAATGGTAGCCAAGTGGTGCACCAAGACGACATTGGAAATCTAAATGATATAATTGACCCAAATAAATTAGGTGGTGTTGGTGCAATTCGTCTACCTTCGGCTGAAGGAAACACTATTTTCCACATCAATAGCACAATGCTTCAACTCCTACAACTTATATTTGGGGGGACTAGCTCATGAGAATCCCCATGAACATATTAGGAACTTTGTGGATGTCAGTGACCCGTTCTCATTTAAGAACATATCACAAGAATCAGTTTGTCTCGGGTTGTTTCCATTTTCTTTGATGGATGAAGCTAATTAATGGTTGGCTGAGTTATCAAGGGACTCCATCACCTCTTGGGATGAGCTTACCACAATATTCCAAGTGAGATTCTTCCCCCCATCAAAGATGATGACTCTAAGAGATGGCATCCAAGGTTTCAAACTCTTGGAAGGTGAGCCAATCCATGAAACACGGATGAGATTTAAGAAGTTGGCGCTTTAGTGCCCAACTCATGGACTTCCATAATGTTGCTGCAAAACTTCTATAGGAGTCTCGATTCCATGAACAAAGGAATGGCTGATCAACTTTCTCCTGATGGTATAATGCAAGAACCCTATGAAGAAGCTTTCCAACTCCTTAATTGCATGACAAAGATCAATAGAGAGTGACACACTAGTGAAGATCAAGTGTCTGCTCGCACGTTTAGAATGACAAAAGAGCACATTAAAAAAAACTAAGAGAGAGACCAAAACATGGCTAAAATGATGACCTACCTTGATATCTTGGCCAAAAATATCATGGGTAGTGGTGCAAAGATTGTTAATGATGTGGGTGTCGGGGGAGTAAACCCCGATGAAGCACATTTTGAAGCACTGTACATTGAGGAAGTGAACTTCCTTGCTAATCAAGGAGGAGGTTATCGTGCAACCTACCCAAGACCGGGTGAAAATAAAGGTTGGAACAAAGATAAGTGCTGGAGAGACCGTGACAGAGAATGGTGTGATCGTAATGCCACCCAGAAGGAGAAAGGGGGACAAACACAAGTATGTCCCTCCCCATGAGCATCAAAAGCCCAAGGAATCTGAAGGTGGCCATACAGAAGATATGCTCTCATGCATTCTTAAAAAAGTTGAAGGGTCAGACAAGGTATTAAAAGAGATGAAAGAGGATGTTTCAACTCTCAATCAGACGGTGACCTCTCACACTGTCTCTATTAAGCAGCTAGACACCCAAATGGGTCAAATTTCTACTCATTTGAATCCAAGACAACAAGAAGGATTGCTTAGTGACACAATGGCAAACCCCTAAAAGGAAGCTTGATTTGGTATCCTCGTCGTGCCACGACGTTAACTAAGGCGCTTCTAGGAGGTAACCCAAGTATTTGATGTTTTTACAATTTTCTTGTGAATAACGGGTGTTGATTGTGCAGTTTGAAAAGTGAAAAGTGTAGGAAAGTGAGTAATTTGGCAAACCAAAGTCCAATCGGCACCACGCTGAATAGGTCGGCGAGCCCCGACTTGGACTGCCATTGGAACTACAAAAATTGCTAGGCGCCCTTTAAATCTCGGCAAGGAAAATACCACTCGGCACATCACCGAATGGTTTGGCGAGGGCGACTTACTCCACCGAAGGTGCCGCGAACTGAAAGGTTTTAAAGTCTAAACAATTTAAAATTTCAAAATCCTTCATCTTCTTCTAATTGTAACTCTCGTGCCCTCTCACCCAACTTTAGATCTTTTATATTTTATTGTTTTTACCCACTCTTTGTATGAAATCATTGATCAAAATTGTGGAAATTTACTGCCAAGCTTTACAAATAAAAATTTTGGAATAAAGGTTGGTTTTCCGAACCCCGTTCATTAATTTTATGGTTGAAATCAAATGCAATAGGTAAATTTGTTGTTGTTTTGGATTGTGTAATTGTTATAATCTTGTTTAAGTGTTGGATTGCCTGTAATGAATTGAATTGCGTGCCTAATTTCCTTAAATTGATTGATTGTCGTGTTCTTGCATCTAAAATCGAGTTTAAATTATTGGGTGGCGGTGTAAATGTGTTGGGTCTAGTGGGTCGAAGTCTAAGTAGCCCCAAATTGTGTTAAATGATGTAATTTTCCCAATGATGGAGCGTTCGACATCATTCTTAAGGGCAAAAGTCATCAAATGGCTAATTTTGGCCAAATCGGAGGAATTCTGAGTACCCCAAGGGCATGAGTAGTATTGTTCTAGTCTTAATTGAATGGTTTATTAGTTTAATTTTAAATTCAGAGGCTTTGGGCTTGATTTTAAAGTTTGGCATTGAAAACTGGCACGTTAGGCCATTTGGCGAGCTAAGTCGAGCTCGCTGATTGGTTCAGCGGTTCGCCAAAGTCCCCTTCAAATCGCCCTTAGTTTCCATAATTGGTTGAGTTTGTCCTGTAACTTTCAGTGAGAAGCCAGAGCTAGCCAAGTTTACTCTGTGACTCACCGAAAGGCCTTCTTAATTACCCTATCTACCCCCCAAAACCCTAAAATGCTTTGTAACATTGGGCGAGCCACTTCCAGCTCGCCGATTGGTGTTGGAGATTCATTGAATGCCCCTGAACATCGCCAACCTGCCTTGATTTTTGAATATTTTTGCACTGGTACTTTCGGTATGCTCAATATGGACCACCAAAGTGACTCGGCGACTCACCGAGTGGTTCGGCGAGTCTTTCTGCAATTAAATTTCAACATTTTTCTAAGAACTTTTCTAACATTTTCTATGTGTTTTTCGGGAATGACAAGACACAAAGTGTCAAGAAGAGACATTCCGGCCTGCAAGCGGGCATGAGGAGTAGTTATAAATGAGGATGAAGTTGCATCCTGGGCAAAGGGATCTAAACTCCCTACAAAGGGAGGAAGAGGCAAAGGAAAAGGCAAGGCGCCTGTGGTGGAGTCACTGTAGGCCAGCTCCTATAGTGAGGGAGTCTACGAGACTCTCCTCACTTAATCAAACAGTAAGAGAGAGTCCTAGGATTATCAGGCTTCCATATATGAGCCTGAGGATAACCAACTTTTACATGCCCAGAGAGTAGAACTTCGCTCCAATGGGATGCATGATCTGTCTAAGATCCCGGCGCCTCAGACTCCTCCTTCTCCTCCTTCTCCAGCTTAGACTGTGGTCCCAGCGCCATCTGTATTGGCTCCCCCTCCCCGGTCTCTCAATAGACTAAAGACCAAGGGACTAAGGACTATTAATGAGGAGAAGAGACTGTCCACAGATGGTGTGGTGGACAGGTATCCTAAGTTATGGTGCACCCTTAAATCCCACAAATTCAAAATTTTCACTAAACATCGAGGCCTCTACATTTCTAATTTGGTCAGGGAGTTCTACTCAGCCTATAGAGAATTGGTGCCACAAAGGAAGAGGAAGGCCAATGCCTTCAAACCATTTGATTATGTGATTGTGTGGGGCAAAAGGGTGAAATGTGACAGTGAGGACATAAATGATGTTTTGGGGTATGCTTATAATTTCACGGATGACTTCCAGAGTATGATTAAGATACAATGTTGGATGACTTAAAAGGTTGGCTGGCTCATCTTTTTTCTAATAGTATCCCTAGATGGATTAAAGCTGGACTGTCAATAGAGAAGAAGGATCTCAATGTGGTGGCGAGGTATTAGTTCAAATTTATTAGTAGTACGATCATGCCGTCCCAGAACGAGTCGATCCTCTGCCACCTAAAGGTGGCCTGTATTGGATCTATTATTGCTGGGAAGAGACTTAATTTAAGTGAAATCATTGAGTAGGAGATGGCCATGAGGGCCAAGAAGCGCCAGACATCTCTTTCCTTTCTGGTTTTGATCACATAGTTGTGCAGATGGGCCACTGTTCCTAGTGATGAGAAGACTGATGTAGGGGTCACACCCACCTCCTCTATTGACATTTGACGTATTGAAGTCGAGTACCAAAGGGATGAAGCTGAAAGAAGGAGAGCAACTTTGGTAGACACTGCCCCGCAAGTCGATGTTGCTATGCTACATACAGAAGCAATCATGCCTAGTCAAGACAGTGGCCCCTCAAGTACATATATACCTCCTCCTTCTAAGACTTCGAATACATCTACTATTTCCCATCCCCCTAGATTTGCTGCTGGTACATCTGTTTCTAGGCCTCCGATCACCCAGTCCATGCTTTACAAGATGGGACACTTAGCCCATCCTGCTGATGTGTGTGCCTCCCGACTAGAGGCGCTGTTCTCGGGATGATTAAGAGAGATCTCGATGCTGCATTGACACCTCTCGGGGCTTCTATTGATGCCCTCACAACAAGGATAAAGATTTGTGAGAGAGGCCAGAGAACTACTCATGAGGTGACGACCTTAAAAACCGCAATTTTTGAGCTGAGGAAAGGTGTGGATCAGCTGATGTCCACTGTTATGTCTCTGATATTTGGGATGGTGGAGATCCCCAATGATCAGAGTGCAGATATTCCAGCCTGTCAGGAGATGCCTCCGACTACTACCGAAAATGAGATTAGGACTGATGTTGTTGTTTATAATTCTGAGGTTGAGATTAATGAGGAGCAGCTTAGTTGGGGTGAGGAGGCTGTTTTTGAGGGCCTGACTAATTTAGAGGAGGCCGTGGTAGATTCAAATATTCAGGCCTCTCTAAGAGATGTGTCAACAGTGGGTTCCAGTGGAGCCAAGCTTGCTGAGACCCTGGGCGCTGATACCCCGATAGATGGAGTGACTAAGATGCAGACTTTGCCCAGGTTTAGCATGGCAGAATGACATTTTACCTCCTTCTCTTAGGTTTTATTGACTGTTTTGTTGTTTTAGTTGCATTTGAGGAAAACTGCTTATTTTACTGGGTGGGGTGAGGTATTTCCACACCTATCTCTTGTCTTGTGATTGGTTTTGTGTACTGGTTTTATGTTGATGATATTTTTGTGAATATTGGGCTTTGACATATACATCTTGATTGTTGAATTGTGTTTTGGATTTTTTTAGCTTGTGGCCCATTGCTTTGATTGAAAATGGTGAAAATGGTTTTGAACGTAATTTAAAGCCGCCTCTTTTATGTGTGATTGTGGCTTTTCTTGTGCAAATTTGAGCATCGATTGTGGTCAATACCAATGAATTGAATAGTGATCATAATTGAACAAAATGAATGTGCGGCTATGGTGAGGCAAACGAAGCTACATAGACAATATTTGAACTTTTAGCATCTCGTTGTGACTAGCCAATTGTCGAATGAGTCTCTTGTGATGAGCATTGCAAACGGGCTAGAAAGTGCGGAGTCTTGTTTGATATTGGTACCAATGCCTTATGTGATGAGATTACTTTGAACATTGTGTGTGGTGACACCTAGAATTTGCCCTGTTGTTCTGTTTGGTTGAGTGATGCAAACACTTGAAATAATCTTAGGCATGAATTTTGAAGAGTGAACCAACTTGACAATATCCCTCTTTTGTGGCCAACCTTGTGAGATGTGTGAACCTTGCTTGGAACCTTTTGAGCCTTACCCCTTTTCTTGGAAGAAACTTGATAAATCATGACCTCTCTTTAGCTATTGACCCATAACTTTCATGAAGTATGGTTTGTTTGAATAGCCAACTTAAGTCAAAAGCCTAAGTTTGGGGTATGGTGAAAAGAGAAGGATAGTCAAGAAGTGTTAAAAATCCCCCCTTGTGTGATTTATTTGAAAAGGATGGAACCCTCCATAAAAAAAAGGTTAAGAAAAGAGAAAATGGAATTAAAAATAAGAAAAAAAAAAGAAAAAGACCAAGTTGGCGACATAAATGGACAGTCGGTGAATCACCGATCGGTTCCGCGATGAAAAAATGGATTTGCAAAAGTTACAAGACTTGAGAATGCTGAGAACCAATGCAAAATGGTAATGGAAGAGAGAAACTGGCGGATCGTCGAACCACTCAGCGAGCCCGACTTACCTCGCGTAATGGTTTTTCAGCCCAAATTTTGGGCAACTATAAATTGGATTTTAAATGTCATTCTGATGAGTTCTCTCCCAGATATTACAATTCCCATTCTAGACTTAGAGTGTTCTCTGGATTTTTGAGTTGGAATTGAATAATTTTGGAGGATTTGGAAAGTGGGTCTTTGAATTTCATTCTTAGAAATCATTATAAAGGCTTGAAGCCTCTTGCCTAGATCATGGCTAATGCATTTGGTAATCGTTTCTCTATTTTTATGATGTGTAGCTAAAACCCCAATTCTCGGGGTGTGATCATTTGTCTATTTGTCTAAGTATCATATGGGTATTGTTGTTTGATGATGAAATTGTTGTTTTAATATGGGTTTAATCATTAGCTGAGTTTTAATTTATGAATTGTAGTTGCAAATGCAATTCTAATTTTGTGTTCTTAGCTTGCTTGAGAAAGAGGTTTTGGGACCAAAACTTTTGATTAATTATTTGTGGGTATTGGGTTAATATGAGTTCAGCTCGAGAGAGTGAATCTTAAACCCAATCCTACCCATCTAGCTCAAGAGAGTTGATGTATTAAGGTTGTTGGCTGGTTATCATCTTAATCTTGTTGATGTTCGAAAGAAATCACTTGATCCATAATAGTTGTTCGAGAGAAAACTATTGCACTTAAAGTAAGACCTACCCACTATTCAGCATATTATCGTTAGATATCCATTACCTATATAGCATAATCAGCCTATAATCGATCACATCCAAAGAAATCCTCTCCATATTGTTATTTTCCCTTGTTTTCATTGTTGTTTCAGTTGTTTATTGCAAAACCAAACACCCCATCTGACATTAGTTGTCACCTTTTTAGATTTAATTATATGTTCTCGATAACATTTATGCCTATAACTGTTTAGAACACTTTTATACTTCTTAATTAAATTTTAAACACGTACCTTTCCCTGTGGGTTCGAGCTCAACTCTTCGTTGGGTTTTATACTAATTAACGATCATTTACACCTAGAATTTGATGAGGTATGCTTGAAACGTCTGATCATGTTTACTTAGTATTCCTCCAAAAAGGGAAATAGACTTTGGTATTGACCTTCTCCCAGATTCGCAACTTATTTCTGTAACTCCTTATAGAATGGCTCCAATAGAACTTAAGGAGTTGAAAGAACAACTGAAAGATTTGTTGGATAAGGCTTTCATCCGACCGAGCATCTCTCTTTGTGGGGTGCTCCAATTTTGTTTGTTATGATGATGGATGGTTCACTCCGAATGTGTATTGACTATCGCCAATCTAATAAGGTGACCATTAAGAATAAGTATCCTCTTCCAAGGATAGATGATTTGCTTGACCAACTTCAAGGTACAAGTTACTTCTCTAAGATTGACCTTCGGTCGGGTTATCACCAATTGAGGGTGAAAGATGATGATATTCTCAAAACGGCTTTTAGAACCTGATATGGTCATTATGAGTTTTTGGTGATGTCGTTTGGCTTGAATAATGCTCTGGCGACATTCATGGATTTGATTAATAGGTTGTTTAGACAATACCTTGATATGTTTGTTATTATGTTCATCGATGATATTTTCATCTATTCAAGGAGTGAGGGTGACTACATTAATAATTTGAGGATTGTGTTGCAAATCCTTAAGGAACAATAACTCTTTGCAAAGTTTAGCAGATGTGAGTTTTGGCTATGATCCATAGGTTTCCTTGGTCATATTGTTTCAAGTAAGGGTATTGAGGTAGATCCTAAGAAGATGAATACGGTCCAGAGTTGGCCTAGACTTCAATAACCTTTGGACATTAGAAGTTTCATGGTTTTAGCCGGTTATTACTGAAGGTTTGCTCGGACATTTTCTTCCATTGCCTCTTCATTGATGAATTTGTCTCATATTGTCTGAATTATGTGAGAAGAGTTTCAAAGAGTTGAAAGATAAACTTACCTCCGCACCGGTCTTGACTTTATCAGAAGGGACGGTGGTTTTGTGGTATATTGTGATGCCTCGAGAAATGGGTTGGGATGTGTACTTATGTAGAATGGTAAATTTATTGTCTATGATTCAAGGAAACTAAGGTCCATGAGAAGAATTATCTGACCCACGATCTTGAATTAGCGCCACAGGTTTTTCCTTAAAGATATGGAGGAACTATTTGTATGGTGTTCATGTAGATGTGTTCACCAACCACAATAGCTTACAATATGTGTTTAATAAGAAATATCTAGATCTTCACCAAAGAAGATGGCTTCAGTTATCGAAAGATTATGACATGAGTGTTCTCTATCAACTCGGTAAGGTGAATGTAGTTGCGGATGCTCTTAGCCGATTATAAATAGGTAGTATTTCCCATATAGAAGAAGATAAAAAGGAATTTGTACAAGATGTAGATAGATTGGCCCGTTTGTGTGTTCAGTTAATGGATTAAAGGTGGTGTTATGGTTCTTAATGGTTTTGAATCGTGTTTTGTGAGTGGTGTGTAAGCTAAGCAATGTCTAGATCCGACTTTAGTAGAATTGAAAGAAGTAGTGCTCAAGAAGTCCATTAAGGCTTTCTCCCAAGGGGGTGATATTTTACTTAGATATTAAGGTCGTTTATGTGTTCCAAATGTTTATGACTTAAGGGAATAGATCTTGACAGAAACCCATAGTTCTCAGTATTCCATTCTCCCGGGAGCCACCTGGATGTACTGTGACTTGCGGGAGGCCTATCGGTGGAATGGGATAAAGAAGGATATTGCGGGATTTGTAACTAAGTTTCTAAATTACCAACAAGTTAAAGTTGAGCATCAAAACCAAGAGGTTTATCCTAAGACATTAGCATTCCTACATGGAAGTTGGAAGAATTGAATATGGACTTTACTGTAGTGTTGCAACGTACTCCGTGATAATGTGATTCGATTTGGGTTATAATAGACAGATTGACAAAATTGGACTATTTCATTCACGTCAAAGTTTCTTATGCAGCGGAAGATTATGCTCAAGTTATATTTGAATGAAATGGTAAGCTTTCATGGAGTCTCCTTGTCCATTATCTCCGATAGACTTACTTAGTTCACTTCTCAATTTTAGAAGTCATTCCAAAAGGGTCTTGGCACTAAAGTGAACCTTAGCATAGCTTTCCACCCACATACCGATGGGCAAGTGGAGCAAACTATCTAAACTTTAGAAGATATATTGAGAGCATGTGTCATCAATTCCAAGGGAAATTAGGATGATCACTTGTCATTGATTGAGTTTGCTTAAAATAACAGCTACCATTCTAGTATTGGTATAGCTGCCGTTGTAGCTCTTTATGGTAACAGATGTATATCTCCTATAGGTTAGTTTGTGGTGGGTGAATTTTCCTTGATAGGACCCGAGTTAGTTCATAAGCCTATGGAGAAAGTACGACTTATTAGAGAGAGGTTGAGAACAGCCCAAAGTCAACAAAAGACCTATGCCGATGTGAGAAGAAAAAACCTTGAGTTTGATGTTAGTGATTGGGTCTACTTGAAAATCTCACCCATTAAGGGTGTGATGAGATTTGGGATGAAAAAGAAGCTTAGTCTCGATACGTAGGCCCGTATCAAATTTTGAAACGTTTTGGTAAGGTTGCTTATGAGCTTGATTTGCCTAATGATTTTGCAATGGTGTATCCGATTTTCCATGTCTCTATGCTTCACAAGTTTGTTAGAGATCTGACATCCATAGTTCCGCTAAAACATTTGGGGGTTGAAGAAAGTCTCTCTTATGAAGGGTACTGGTTAAGATCCTAGACCAGCAAGTTAAGAAGTTTAGAAACAAGGAAGTTGTTTTCGTAAAAGTATTGTGGAGGAATCATTTAGTTGACGGTGCTACCTAGGAGGTTGAGGCCGATATGATGTCTCGATATCCTCACCTCTTTCCTTCCACTCCTACTCTAGCTTAAGGTAATGAGTTCCTCATGGTTTGCTCCTTGTTTTAAGTCATGTGTATGTTTGCATGATTTCCTTATGTTATGCATGTTCATGAAAACTTGTGTTTCGAAAGAAAAATTGAGTTTACATGATTGACTTTTCACATGTTGTTGTGCATTTATTTTGAGTTGCCTATGGATTTCATGAGTTGAATTGATGAACACGCTTTATCTATGCTTTTTGAGAATGAATTGCATATGGGCTCCATGAGATTATGTTGAGCATGTTTTTAGCTTGGAGAGAGTAGTTCCTCCTTGAATATAAGCAATTTTGAAAAATCATGCATATCGGGTTACTAGATGTAGTTCCTATTTCGTTATGATGCATTGAGTATGTTTAGCTTGGAGTTGATATTTCCTCCTTGGTTGTGTGTATTTAGATGAGTTACCTGCATGATGGGCTGCTAGTATTGAGTCTTTTCTTCCGAAAGGTGTCTAGAAATTCCATTCAAGGATGAATGTTCCCAAGGGGGAGATAATGTAACACCTCAGAAATGTAGTAGTCTAAGTTAGGGGTAAAGTGAGAGGTCAAGAGCTAAGAAACTAAGCTTGGGCACCTTCACTAGGACCCAAACAGGCCGTGAAGGGCACCATGAGTGGTGGTACTATCCATGGTGGCTTTCAGTGGCCAACCAACCTTTGCTCACCTCTCATAACCACAATGTCGCCTCGTGGTGGGGACCATGGGTTGTGGTGGCACTCGTGGATGGCTAGGCACTAACTAGCCAAGGCTACCCAAAACAAGAGACACTCCCACGAGCCACTTGACGGCTTATGAAGGCTACCACTGCCGGTGGGAGTGCTCGTGGTGATGAGTTAGATTTTTAGGGGTCAAGGGGTGGTTGCCAAGCGACTGGTCCAAGACCACGGAGGGAACCACGCCTCGTGGAGCCTCTTGTAGCAAGGAGGTTGTCCTCTGTAAGATAAGGGCTTATGGGTCTTTTCTGGTTTTAATTAGATTAATACTATGTCATTTTACCCAAAACTCACCCTTGAAAGTCATTATTTCTAAAAACCCAAAAGAAATCCCAAAGTCTTCCTTTCAAATATTTCTCTATCTAGAACTTGAAGAAGAAGAAAGAGTTGGAGCTTGGATCAAGGTCAAGTCTCAATTCCTAAAACATTTGCAGACTTTCTAATCAAGGTATGATGACTTTTCATCCATGGAATCCTTTCTTCTATGGAGTCCCTAAGATTCCCCAATTGAAAAGATGAAATTCCCTAATTTGAGTTAGGGTTTTCTTCCAATGTTGTGGGTATTGATGAATGTTGATCCAATTGAGTAGATTATGATTGTTTATGATTGAATTGATAGGAATACATGTTTTTAGGGTGAATTTACATGTACTCATGCTTAACCCGTGTCTACAAAGATGAAATTGATGTAAATGGGTTTTATGCCATGAAAGGAGAATTTGTGGGTTTAGATGTATTCTATATCGGATTGATGAGATGCATTAGTATTGAAGCTTCTATGATGAATCATGATTAGAATTGCTTTAAGATTGAGGCTTATGATATGATTATGATAGTGTATTGCTTGAGAGCGAAACATATAAAATGACTATGAGACATAGTGCGTTGAGAGTAAAGCTTATGTTGTCAATTGTTGATTATTGATGTAATTGTTATGGAAGAGATAGTTCCCACATGAAATGATTATGTTACGAAAATTAAAGGCTTTCTTACATTGAATGATTCTACGTTGAAAGGATTGCTCACCAAAAATGAATCTAATACTAAAGACTAAGAATTGATGAGGCTAGAGGCGGTTACCCATGACTTCTAAATGAGATGGATATGAGCTGATTAACCGTATTTCCTAGAATAGAATAAAGAGGTGATTACCATTAATCCTCAAAGTTGAATAAGCAACGACTCCCAATGTTATTAAGATATGATTTGGACAAGAGGCGAGTACCCATGATCCCTATAGAATGACAATAGGTGATAACCTATATCACATGATGTTGGACTAAAGGCGAGTACCCATGATCCATATGATAACTAAGTTTTAAGTCATGAATTGTAGTTGCAAGTGCACTTCTAGTCTAGTATTCTATGCTTGCTTGAGAAAGAAGTTTTAGAATTAAAGTTATCCATTGATAAATGTAGTGTTTGAGTTGTTGTGGATTCAACTCGAGAGAGTGAGTTTTAATTCAGTCCTACCAATCTAGCTCGAGAGAGTAGATTAATTGAGGTTTTTAGGCTGTTTATAATTCTTATGCTTTTTGAGGGTCAAGAGAAATCTCCTGAGTCATGATAGTTGATAATTAATCGATCACATCTCCAAGGATCCCTCTCTAGTTGATCACTCCCTTGTTTTCGTAGTTGTTAGTTGATAAATCAAATCCTCTCATTTTACACTTGTTGTGAATCCCTTTGATTTACTTTAATTGTTTCAATAATTTCTATTCCTACACCAATTAGAACATGCCTTTCACTTCATAATTGAATTCTCTACCATATTACTTTCGGTGGGATCTACCCCAATATTTCGTTGGGTTTATACTTAATTGCGATCGCCTACACTTATAATTGGATGAAGTATAGTTGAGAGTTATCATTTTCCTACATGGAAGTGGAAAGATTTGAACATAGACTTTATTGTAGGTTTACCTCGCACCCGGGAATAAAATGACTCGATTTGGGTTATAGTAGATCAAATGACGAAATCAGCTAATTTTATTCCCGTCAAATTTTTCTATTCGGCCAAGGATGATGCTAATTAGTTGTAATTGAGAGAAATGGTAAAGTTGAATGCAGTGGGTTTGTCCATTATTTCTGATCATTGTACCCAATTCACTTCTCAATTTTGGAAGTCTTTTCAAAAGGGTCTTGGTACTCATGTTAAGCTTAGTACGACCTCTTACCATACATTGGAAGACATGTTGAGAGATTGTGTGATTGATTTTAAGGGTAATTGTGATAACCATTTTCCATTGATTGAGTTTGCCTATAACAATAACTATCACTCGAGTATTGATATGGCTCCATTTGAGGTATTGTATGGTAAGAGGTGTAGATCTCTTATAGGTTGGTTTGAGGTAGGTGAAGTTTCCCTAAGAGGTCCCTAGTTGGTTGAAAACCGCTCAAAGTTGGAAGAAAGTTCGACCTATTAGAGAAAGGTTGAAAATTGCTCAATGTCGGCATAAGTCATATGTCGAAGAAAGAAGAAGAGATCTTGAGTTTGATGTTCATGATTGAGTTTACTTGAAAATTTCACCCATTAAGGGTGTAATGAGGTTTGGTAAGAAAGGGAAGCTTAGTCCTCGTTATGTATGCCCATATTAGATTTTGAGACGTGTTGGTAAGGTTGCTTATTAACTTCATTTGCCTAATGAGTTTGCATCAGTGCATTAGGTTTTCCATGTCTCTATGTTGAAGAAATGTGTTGGTGATCCGACATCTGTAGTTGTTTAGAAGGTTTGGGAGTTAAGGAGAATTTTTCTTATGAATAACTACCGGTTGTGATTTTAGACCGGTAAGTCAAGAAGTTGAGGAATAAAGAAGTTGCTTTCGTGAAAGTGTTCTTGAAGAACTAGTTAGTTGATGGTGCTACTTGGGAGGCCAAGGCCGATATAATGACCTGATACCCTCATCTCTTTCCTTCTACTCCTACTTTAGCTTGAAGTAATGACTTCCTCATGGTTTGTTCTTTGTTTTGGAGTCATGTGTCTTAAATGTTTCCATGATTTCCTTACTATGCATGTTCATGAAAAAGTTTAAGTTTTGAGAAAATGAATCAATTTATTGATTTCTACATGTTCATGTGCATTTGAATATGAAATGCATGTAGACTACATGATATGAGGATTTGAGCATGTTTTAGCTTAGAGTCGATGTTTCCTCCTTAGATGTTAGTTTGGAGTTGATATTTCCTCCCCAGATATTTGTATTGCATGCATGATAGGCTGATAGATTTAGTTCCACCCGTCTTATGATGTTTTAATTATGTATGAGCTTGAAGTCGATATTTCCTCCTTGGTTATATACATTTAGATGAAGTTGCATTGTTGGTTGGGTTGTTAGTTTCTGTCCTACTCTTATCATACTAGCTTGAATGTTATTCGAGGACGATGATCCCAAGGGGGAGATATTGAAAAATCTCGGATTCGAGAAGGGGAAGACAAAAGTTTTTCAAAAGTTGCAAGTATCATTCGACGGAAGGCACCCACGGCCCGTTGATTGGACCACGAATAGTAGTTGTGATCCATACTTTTCCACCCCAACTAAATCCCAAAGGCCTAAAACCACAGCCTGACCAATGGACCAATGGTCAATCCACGGACCATGGTCCAAGGTCGATAGGTCAGGACCCTGAAATCCAGCTTCTTATTAAATACGACGGACCGACAGGATGAGGTATCGGTAAGACCACTGTTCGTCTGTCAGGGTCCGTGGGTTGTGGCTGGCAGTTAATTTTAGGGGCAGTTGGGTCTTTTCCTAATAAGTCTATCCTAATACTATGTCGCTTTACCCTTCACTAAGCCCCCTATATAAGTGATTCCAACCTTCGAATTAGTCCATTCACTTCATTCTCTTCAAATTCACCAAAAAAAGAAGATCAAGTCTCCTCTCCAAAATATTTCTCTCTCTAGAGAGCTTAAAGAAGAAGGATTCAACCTAGGGTTTCTAGTCAAGTGTACATTCCTCCATTGAAAATAAGATATTGGTTTTGAGGTATGATAGTTTTCATCCATGGATTCCTTCAATTCACGGAGTTCCCAAATTCTCCTATTTTCAAAGTTAGAAATCCCCAATTGAGTTAGGGTTTTCTTCAATTTCCATGTGTTCTTTTTATTATTGATTTAAATGATTGAATTATTATCTCTTTTGCATGAATTGACGAAACATTGTTATTTTTGGGATGATTCCCCTATGAACCCATATACTCCCCATGTTTTTCAAGTTATGATCATATGATGTGGGATTTTGATTATGAAGGAAGTGTTTTATGAAATAAAGCATGTAGTGATAGAATTACATGAATTTATGATGAAATCTATATCTAACCCATGTTTTATAAATTTTGATGATTGACAGTGGGTTTTGAACCTTGAAAGGTAAATTATGAAATTTTGCATGTTCTTATGAAAACTATGCAACTGTTTTAAGGATTCCTTGAGAGTAAAGTATCAATGATGATGTTGTTGTTGTGTTGTTGAAATTATTTCTCATATACACATGAAAGCATGATGTTAAAGTTTTTCTCACATTATAAGGATTCTAAGGTTGAAAGGTCTTCTCACTTAATTGAATCAAAGATAAAGAGGTATCCTAATGAAACCTAGCTTGGATTGGTTATTTAATGATACCTTTCCATGGTTGACTTATGAATTAGCTTGGATTGGCAAGATGACGTTCCCTTCCATGGATAATAAGCACAAGTAAGAAATGACTATTCCATGGAATTTATGGTTAGCACCGAGAGGACATTGAGATGGAAGCTCTCTTGTTCGTAGAGCTGGGTTTCTATAAACAATCTCCTTATACCTTACCTATATGACCCCATAGGATGAATGTCTAGATAGACACTAGCTAGTGGATCCACTTAAGCTAGAAGCTTACGGTCCTTACCTTGGAAAGTAGGACAACCCTTTTAAATATGGGAGACAATGGGGGATCATGTTATAGCTCACATGGTCGCTATGTCCGCTAAGGATACTTCCCAAAATAAGAGTGAACAAAGGTTACTTCAAGAAGTATCTCATATGTGTTCAAAGGTTTTAATCATGTTAGCTTGCACTGACCATGTTGAATGACTTATGTTTTCTAACTCTTTTATATCATGTTTTAGCCTGGTCAATTGCATGTCATGAAATGTCCATTTTTTTAGCATGATTTAAATGTTATATGCATAGTTTTCATACTTGGTACATTTTTTTGTACTAACACATACTATTGCCTACATTTCCCCAAATGTAGGGTCCGACGGTCATGTTTCTCAGTTTCGTGGCTAGTGGTTGATTATGAGGTTCCTGAGCCTTGGTGAGATCTCATGCTTTGAGGATGGATTTTCACTGTTCTTAGTTTTCTTTCATACATCCAGTTTTCGACATGATGTATGGGCTAGGCTGAATTTCATTCTATTGTACTAGAGGGCTAATTAGACAAGTGTTTTAGACTTCCGCTTTACTTTTATAAAACTTTTGGACTGGAAATGTTTTCTTTACCTATTTAGCTTTATTTTTTATGTTAGGAATGCTAACTATCTTGTATGGGGTCTTTCGGGGTCCTATACGCCATGTTACACCTAGGGTGTACCCCTGGGTCGTAACACCTAAGCTCTAGATTCACACTTCTGTTGCTAGGGATCTATTAGTAGAAGTTTGAAGATTGGTGAGTCCTCATATTCCGAGGACTGAGATTTCAATTCTTATTGCCTTTACTTTTTAGATTTTATATAAAGTACGGGTTACGTCCCGATCACTTCTTATGTACTAGAGTGCTTTGAGACATTGTTAGACTTTTGCTTCATTTAAAAAAAAATCTTATGTTTTGAAATTGTCTTATAAAATCTTTTGATTTTATTTATCTTATTTATGTATGCTAAGTGTCTTGTGTAGGGCCTCTCATGTTCCTATGCGCCATGTTACACCTAGTGTCTATCTTGGGGTGTGACAAACTTGGTATTTATAACACAAGATTTAGAAAGGTCCTAGGAAGTCTCATATGCCACGTCTAGTAGAGTCTAGTTCATGAGTGTTAAGCACACCACATTTATGAATGAGAGGCTACAACATATTTAGGAAACTCTTCTTCCTTCATTACTCTAGGTGGTGCGATAAAGCTTAACTCTATAAGGTCTTTCTCTCCAAATCTTTATCTGATGGTCTATGAGATATGGCCACTCGAAGGGCATATGCTAGAAGGAATGTAGGAGAGAATGTGGAACAAGAAGCAACTCCTCAAGCTCCTTAAATTTCGGTCGACCCTTTGGCCGAGAATGTGACTAATGCGGACTTTAGGGCTGCTTTTCAACTGTTGGCTCAAGCCATGACTGCTTAAGCCAATAGGGAAGTTGCTGTCTCCGTGAACCTAAATGTGGCTATGACAACAAATAAAGTGAGAGATTTACTAAAATGAATCCTTTGAAATTTCATGGTTCTAAGGTTGAGGAAGATCCTAAAGAGTTCATTTATGAAGTATACAAGGTGCTGATGATCATGAGAGTTACATGGGTAGAATACGCGGAGTTGGTCTCTTACCAACTGATGGGTGTTGCTCAAAATCTATTCAACCAATGGAAGAAAGGGAGGGAAATTGATGCGGGTTCTCTCGATTGGGAAATGTTTAAAGGTTCTTTCCTTGATAGGTTTTACCCCTTGAGATGAGAAAGTCAAAGCTACTTGAATTCATCAACCTTCGTCAAGGAAACATGAGTGTGAAGCAATATGCTTTGAAGTTCACACAATTGTCTAGGTATGATCCTACTATAATTGTCGACCCTTGGGTAAGAATGAGTAAGTTCGTTTCACATGTATCCAAAATGGTGGTTAAGGAATGATGTACTGTCATGCTTATCAATGATATGGATATTTCTCGTCCCATGGTTCAGGCTCAACAAATTAAAGAGGAGAAACTTAAGAAAACATCTAGAGAGGCAAAGAGGGCCAAAACCGATATGGTAACTTCTCATACTCAAGGTCCGATGGACATGGTCGTTCCAAGATCCGACAAAGGTTTTTTTGTCAAGGTTCCTCCAATGCTCCTTCTAATTTCAAAAAGTAGGGTATCTAAACCTAGGCCTCAAGGAGAAATGGTAGTGGGTCTTCATTGCCTACTTGTGCTAAGTGTGGGAAGCAGCATGAGGGCTAATGTCTACCCGGTTCCAATGCTTGCTTTTGTTGCGGTAAAATAGTTCACAAGATAAGATATTATCCCTCAGTTTCTAAGAATGAGGGAGATAATGAATGTGACAGTCTACACCTTGGCAATTATGTTCTCCTTTTACATGTGAGGGTCATGCCATATTCCATGTTATAGCTCATATGGCCTTATTGTCGGCTAACATTAAATCTCCCAAAAATTAACTATGGTTTCTTCAAAGGTTTTATTAAAGCTTACACAATGGTTTTAAGTAGGTATTGACCTCGTATATGATTTATGATTTCTCTTTAAAGGCTCTTACTACATTTTACTTGGTCTTGCATATCATGTTTAAGTTAATCATGTTATCATGCCTATGTAGTCATTTATTACTCAATACTTAGTACATTTAATGTACGAACGCATACTTGTGCCTATATTGTCTTATAATATAGGGTATGATTCTTCTCCTTTCGGATGTGGTTAGTATCAGTATTGCTCAGCTTGATCACTTTGACTGGTGAGTCCTCATTGTCTAATGATGAAGCCATTGATGTTTTTGTTCCTTTATTGACTTTTCATTTTAGATTTGTATGTGGTGTATGAGGTACGTCGCAACCACTCCTATGATGTTAGAAAGGCTAATATGAGACTTAGTGGTATTCCGTATGTCTCTTATGTACACTATTGGTATGTTTTATGTCATCTTATAATTTGAGTGTTATATTAGTTATATTTCTTAAGCTGTATTTCATTACATCATATTTATGTCAAGTGACTTGTTTAGCATCTTTAGGGGTCCTATTCGCCATGTCAAATCTAGGTTGTACTTTTGGTCACTCCAGCCACATTTATGAATATGAGGAAATAAGGTTTTTAAGAAACTTCACTTCTTTCATGTGACGATCCAAGGTACATGATCTTTGCGTAATCAAGACACAACATCCAATGCAAATGTCTACGATCATACAGTAGTAAAGTAATCCAACCAAGGGTTGAGGTCGAGTCCCAAGGGAGTGGGCTTGAGAATTAATCGAAAAATAAAATTTAGTTCTAATTAGTCATAACTAAAAAAAAATTTGAATACCAACATGTTAAATGTAAGGGGTGACGCAAGCATCGATTATCACTAGGGGTTTGTCAGAAGTAAACAAAAACACCAAAAATGCAAATAGTACTAATCAAGGAGATGGGACTCTTGGGATGTGATAGGAATACAGGATAAACTAAACTATTGGGTACATGCTTTTGAGAAAAGCTTCCATGAATTGAAAGATAGACTTACTTCCACTGCGATGTTGACCATACCGGAGGGTACTGATGGGTTTGTGGTATATTGTGATGCTTCTCGAGTGGGTTTGGGATGCGTCCTTATGCAACATTGTAAAGTGATTGCCTATGTTTCGAGGCAACTCAAAATACATGAAAAGAATTATCAGACTCATGATCTCAAATCAGCGGCGGTGGTGTTTTCTTTGAAAATATGGAGGCACTACCTATATGGGGTCCATGTACATGTTTTTACTGACAACAATAGTCTTCAATATGTGTTTAGCCAATAAGACTTGAATCTCCGATAAAAAATGTGGTTAGAGCTTTTTAAGGATTATGACATGAGTGTCTTTTACCAACCCGGCAAAGCTAATGTAGTTGCGGATGCCCTAAGTAGATTGTCCATGGGTAGTGTGGCTCATGTAGAAAATGAGAAGAAGGAATTGGTTCGTGATGTGCATAGGTTGGCCTGGTTGGGTGTCCAACAATTCATGGTCCATCACAGTTTCGAATTGTCCTTTGTCATTGATGTGAAGTCTAAAAAACACCTTGATCCTATATTAATGGAGTTGAAAGAGTCGGTTCTCAACAAGTCTGTTGAGCCCTTCTCCCAAGAGGGAGATGGGGTGCTTAGGTACCAAGGTAGATTATGTGTTCCGGATGTTGATGGCGTTAGAGAGCAAATTTTAGAAGAGGCTCATGGTTCGCGGTACTCTATTCATCCGGGAGCCACCAAGATGTACCGTGATTTAGAGGAAGTCTATTGGTGGAATGGCATGAAAAAGGATATAGCCAGTTTTGTGGGCAAATGTCTGAATTGTCAATAAGTTAAGGTCAAACACCTAAAACCGGGAGGTTTGTTCAAAGATATAGATATTCCCACTTGGAAGTGGGAGGAGGTGAATATGGACTTTGTGGTGGGTTTGCCTCATACTCGAAGGCAACATGATTCTATTTGGGTCATTGTTGCTAGAATGACTAAATAAGCCCACTTTATTCCCGTCAAGGTTTCTTTTTCGGCAGAAGACTATGCCAAGTTGTACATCAAGATAATAGTGAAGTTGCATGGGGTTCCCTTATCTATCATTTCGGATCGGGGTACTCAATTTACTTCACATTTTTTGAAGGCATTCCAACAAGGGCTTGGTACTAATGTTAAACTTCGTACCACTTTCCACCCTCAAATGGATGGTCAAGCGGAACGCACTATTCAAATATTGTAAGACATGTTGAGGGCATGTGTGATTGATTTCAAGGGTAATTAGGATAACCATCTCCCATTGATAGAATTTGCCTACAGTAATAGGTACCACTCAAGCATATTCATAGCTCCATTTAAAGCACTTTATGGTTGGAGGTGTAGATCTCCGGTTGGTTGGTTTAAAGTAGGTTAATTTTCTCTAATTGGTCCCAAACTAGTTTATGATGCCATTGAAAAAGTTAGACTCATTAGAGAGAGGTTGAAGACAGCCCAATGTTGTTAAAAATCTTATGCCGATATTAGAAGGAGGGATCTTTAATTTAAGATTGATGATTGGGTCTACTTGAAAATCTCACCTATGAAAGGTGTGATGAGATTTGGTAAGAAGGGGAAGCTTAGTCCCCGTTATGTGGGCCCATACCAAATCTTGAAACGTGTTGGGAAAGTTGCATATGAATTAGACTTGCCAAATGAGTTGGCTCCGGTTCACCCGGTGTTTCATGCTTCCATGCTTAAGAAGTGCATTGGTGATCCGGTATCCATCATTCCTTTAGAGGGTTTAGGAGTTGATGAGAGTCTATCCTATGAGGAAGTTTCGGTGGAAATTTTGGACCGGCAAGTAAAGAGGTTGAGAAATAAGGAAGTAGCTTCCATTAAGGTTCTATGGAGGAATCACTTAGTTGAGGGTGCTACATGGGAGGCCGAGGATGACATGAAGTCTCGTTATCATCATCTTTTTCCTTCTACTCTTATCCAAATTTGAGGTAAGTAGTTTTCTTGAGTTGGTGGTTTGGATGTCATATGTGCTATGAGTGTTATTTATGATTTCCTTAAGTTGTGCATGTTCTTGTGAGATTTCATGTTTAGCATATATATTGAGTTTTCATGATTTATATGTCCCGCATGTTGATTTGCATTTTAGTATGATGATTGGATATTTCACTTCATGAGGTGAATGGATGGACATGCTTAGTTATATTTTGATGAAATGTCATGTTGGCTCCATATTGTTGTGATGAGCTTGCTTGAGTTGGAAAAGGTAGTTCCTCCCATGTTTATGTGAATTGGTGAGTTGCATGCATATTGAGTTGGTAGATGTAGTTCCTACTTTCTTGTATTGCATTGGCCATGTTGTGAAATGGAGTTGATGTTTCCTCCTTTTGAGAAGTGCATAAAGTGAATAGTACATTTATAAGTTTTGCTCAATTTTGATGTTTCATGCATGTTGGGCTGTTCATCTTGAGTTTCTAACTTAGTTTGGTGTCTAAATCATCATTCAAGGATGAATGTTACCAAGGGGGAGATAAAGTACCACCCCGAAAATCTTATGAACTAAGCTAGAGCCTAACTTCTAGTTTAGTGTCTTAAGTAGGGTTAACATGAAGATAAGAGTCGTAAAATGACCTCCCTAAGTTAGTACTAATGTTTTAGGACCTACACGTCAAGGCATGACCCCCAAGGATCCCCAAGGGTCCTTGAGGAGGATCCAAGAGAAGGCTGAAAAAGCTGTCAAAAATTAGCTTGATCTATGGATGGGACCTACTGGGCATAGGTCCATCCACGCCCCGTAGGTCAAGGCCTCAAATGGTGACCCCCAGACCCAAACCACGGACCAGCAGTACGGGGCGTCACCCCACTTACGGCCTGTAGGTCATGCGGCATAGGTCACCCTTGAAGCTGCCTATGATTTGGCCAAGAGGAGGGGCTACAGACCCAAACCACAGACCTACAGGATGGGGCGTCACCTCACCTACGGTCCGTAGGCAATGGGGCGTAGGTCCCCCCTCCAAAAGTTGTCTTAAGCTCAGCCAAGTGAGGGGTAGTTTCATAAATTCTTAATCAATTAAATAAGGGTGGGGACGGTTATTATTAGTTATTTTAGACCAATATAAATACTTCTAAGTCATTAAACTCCACTTAACACCTCATAACTCACAAGACTCAAATTAGAAGCCAACTCTCCTCTCCAAAAAAAAATTCTCTCTCTAGGACTCCATTGAAGAGCAAGGTCAAGGTTAAGCTAGGGGATCAAGAACTAGCCTTTCTTCTCCAATTTCTTGTGGAAAACAAGTTAAGGTATGGATGTTTTTCATTCTTGGGTAGTTATCACCCAAGAAGCCCCTTCAAACTATGTTTTAAGACTTCTAAAAACCTAAGGTTTCACTCTAGTCATGGGTCTTCTTCCAAAACAATTTCAATTGTTTAATTAGGGTTTATTGTGATTGATTATGATTATTGATGATTTGATTAATGGAGTATTATTGGATTTTGATGAAAATCTTCCTTTGACCAATGATTTCCCCTTCTTCCTAATTTGTGAACTAAGGTATGACTTGATTGATCATGGAAGCTTGATATATAATTGATTATGTTTACATGTATTAAGTTGTTGAATCATGAAATCCCTATATCTTATGTGATAATTCTAGAAATTAGGGTTGATCTTGATTCCTAGCCTTGAAGGGCAATAACTAGGGTTTGTATGTGTTTATGATGATTGTATATGAACTCATGATTCACTTATGTAGTGATGATCCTATGACTATTGTGTATTGGTGGTACTGATGCAACGTCCTTCTCCCCTATACCCTTACACTTAATTATGCATGAAAGGTCTATAATTATGATAATGTTGTTGTGTTAATTGAAAGGGTATTCTTATGAAACACTATGAACATGATGTGAGAGGTTTACTCACTTATTAATGATTCTAAGCTTGAAAGGGAATTATTACCTAATGAATCCATAAGCTACCATGATACTATGATGGTTTGAGTGCTATGCATTCTTCCATGAACATGAATATAAAGTAAAGACTTAACATGATTATTAAAGGGAATTGAGCTTAGCACCGAGTGGATAGTCGTGTGAGATGGAAACCTTATACCTCTGTTAGTCCAGGTTCCTAATAGCAATCTCCCTTATCATATAACTATGTGCCCATATAGGTCTCTTAGCTAGTGGGTCCACGTATAAGCTAAACATGTTAGTTCTACCTTAGGCAAGTAGAACACCTCTTTTCGGTGTGGGTTCATGACACCAGATTCCATGTAGCTCACACGATCTATGTCGGTTAAGGCTATATTTCCCTACATGACAAGAACATGATCCATGACATGACAAGAATAAGAATATGAACTAAGAACAAGAACATGAGTTATGTGCTATGATTACTTACAGGGTTTTACTTAGTGTGAGTGGGGGTATGTGACTTCACTTATGCATTGCACAAGTAAGCTTAGAGAGGGATTGTAGTATGTGCTTGATGACATGATGCTTTATGATTTAATGTATATTTTACATGAATATGAACCATGAATATAAATTATGAACATGAACCATGACTATGAACATGAACGTGAATATGAGCTATACTTATGACTTCTTAATGAGCCTTGCTTAGTATGAGTGGGGGTATGGGACTTAACTTGCACATTGCACAAGTGGACTTATAAAGGGGTTATGGTGTGGTTTACTTATGACATGAAAATGTATGAATCTATGTATGCATGACATGAGTTGATGTTAAGAATGACTTTCTATTATAATGAACTATGAACGTGAATGTCTCTTTGTCGATGAGTGATTGACTATGGATGAGTTCAAGGTAAGTTATGCATGACTATGGTAGACTAGGGCTGCTTATAGTTTCGTTTGACTATGTATTTACTCTAAATTTGCATTAAGGCTTTTAAACATGATAAAGGCATGATTTCAACTAAATGTCCCTTTTATGCATATTTTTAAGGATTTTTATGCTTCCATACTTAGTACATTATTTGTGCTAACCCATATTCTCTACATTTTCTTATAAGTGTAGGTTTCAGTCGTTGAGACCTATTTCTCCTTTCATGTGAAGCTTGGGTTGACTATTCCCTAAGCTTGGTGAGTCCTCATGGTTTGAGGACAAGATGACATTTTTTCTAGTTTACACTGTACTTTCTATATTCAAGACTATATTGTAAAGGGATATGTCCCTAAAGTTTGTACTCGATTGTATTAGATGGTTTATTTGAGACAAGGTCTAGACTCTTATATTCCTTTAATGGAAAGACTTCTATTGTAAAAGTTTTAAATTTCCGCATCATTTCTATGTACTTATGTTCATGATTATGCTAAGGGCTTGTATGAGACCCCTTCGGGGTCAAGTATGCCGTGTTACGTCTAAGGGGTACCCCTGGGTTGTGACATTAATCTAGGCTTAAAGGCGACCATTATAATTACCTTCTCTGGAGCAGCAGTACTAGGACGTTGAGAAGATCAATTCCACAACTGTTAGCTTAACTCGAACAAGAAGAGAATCGATACACAGGAAAATTAGCTCTTGATTTTTGTCCTGTCAATGTATGAAATATCTATTTTTAGATGGTAAAAATCTTTTATTTAGGTCAGCAAGAAGAAATCTTTCGACATGGTCATCAATCTTAAAATAAAAACATTTTACTCATACATAGGCACAGATAATCGAAAAGAAAACTAAATGAAGCACACACTTTCAAAAGACAATCTACATCACCACTCTAGAACACCTGGAAAATTTAAAATGGAGGCTGCATTTAAATTATATGTATCATAATGAAACAAAAATTCAGAAAAAGTGAAGATTATTTAAAGCTCAAATTTCATCTAACACTTGAAGAACCCATATAATGAAAAGACAGTCATATAAATTATGATTTTAGAATAACAGCGACAGGGCGAAACTAATGAGCAGAAGGAGACTAGCATATATGAGCTGGGTGTTTGAATCTATCTTTATCGTTATAGCTCGTATGCACTCCCATAAATTCCCCAATTCCTCAAACCATGCCGGAATTCTTCGAACCATTTTTCTCGCTTCTTAGATGAAGACAAAGAAAAATTAGGGAAATCACCACGAGCCATCAAAGTACTAAAAAATGTAGTGACAACGAGCTTTGTAGAATGAAGAAATCTATAAGGTTAAAATTGAGAATTTCATGGGTCGAAATGAGATGGAGGTGAAAGTAGGGTTTAGGACTTGAGAGAAATGATATGGACAAATTTGATTTGGGGTAAAACTATTATTTCACTGTTAAGTTGTTTGTATTGAGAGTTTTTTTATTTTTTATGATTTCTTTTTTTGGTCAATAAGAAATGGGAGGGAGAATTAAATATTTTGGAGGGAAAACAATATTTTAGATAAAATTTTAGGAATACTATAGGGCCACAATTATTAAGTGTTGTTTTTAAAATTATAAAAATAGTACATTTTAAAAGTGTATTCATAGGTGTAAAAAAGTGTTGCTAATTATATCATGTTATGAAAACGCTTAAAAGTGTAGCCTATACCACGAAAGAACAAGCTTTTCCAAGTGTTGCTAATGTTAATGTGGTCAAAATGTAAAAACTAAGGATACACTTTGAAAGGGTACCCAAAAAAAATTTAAGGCAACACTTAACAAGCGTTGTCCACATTCAGTATGGCATTAGGCCTAAAATGTTGTAGTGATAGGTTATTATTTATAGATTAAAATGACGTATTATAGGTATTAGGTGCATTGGAAATGCAACACCCCAGAAACTAGTAGGCTAAATTAGAGTTTGAAATTAGAGTTGGTGTCTTGAACGTACCTCTTTATATCTAAAAATATAGGGTTTGGTGTTATAACATCAAGGTACAAACCCCAAGGACCAACCATGGGTCCTTAAGGAAGACATTTAGGCAAACCCACAGAGGGCACCCACGCTGTGTGGGTCTGGCCACACCTCGTGGGTGAGGGGCATAGGTCAAAGCCTGGAAAATAGGTCCAAGAACCGCAACCCACGGTTCACTAGCATGCCATGTGGGTCCATCCACGGACCATGGTCGTGGGGTCGTGGTTGAGGCCTGAAACTACATTTTGGCAATTACACTTTGGGGAACTTTGGGGTTTTCAATTTTTAGTTAATATTAAGTGATGTCATTTTACACTAAATTAGACTAACTATATAAGGTTTTTAGGTAACCAAATTAATTCATCTCCCTCATAATTCAAAATCCCAAAAGAAAGACCCAAACCCTCTAAAAAAATTCTCTCTCTACAACTCCAAGGAAGAAGAAGAAGGAAGGTGAAGCTAGGGTTGAAGGAGAAAGGATTCATACTCAATTTCATTGGAATTCATAGCTAAGGTATGGAATCTCTTCATCCATGGAGTCCCCTCAAAACTAAATTACAAAGATAGAAATTCCCCAAAAGCTAGGGTTTGACTCCGAGTCATAGATCCCTTTCAAAAACAATTCTAATGATTTAATCACTTTATATTATGATTGAATTGATAATTTATGATTTTTTTATGTTGAAATCCCCCAAGAATCCATGAAATCCCCATATTTCTAATTTAGGACTTGTGATGTGGGTGAATTGATGAAAGAAGGATATTATGACATTATGCTTGTAGTAATTGAGCTAGTTGAATTATGTTATCATTCATGTCTAATTTAGTAATTTTAGATGTGTTGATGGAATATGATCTATGGTCCTTGATGGGCAAAGTATGTAAATTATACATGATTATGAGGTTTATGTATATGCTGTAAGAACACTTTGAGAGTAAGGTGAATATGATTATGATCTAGTTATACTATTGTTGGAGGTTAACCTCATGTACACACTTATGTATGAATATTATTTGATGTGAAAGTTTTTCTCACAATATGATGATTCTAAGGTCGAAAGGCTATTCTAACCTATTGAATCTATGAGCTATAGTATGAATTATTTTGGATTTAGTGTCTAGACATTCTTCCGTAAATATGAACTTAAGTCAAGACTTAATAGGTAATCTATGGGAATTAATGCTTGGCACCGAGTGGATATGAATATGAGATTGAAGCTTTTACACTAGTTGAGTCGGGCTTTCCTAATGGGTTCCTTATACGCTAGTTGAGTCTAGGTTCCCAAAGTTTGTATCTCATGATATGGAAATCTTCCACCATAGTTGAGTCCGGGTTTCTAGTAGCAATCTCCTTATCCCATAAAATATGTGCCCCCATAGGTATTTAGCTAGTGAATCCACCTAAGCTAAGAGTATATTTCTACATTAGGCAAGTAGGACAACCCCTTTTTGGTGTGGGGTAGACATCATATTCCATGGTAAGCTCACATGGTCTATGTCGGTTAAGGTTTATTTCCCCATTATGATAGTAGGAACAAGAAGATGAGTTATGAAATATAGTTACTCAAGAAGCTTTACTTAGTATGGGTGGGATTATGGGATCTTATCCATGCATAGCACAAGTATACTTTGAGGGTATGTATGATATGTTCCTCTTATGATATGATGATTTATGAGTTGATTATGCTTATTACTTATGCTTTTCCATTATCTTCAAAATGATGTTTTAACTTAGTAAATTGTATACATTCAACTAAAATGTCCCTTTTAGCATTTTTTTTCAATATTTTTATGCATGGCTATCATACTTAGTGCATTTTTGTACTAACCCACATTTTCCTATACTTTTCCCAACTGTAGGGTCTGGTTCTTAAGGCGGTCATCATTTGGTTAAAGCTTGGATTCGACTATTATCCTAGCTTGTGGTGAGTCCTCATGATTCGGGACGGATGTTATATTTGTAGTTCTTTTGTTGTATACGGATTATGTTGTATGGGCTGTGACCCTATTCGATTCAAGTATTGTAATAGATGGCTATATTGAGACAAGTCTAGACTTCCGCTTTCCTTTATGAAAATTTTGGACTTGAGATGCGTTCTTACTCTTTATTGTTCTATTGCTTATGGTATGATATACTAAGTGGCTTACATGGTGCCTTTCGAGGTTCTATGTGCCTTATTACGTCTAGGGGGTACCCTTGGGTCGTGACAAACTTGGTAATCAAAGCACAAGGTTTAGAATGATTCTAGGATGATGTCTCATAACCCACGTCTATTAGAGTCTTGTTCATAAGTGTGAAGTACGCCACATTTATGAATGAGAGGCTATAAGATATTTAGGAAATTTCACTTCTTTCATTACTCTTAAGTTGTGCCTTAGAGTTTAACTCTATAAAGTCTCTCTCATAATCCTTCTCTTGTGTCTTTAGGATATGAATACATGAAGGGCTAATGCTAGAAGGATGGAGGATGAAAATGTGAACCAAAGAGCTCCTCCTAAAGCTAATCAAGCTCTGGTTGATCCCGTGGTTGCGAATTTGACCCATGCAGAGTTTAGGTCTACTATCCAAATGTTGGCTCAAGTTGTGACGGCTCAAGCCAATAGAGAAGTTGTAGCTCCGGTGAATTCTAATTCGGCTACTTTAAGATTTATGGATTTTGCTAGAATGAACCCTCCCGAATTTCATGGCTCCAAAGTGGAAGAGGACCCCCAAAGGTTTATCGATGTGGTTTATAAAGTTCTTGCTATTATGGGAGTGTCTTTGGAGGAGAAGGCAGAGTTAGTCGCCTACCAACTAAAATATAGTACTCAAGTATGGTATGATCAGTGGAAGGGTGGAAGACCCGTAGGAGTAGGCCTGGTAGGATAGGAATTGTTCAAATCGGCATTTCTTGATATATTCTTTCCCTGAGAGTTGAAGAAAGCTAAGGTGGAAGAGTTCAATAACCTTTGCCAAGGAAGTATGAGCGTGAAAGAGTATGCCCTAAAATTCACTCAATTGTCCAAGTATGCTCCGACTATGCTGGCAGATTCGAGGGATAAGATGAGTAGGTTTTTGACGAGTGTGTCTTAATTGGTTTAAAAAGAATGTCGTACGACAATGCTCCATCATGATATGGATATCTCAAGGCTTATGGTATACGCTCAACAAATTGAGGAGTCAAAACTCAAGTAAAAAAATAGGGAATTGAATAGAGCTAGAAATGGTGATGGGAACTTCTCCAATGTTGGGTCTGATGGATAGTGTTGACCAAGGTTTAGACAAAGGTTCTCCCACCAAGGCTCCTCTAGTGCTCCAAAGGTCAACAAGGTAAGGGTTTCCAACCCTAAACCTGAAGGAGGTAATAGTGCTGGTTCTTATATTGCTAGGCCTAATTATGCAAAATATGGTATAAAGCATGATGGTAAATGCCTTGTTGGAACCGATAGGTGTTTTAGTTATTGGAAGATTGACCACAAGATGAGATATTGTCCGATGCTTAAGGTTGAGGGAAGGGAATATAAACAAGCTCCTTCAAGCAGTTCAAACTCCAATGCCCAAAAGCAAGTCTGATTTTATGCTCTTCAATCCCGAGGTGACCAAGAGAGCTCCCCGTCTGTGCTGAACAATATGTTAAAAGTCTCTTCTATTGATGTATATGCCTTGTTAGATCTAAGTGCTACTTTGTCCTTTGTGACACCTCTTTTGGCCATGAAGATTGAAATACTCCCCGAAGTGTTAGTAGAACCTTTTTCGGTCTCTACCCCAGTTGGTCACACAGAGGTGGCTAAAAGGGTTTATAGACGTTGTCCCACTTCCTTGTCCCATAGGGTTACTTAGGTGGATTTGGTGGAGTTAGACATGTTAGACTTTGATGTGATTTTGGGTATGGATTGGTTGCATGCATGTTATGCCTCTATCGATTGTAGGACTCAGGTGGTTAGGTTCCAATTTCCAAATGAGCCTATCTTAGAATGGAAGGGGGGAAATTCTATGACTAGAGTTCAATTTGCCTCTTGTCTTAAAGCTAGGAAGATGATCTCCAAAGAGTGTATTTACCAGCTTGTTAGGGTGAGACATGTTTAATCTAAAACCCCTTCTCTAGAGTTGATTCTGATAGTGAATGAGTTCTTGGAATTTTTCCCTGATGATTTACCCAGTATTTCTCCCAAGCGGGAAATAGATTTTCGTATTGGCCTTCTACCGAATATACAACCTATCTCCATTCCTCCCTATAGAATGGCTCCGGCAAAGTTAAAGGAGTTGGAAGAACAACTAAAAGATTTGTTAGACAAGGGTTTATCTAACCGAGTATCTCTTCATGGGGTGCTCCGGTGTTGTTTGATAGAAAGAAGGATGGGTCTCTTAGAATATGCATTGATTGTCTTCAATTGAATAAAGTGACCATCGAGAAAAAATATCCCCTTCCGAGAATTGATGATTTGCTTGACCAACTTCAAGGGGCTAGCTATTTCTCTAAGATTGATATTCATTCGGGTTATCACCATCTAAGGGTGAGAGGGGTTGATATTCCAAAAATGGCCTTTAGATATCGTATTGGTCACTATAAATTTCTAGTAATGTCGTTTGGTTTGACTAACGCTCCGGCGGTGTTCATAGACTTAATGAATTGAGTGTTGCGACAATATCTTGACATGTTTGTGATAGTGTTCATCGATGATATTTTGATTTATTCAAGGAGTGAGGATGAGCATGTTGACCATTTGAGGGTCATATTGCAAGTTCTTAAGGACCATACACTTTTTGCAAAGGTTAACAAGTGTGAGTTTTAGTTAAGGTTCGTAGCACTCATTGGTCATATTGTGTCAAGAAAGGGTATTGAGGTAGATCCTAAGAAGACGGATACTGTCAAGAGTTGGCCTAGACCTCTATCTCCTTCCGATAATAGAAGGTTTTTGGGTTTGACCGGTTACTATGGGAGGTATGTTGAGGTTTTTTTCTCCATTGCTTCTTCGTTGACGGCTTTGACTCAAAAGAAGGCTAAGTTTGAGTTGTCGGAAGCTTGTGAGAAAAGATTCAAAGAATTGATAGATAGACTTACATCCGCCCTGGTGTTGACATTACGAAAGGGTACGGATGGTTTTGTGGTGTATTGTGATGCCTGTAGAGTTGGGTTGGGATCTATGCTTATGAAAAATGGTAAGGTGATTGCCTATGCTTCAAGGCAACTTAAATTTCATGAGAAGAATTATCCTACCCATGACCTTGAGTTAGAGGCGATTGTGTTTGCCTTAAAAATATGAAGGCACTATCTTTATGGGGTGCATGTTGATGTGTTCACCAATCACAAGAGCTTACAATATGTATTTAGTCAAAATTACTTGAATCTTCGCCAAAAGAGGTGGTTAGAATTATTAAAGGACTATGACATGAATGTCCTTTATCACCCCAGTAAAGCTAATATGGTAGCGGATGCTCTTAGTAGATTGTCCATGGGTAGTGTAGCTAATGTAGAGGATGAAAAGAAAGAATTGGTTCATGATGTGCATAGGTTGGCCCAGCTAGGTGTTTAACTAGTGGATTCCACCAAGTGTGGTTTCATGGTCCATAATGGTTCCGAATTGTTCATTATGATAGATGTAAAGTCTAAACAAGGCCTTGATCTTATATTAGTTGAGTTGAAAGAGTCGGTAGTCAAGAAGTCCGTTGAGGCTTTCTCCCAAGGAGGGGATGGGGTGCTTAGGTACCAAGGTCGATTATGTGATCTAGATGTTGATGGTCTGAGGGAGAAAATTTTAGAGGAAACTAATACTTCTCTGTACTCTATTCATCCGGGAGCCACCAAGATGTACTGTGATCTACAGGAAGTCTATTGGTGGAATGGTATGAAGGGAGATATTGCAGGATTTGTAGCCAAATGTCCTAATTGTCAAGAAGTTAAGGTTGAGCATCAAAGGTCGGGAGGCTTGTCCCAAAATATAATTATTCCCAATTGGAAGTGGGAAGATGTGAATATGGACTTTATTGTGGGTTTTCCTCACACCCGAAGGCAACATGATTTAATTTGGGTCATTATAGATCGACTGACAAAATCAGCCTACTTCATTCCCGTCAAGGTTTTTTTTTTCGGCAGAAGACTATACCAAGTTATCTTTAAGAGAGATAGTGAAGTTGCATGGGGTGGTCCTTTATAAATTATTTTGGATCGGGGTACTTAATTTACTTCACCCTTTTGGAAGTCATTCCAAAAGGTCTTGGCACTAAAGTTAAGCTTAGCACAACTTTCATCCTCGTATCGATGGACAAGCGGAGCATTCCATTCAAACATTAGAATATATGTTAAGGGCATGTGTAATTGACTTTAAGGGTAATTGGGATGACCACTTGCCTTTAATAGAGTTTACCTACAATAATAGCTCACTCAATTATTACTATGGCCCCCTTTGATGCCTTGTATAGTAGGAGATGTAGGTCTCCGGTTGTTTGGTTTGAAGTAGGTGAAATTTCTCTAATTTGTCCCAAATCAGTTTATGAGGCCATTGAAAAAGTCTGACTCATTAGATAGAGGTTGAGGACGGCCCAAAGTCGACAAAAGTCTTATGCCAATGTTAGAAGAAGGGATATAGAATTCGAGGTTAATGATTGGGTCTATCTAAAAATCTCACATATGAAAAGTGTGATGAGGTTTTGCAAGAAAGAAAAACTTAGTCCCCAGTGTGTGGGCCCATACCAAATGGGTTGGCTCCGATCCATCCAGCATTTCACGTCTACATGCTTAAGAAGTGTATTGAAGATCAGGCATCTATTATTCCCCTAGAAGGGTTGGGAGTTGATGAAAGTCTTTCATATGAGGATGTTCTGATACAAATCCTAGACCAACAAGTCAGGAGGTTGAGAAATAAGGAAATAGCTTCCGTGAATGTTTTATGGAGGAATCATCTAGTTAAGGGTGCTACTTGTGAGGCCGAGGCCGATATGAAGTCCCGATACCCTCATGTCATTACTTCTACTCCTATTCAAGCTTGAGGTAAGTAGTTCCTCTTGAGTTTTAGTGGTTTTGGAGTCATGTGTGCTATATGCATTTTCCATGTTTTCCTTATGTTATGAATGTTCTTGATGAAATTCATGTTTAGTAGGAAAATGAGTTTTTATGATTGATTTTCCTCATGTTGTTGTGAATTGAGTATGAGTTGCCTATTGACCTCATAAGATGAATTGATGAACATGCTTTAGTATGCTTTGGAGAGTAATTGCATATTGCCTCCATGATATTGTGTTGAGCATGCTTTTAGTTGGGGAAGGTAGTTCCTCCTATGAATATGTGAAATGTTGAATTTTCATGAAAAATAGGTTGTTAGATGTAGTTCCTACTTCCTTATGTTGCATTGTTTATGATTGAGTTGGAGTTGGAGTTTCCTCCTTAGAATTGTGAATTGTTTTGATATTGCAAGCATGATGGGCTACTAGTCTTGAGTCTTTAATTCCGTAAGGTGTCTAGATCGTCATTCAAGGATGAATGTTCCCAAGGGAGAGATATTATAACAACTCGGAAATTAATAGGCTAAACTAGAGCTTGACGTTAGAATTAGAGTCTTGAGCGTACCTCCCCGTACCTAAAAATACAAGGTTTGGTTTTAGCATGTCAAGGTACAAACCCCAAGGACCAACCATGGGTCCTTGAGGAGGATACTTAGGGGCTGCCTGGGCAGTGACCCATGGAGGGCAGCCACGCCTTGTGGGTCAGGCCACGCCTCGTGGGTAAGGGGCAGAGCTTAAGGCCTGGAAAACAAATCCTAGAACTTCAACCCACGATTCACTAGCACGGCACGTGGGTCCATCCACATGATTATGAGGTTTATGTATATGCTTTAAGAACACTTTGAGAGTAAGATGAATATGATTATGATCTAGTTGTTGTGTTGTTGGAGGTTATTCTCATGTACACACTTATGTATGAATATGATATGATGTGAAAGGTTTTCTCATAATATGATAATTCTAAGGTTGAAAGGCTATTCTGACATATTGAATCTAGGAGTTATAGTATGAATTATGTTGGATTGACTGTCAAGACATTCTTCCATGAATATGAACTTAAGTCAAGACTTAATAGGAAATCTATGGCAATTATTGCTTATTACCGAGTGGATATGAATATGATTCTGAAGCTTTGAGTCTGACTTTCTGAATGGGTTCCTTATACATTAGTTGAGTTCAGGTTCCCAAAGTATGTATCTCATGAGATGGAAACCTTCCACCATTGTTGAGTCCGGGTTTCTAGTAGAAATATCCTTATCCCATAAACTATGTGCCCCCATAGGTATTTAGATAGTAGATCCAGGCAAGTAGGACAACCCCTTTTCGATTTGGGGTAGACACCGCATTCCATGGTAAGCTCACAAGGTCTATGTCGGTTAAGGCTTATTTACCCATTATGATAGTATGAACAAGAAGATGAGTTATGAAATATAGTTACTGAAGACGCTTTACTTAGTATGGGTGGGATTATGGGATCTTATCCATGCATTGCACAAGTATGATTTGAGGGTATGTATGATATGTTCCTCTTATGATATGATGATTTATGAGTTGATTATGCTTATAACTTATGATTTTCAATTATCTTCAAAATGATGCTTTAACTTAGTAAATTGCATACATTCAACTAAAATGTCCCTTTTAGCATGTTTTCAATATTTTTATGGATGGCTATCATATTTAATGCATTTTTGTACTAACCCACATTTTCCTATACTTATCCCAAGTGTAGGGTCCGGTTCTTATGGCGGTCATCATTTGGTTAAAGCTTGGATTCGGCTATTCTCCTAGCTTGTAGTGAGTCCTCATGATTCGAGGATAGATGTTATCTTTGTAGTTCCTTTCTTGTATTTCCTTTTCGGATTATGTTGTATGGGTTGTGACCCTATTTGATTCAAGTATTGTAATAGATGGTTATATTGAGACAAGTCTAGACTTCCGCTTTCCTTTATGAAAATTTAGGACTTGGAATGCATTTTTACTCTTTATTGTTCTACTGCTTATGTTATGATATGCTAAGTGGCTTACATGGTCCCTTTCAGGGTTCCATATGCCTTGTTACGTCTAGGGGGTACACTTGGGTTGTGACAGGAAAAGACCCTAATACCCTTTAAAATAAATGTTGGGCAATCCTACAGTTGCGATATACGATTCATATGAATTCTTATTGGCCATATTGACCAACCTTAGGTTGAGTGAATAGGGCCTAAAATTCATCCAGCTTTGACAAGACCTTTCTACTGCTCGTAGAAAGAAAAGAGCTTTGAAATCTAAAAGTAGAAATCTCATGGTCATGACAAGCCATCTAGTACATCAAGGTAAGCATTTCGGATATAAACCGTACACCAAATAAAATATACGAAACATAAATGCATATGAAAGTAATAAAAGCAACATGGTCCTCAGAGTATGAGGACTCACCACATCTTTAAATCCTTAAGCAAACACCAACTATCTACGAGTGGAGGGAGAGGAAGCATCACACCCTACATTAATGAAACAAAGTAGGCACAATTATATATTAGTACATGGAATGTACTAAGTATGAGGGATATGCATAAAATATGTATCCTAAAAATAAATAGACATAATCAAAAAAAATAAAATGCATAACGAAGCTAAACATCATAAAATCCTTAAAATAAACATCATAAAACTTGAACATGGTCAATGCATCTTAAAAATCATCATGAAAGCTTCATAAAACCTTTAAGAAGAACTTAGTTCATTTTGTGGGATATTTACTATTAACCGACATAGAGCACGTAAGCTTGAACATGGAATTTGGTGTCTTTCTCCCACACTGAAAAAAGATATGTCGCTTACTTACCAAGTCAAGGACCTTAGTTTCTAGCTTAGGTGGATCTGCTTGCTATGTCACTTAAGGCAATCCTGTGGGGGCACATTTATAGGGACAAGGAGATTGCTACTATAGACCTGATCTATGCCAACGCGAGAGCCTCCATCTCAATATCCTCTTGGTGCTAAGTAAAATCCCAATGACATTATTCATAAACATAATCAATGAAAAATCATACTTAAGTTACTAATCCAAGCGGAAAAAATAATAATCAAAGAATAGCTCCTTAAATCTTGAATCATGCATGATCCATGATATTTTACTATGAACTTAAGATGAAGCTTATGAACTATGAACTATAAAATTATGAATATATGCATGTTTGTATGAAATTGATTTAAATGATTTGAGGATGCTTTTAGATGAAAGTATCAATGAGATTGCGAACGATTTTCTCACATACTCATATGATCATGATTGTAAAAGGTTTTCTTACATAAGGATTCGTAAGGTAGAAAAAATTTCTTACCTAAGGTTAATCAAGATTTAAAGAGCTATTCTAAATGATTTTAGCTTGTATTTGTAGCTTAATTGAGCCTTTTCATGGATGATGATATGAATATAATTAATAACTATTTCGTGAGATTTTACTTAGCACCGGGAGGATATTAAGATGGAGGGTCACCCGTTAGCAGAGGTCGGGTCTCTAGTAGCTATCTCCATGTCCATAACTACGTGGCCACGTAGGATATCTTAACTAGTGGATCAATGTCAGCTTGAAGTTTAAGGTCCTTACCTTAGCAAATAGAACATACCTTTTAGATGTGGGATAGACACTAGATTCCATGTTTATCTCCCATGGTCTTTGTTTCTTAATGGTAAACATACCACAATAATGAACTAGGTTACTTTTAAAGTATCTCACCAAGTATTTTAAATATACAAAGTTTTCACTGACCTTGATTATGACATGTGTTTTCTACCACATTATCTTATGTTTTATCTTAGTCATTTCATATCATGTAATGTCTTTTTAGCATGATTACTTAGTACATTCATGTACTAATACATACTTCTGCTTATAATCACTAATGTAGGTTTTGATGCTCCTACCTCCAATACTTGTGGCTAGTCAATCACTCTCATGGCATTCGAAGATTGGTGAGTCCTCATGTTTCGAGGATTGAGACTCTTATATAGTTTTCATTATTCTAGTTTTCAGACATTGTATGTGGTGAATAGGTTACATCCCAACCACTTATTTTTTATGTACTAGATGGCTTGTTGAGAATATGTTAGACTTCCTCTTTGTCAAACACTTTTATGATATGAGATTCCTCTTTTGAATTATTTATTTCTATCATCTTGTATGATGTATATTAAGTGACTTGTGTAGGGCCTTGCAGGGTTCTATATATCATGTCACACCTAGAGTATACTTTGGGTCATGACCCAAAACCCATCTGCGGTCCATAGAACATCTTACCACTCATCTAGGTCAATGGTAGATCAAGTTATTGGGACTAGAAATTTTCCCAAAGCTTGAACCACATATTATGGATGCACTCTACAATCTGTAGAAGCATCTACGACCAATAGAATGGATCCGTCGATCACAACTAGTAGCTAAAAGGTGAAATATTTATTTTTCAAAATTTTTAGGTGTTACATTTCACTACTCTAAATTCGTTTAATATAGTTCATCTCAATAAAAGTAGTTTTCCTTACTCTCGTCCTATGCTTTTCAGGATATGCCTCTTTGAAAGATAACAGAAGAAGAAATGCAGGTGGGAATGTGGAGCCTGAGGTTCTTCAAGTGCCAAATGTGAGTACGAATGTGAAAAAGGTGAAGGACTTCACCAGGGTTTAATCCCCTAAAGTTTCATGGATAAAAAGTTAATGAAGATCCCCAAGAGTTTGTTGAGGAAATCTAAAAGATTGTAAAGATTATGAGAGTTACACCGGTTGGAAAGAAGGAATTATCCACTTATCATTTTAAGCGTGTTTCTCAAGTGTGGTTTAATCAATTGAAGGAAGAGAGGGCAATTGAGGCGAGTCCTCTTGATATGGTGAGATTCAAAGGGGGTTTTCATGATCATCTCTTTCCCCTTGAGATGAGAGAAGTGAAACTTCTTGAGTTCATTACTCTTCAATAAGGGAATTTCAGTGTGAAAGAGTATGCATTAAAGTTAACAAAATTTTCTAAGTTTGCTCCTACTATAGTTGCCAACTCTAGGTAAAGGATTAGCAAGTTTGTGTCGGCTGTGTCCGAAATGGTTGTCAAAGAGTTCCACATAACTGTGTTGATTAAGGAAATTGATATCTCTCTTTTGATGATACATGCCCAACAAATTGAAAAGGAGAAGGTAAGGGAGAAATCTAGACAGTAAAAAAGGGAAAGAACCGGTGATGGTAACTTTTTTCATTCAAAGTCTAGTGGACATAATCGTCCTCAATTTCAGGAATATCTTTCTCATCTAGGTTTCTCTAATTTTTCAGCTCCAAAGTTCAGCAAAGATAGGGTTTCTAATCTTAGGACCAATGAATGTAGTGGTAATGAATCTTTTGTTTTTGCTTTCAAAAACTGTGGCAAGAGTCATTTGGGAAAATGTTTGGCCAGTGGTCAGAATTTGATTGATTGTTTGTTGCAAGCTACTAAGGGAAAAGATGGTAGGAATGCCCTACCTAGTGGTTGTAGTTTAGGTTCTCCTCGCCAGAAAATGTTCTATGATCTTCAAACTAGATAGGATCATGAGGTTCTCTAGATATTGAAATGGTATATTAGAAGTATTTCATATTGATATGTATAGCTTGATCCAGGTGCTACTTTATATTTATTTACTCCATATGTGTCTATGAGATTTGATATATTTCCTGATAATTTTTAGAACCTTTTTCAGACCCTACACTTTTTTGTGGCTCTATTGTTGCTGAACAAGTCTATATAAATTTCCATGTTTAAGTTTCTTCTAAAGTCACTCACATTTATTTGCGAAAGCTTAAAACTTTTGGCTTTGATGTTATTATTAGGATATATAGGCTTCACTCTTGCTATGCTTTTATAGATTTTAGGAACCGATTGGTTACAATATGGGTTTTGATAGAACCTATCTTAGAATGGAAAGAAAAAAATTGGCACCTAAGGGTCACTTCATATATTTCCTAAAGGATAGGAAAATGATTTATAAGGGTTGCATCTATCCTCCTATTCGGGTTAGGGATACAGATTATAAAACCCTAATCTTAAGCCACTTCTAATTGTATATAAGTTTCAAGAATTGTTCCCCGATAATCTTCTCGGTACTTCTCTCAAAAGGAAAATAGACTTTGGTATTAAACATCTTCTAGATACACAACCTATCTCTATTTGCAACACCTCAGAAATTAGAAAAGGGAAGAACTTCATGTTTTGGCTACTAATTGTGTCCTTTGAGACCGGTCTACTATTCACAAAAGCTTCTACGGGTCGTAGATGGCACTCATAGGAATGAGATTGAGTTTAGGAAAATTTAAGTTTCTATTATTCGACAAATGAGTGAACTAGACTTGTTGTCGTTTGGACTATGGGTCGTAGATGGGTTCCATAGAGGGGTCTCTGACTTGGTGAAATTTTGGACTGGAATTTGACTTCTACTAGTTGGCTCTCCCAGCCATAGAAGTTTTGACAGGCCATAGGAAGGTCTCATGGCAAGTTAAGAAAATTTTAGGTTTCAAAAGTTGAGTCTATGGATGATCAGTATGGTCCTTAGGATGTTCTATAGCCCGTAAGTAACTTTGATAGTAAATTATTAAGAGTATTTGAGTCTTTTCCTATCGATTTACTACATATACTATGTCATTTTGAACCAAAATTCAAGACCTATAACTATCCTTCAACTCCTAAATTTACACAAACCCTCTCATTCTATCAAACCCCCAATTCCCATTCACATTTGTCCTCTCTAAGATCTGTCAAGTTTCAAGGAACAAAACTAGGGTTAAAGCTTCAAGTATCCTTTTTCCTCCATTACCTTTGGGCTTAGATCTTTAAGGTATGTGGAATTTAACTATCCGATTTCATTCATCCGATGGGTCCCAAAGGATTTCCAAGTTTCTAATTCAATTTATAAATTTCTTAGGGTTTCATGTGATTCTCATGGATCTTAACTAATGTTGATTTAATTATTAAATTTTAATCTTCCTATGTATTATATTATTAAACTACATAATTCCCAATTGGTTTCTATAAGATCGAAGCATTATTCATGATTTTGACAATGAATTTATGAAGAAACCCGTGATGTTATGAATATGAATCAGGAAAGTTATGTATCTTCTTATGAGAAAGATGTTTATGATCTAAGGTTGCTTTTGTAATAAGAATCATCAAATTGTAAAAGGTTTTCTCACATACTTATATAATCAATATTGGTGAAAGGATTTCTGACACATTCATGAATCATGGTATAAAGGAGCTACTCTTATTAGAATTTATGATTTGGATTAGTATTATGATTATCACCTTTCCTAATATTATGTTTTGAAAATTGACTTTATCTATTCAGTTGGGATTTGACTTAGCACCGAGAGAACATTGAGATGGAGGCTCAAATAGGGCAGTCTCTTGTAGCAATCTCTAGTTCTATATTACGTGTCCCTGTAGGATTGTCTCAAATGATCTAGATGGTGGATCCATAAATGGCATATGAATGAATGAATGATACTGTGTTCTACCATGGAAAGTAGACTCTCCCTTCTAGGTGTGGGAGTTATATAAAATTTCATGTTATATCTCACATGGTCTATTGTTGGTTAAAGCTAATATCCCACAAATTGAAATAAAGTTACTTCAAAGGTTTTATGAAGCTTTCCATATGATTTTAAGATGCATTGACCATGATCATAATTTATGATTATTGGGTAAGGGTTTTGCTGTGTTTTAGCTTGGCTATGCATAGCATGTTTTCCTTCATGTTCCTTTCTGATCATATTTTATGTTATTATGCATATCCCTCATACTTAATACATTCAATGCACTAATGCATACTTGTGCCTACTTTGTGTATAACGTAGGATCCGATGCTTCTCTTCCTCACACTTGTGGCTAATGATTGAATTCTTAATTGTGATGATTTTGGTGAGTCCTCATGATCCGAGGACCATGCCACCTTTACTATCTTTTCTTATGACTTTTAGTTTTTGGATGTCGTACGAGGTGCATGGGTTACATCTCAACGACTTCTTTTGATGTATTAGATTGGCTTGTCAAGACTATGATCAGACTTCCACATTATGTCAAATTCTTTTATGATATGAGATATCCTATTTTAAATTCTCATATTTTTATTATATTTTGTTGCATGTATGTAAAGTGACTTGTGTAGGGCCTCTCGGGTTCTTATACATCATGTCATGTCTAGGATATACTTCTGGACATGAAAAACATAGTATTTAGAGCATAAGATTTTGGTAAAGGTCCTAGGATGTTTGAAAAGTTGTGTTTAGTAAAGTGTTGTTCATGAGTGTGAAGCACGCCACATTTATGAATAGGAGGCAACAAATTATTTAGGAAACTTCATTTCTTTCACTACTCTAAAGTCGTGCTATAAAGTTCATCTCAATAAAGGTCCTTTTCGTAACTTGTATATTATGTTTTTAAGGAAATGGCACCCCAAAGATATTATATGAGAGGTAATGTGGGTGACAATATGGATCTTGAGGTTCCTCAACCTCTAAATGATCCTTTGGCCGAGCAAATGACTCATGTCGAGCTCCCATCCTCTTTCCAAGTCTCCACTCAAGCTATGATCAAATAGAGAAGTTGTTGCTCCCGTGAACCCAAATGTGGGTACAAAGGTAATAAGGACAAGAGACTTCACTAGGATAAATCCTCTGAAATTTCATGGGTCAAGAGTTGATGATGATCCTCAAGAGTTTATTGATGAGGTGTACAATAGTTGAGATTATATCTTGACCCATGGGTACCCCCTAGATGTAACAAGGTGTACAAGACCCCAAGAGGTCTCACACAAGCCCCTTAGCATATCATAACATAAAGCAATAGAAATGATGCAGAAATTTAAAACATTTTTCGATAATTTCTAAGTCTTTTTATAAAATGAGCGGAAGTCTATAACACTTGTGTCAAACCATCTAGTACATGAAAATATTTGAGACGCAACCCATACAAAAGTTCTAACATAAAAATGAAAGACATAAAGGAAAGGTGAACAAATAAATCCCCGATGTTATGAGGACTCACCAAGTCTTCACTTCTTGCTCTACTATGAACCTAGCCACAGGGATGGAATTCAATATCACAGGACCCTACATTTGATAAGAATGTAGGCAAAAGTATGTGTTAGTAGAAAATATACTAAATATGATAGCAAGCATGACATCATCAGGACCAATAACAACAAAGTCATAGGCATAATCACCAAAATATAAATAATATAAGCATTAGTCAACATAGGGCATGATTCATAAACGTAAGAGATACAACATGTTCATAAGCATAGTCAATACATAGATCTTCATAACACAAGCGAAACACTTCATAAGTAACCTCAAACCATACTTGTGCAATGAATGGATAAGACCCCATAATCTCACCCATGCTAAGTACCACTTTAGGCCATTATACATATTTATCATTTTTTTATCTCACCCTTAGCTTATTTCTCATAGACAAGGGAACACTCACCTTTAGTCAAACATATTAAGGAAGGAAACTATAGAAACAATCGAAGCTAGCATACATCATATAAGCAAACCTCATATAAAAGCATACTTTCGATACTTCCTTGAAGTAACCTTGATTTATCACAATCATGCTACTTTGATTAGGGACTTGTCCCTCTTTAGCTATTTGTACTATTCATGGAAGAGTACTTCTTAACTAGTCCTATACATACATTACTCATGAATGGTTATGATTTACAAATTCAAGGCTACCAAGGAAAAGCACCATATTATGCTAGAGCAAGCTACCATGGAAAGCATACTATCATGCAAGTCCAAGCTATTCAAGAAGGGTAGTATTACTCAATCCAAGCTACAAATGAAATGGTTTGGCCTAACAAATTCATGCTATCATGCAAGCATTCTATTATGCTAGTTCAAGCTAACCTTAGGAAGGGTACAATTTCTCAATCCAAAGCTACCATGAGATCTTCTAGTCAAGCTACCATGAAATGGTCTTGTCTTACCAAGTCAAAATATTCATGAAGAGATACCATATAACAACTTCAAGCTATCATAATTAAAATAATTCTATTCTACTGATGTGGAGATTGCTACTAGAAACCCCGACTCAACTAGCATAAAAGGCTTCCATCTCATATTCAATATCATATTCATGGAAGAATGTCTTGACACTCATTCCATGCTTAATTCATAAAGTGACTCTTACATCATGCATTCATACATTCACAAGGTAGAATATTTGGGTAAATTCCTTCCACAACAATTCTATCTACTAGTCTACCTTTATCATATAGGCTTTACTCTAAAAGCCTTAACATTCATAATTCATCATATTAGCTTTACTCTCAAGGCCCTAGCAATCAAAATTCATAAATAAAAGGCTTACTCCCAAATCAATACTTCTCACAAGCATCTTATAGGCCTAAATCTCAAGATATTTTAATCACATCCTTCATTCTTTAGCAATTCTAGTCATATATCATCATATAGGCTTAAAGCCAACATTACTAATCATGATTCAACATCTATACTTTAGCTTCATTCAATTCGTATCTAATTCCCTAATCTCAAGCAATCTACTATACATATCATCAATCCTAGAAGATTATCTCTAAATCCTCAATTTCCCCCTTAAAGGTACAAAACCCACTTACTTAACTTTCATCTTTCTAGACATGGGTTAGGCATTTAAACATGTATTTTCATCTTAAAAACATGATTCACTACTACTTGAATCATAAACTATCATTATCCACTCAATTGAATCAACATACATCAATACCCACAATATTGGAAGGAACCCTAACTTGAATTAGGGATTTCATCTTCACAATTGGGGAAAACTAGGGACTTCCATAGATGGAGGATGTCCATGGATGAAGAGCTATCATACCTTAGTTACAATGCCCTCAAAATCTTGGAGATTGGGTGCCTTGATCTTGACCTAGCTTCAAATTCTATCTTCTTCTTCAAGTTCTAGAGAGAGAAATATTTGAGAGGATGAACTTTGGGATTCTTTTGGGGTTTTCGAAATAATGACTTAATTGGGGAAGTTAAAGTGTTAAAATAGCTTATATAGGTGTACTAAGTCTAGGCAAAATGACCTCACTTAAATCTAACTTGATTTGGAATTTACCAAACCACCCTTCACTAGGCAGCTTAGTGCCAAGCCCCACGGCAGGCTCTACGAGGGGTGGTCCATGGTCCAGTGGCTAGGCCACAAGTTTTGGCCTCCACAATTTGAAGGCATCTTCACGAGCCGTGGTCTTCCCCACTGACCGTGAAGTGGCTCATGAAGGTGAGCCAATCTAGGGCAGCCTCAAGGTAGCTACTGCCTTAGCCACCATGATCCACACCATGAGCCGTGGTGGCAGTCGTGAAGTGGGGCAGTTCTTGGCAAGTTTGGGGCAGCCTTGGCCCTTGACCCTTATCCTTGGCTCTTGTTGCCCTCATAATTAGCCCTAGCCTACTAAACTACGGGGTGTTACCGTTATAGCAGTGTCACTAGTGGAATTGGTTGCTTATCAACTTAAACATGTTCCTCTACAGTTTGGTTCAAACAGTGGAAGGAAGAGAGGGCTATTGATGCAGGTCCTCTTGATTGGAAGAAATTCTAATGAACGTTTCTTGATCGTTTCATTCCTCTTAAAATGAGAAAAGAAAAGGTACTTAAGTTGATTAATCTTCGTCAAGGAAATATGAATGTGAAGGAGTATGCCTTGAACTTCACTTAATTGGATAAGAATGCTCCAGCTATGTTTGTCGACTCTAGAGAAAGGATGAGTAAGTTTATGTCGGGTGTGTCCAAAATGGTGGTCAAACAGTGTCGTACCTCCATGATAACAAAGGAGATTGATATTTCCCGTTTGATGATACATGCCCAAACCACAGAAGAGAAAAATCTAAAGGAGAGGTCTAGGGAGTCCAAGAAGTCAAGGACTAGTGAAGGTGAATTTTCTCATTCTAGATATGGTGGATAGGTAGGATCGTCTTCAATTCCAGCAAAAAATTTTCCGTCATGATTCTTCCAATTCTCTGACCGCTTTGTTCAACAAAGATATGTTGCGTAACCCTAAGCCTCAAAGAATTGATGGAAATAGATCTTTTATTCCCGTTTTCCAAAGGTGTGATAAGAGTCAATTGGGAAAATATTTAGCCGGTACAAATGGTTGCTTTTGTTGTAGAAAGAGTGGTCATAAGGTTAAGGATTTTCTGTTGCAAGCTAGAATGAGTAAGGACTGTAGGCAAGCACAACCTGGTGGTTGTGGTTTAGGTGCTCCTCATCAGAATAGATTCTATGCACTTCAGTGTCATGACCCAGAGGCACACCATAGATGTAAAATGGCATACAGGACCACGAGAGGCCCCATACAAGCCACAAAGCATTCATAACATAAGAAATAGATCAAAGATAATATATATTACATTTAAAGTCCAAATATTATAAAAGTAAAGTGGAAGTCTAAATACTTGTCACATTAGCCATCTAATACAATGGAATGTAATTGGGTCTATCCCATACATCAAGTCCAAAACTGAAATTAAGAAAGAAAACATGAAAACAATTAAATTCCATCTTCGAAGCATAAGGACTCATCAAAGCTCAGAAATCTCGCAAAATCAACCACTAGCCACGAAACTGATATCCCTGACTGTCAGACACTATATTTGGGGAAATGTAGGCAAGAGTATACATTAGTACAAAACAATGCACCAAGTATGATGGCCATACATAAAATATTAAAATCGTGCTAAGAAGGGACATTTTAATATGTAAACAATGATCAAGCTAATACATGTATCTTGAGAGTTTAGAAACCATAAGTCATAAAAATAAGATCAATGCAAGTGAACATCATCTTAAAACATACTTACGATACTTCCTTGAAGTAACCTTGTTTTATCATGACATATGCTTATTTGTGGGAAGTAGCCTTAACCGACATATAAAACCATGTGAGCTAGCAACATGGAATTTGGTATCTACCCCACATCAAAAGGGGGTGTCCTACTTGCCACAGATCAACTAGCTAATGTCTTTCTAGAAAATCCTATGGGGGCACATAGGTATGGGACTGGGGTAATCGCCACTTATCCACTTAGTGCTAAGCTTAACTTCCACTAAATAGTTCTTAATCCTATTAATCAAGGCTCATAGAAATAGTTCTTAATCCTATTAATCAAGGCTCATAGAAATAGTTCTTAATCCTATTAATCAAGGCTCATAGAAATAGTTCTTAATCCTATTAATCATGGCTCATAAAGGAACATGGGTAATCCCCTCTTGTCCTTACATCACATGATGTGGGTAATCGCCTCTTGTCATTCAAGAGATAGCATGGAAAGTCCTCTCTTGCCTCAACATTTAAATAATTCCTTAATCATTGGTTCGTATTAGGTGAGAATAGCCTTTCAACCTTAGGAACCCTTATTATGTGCGAATACCTTTAACAATAATGCATACATGTGTATATGAGAAAATCCATTCAATAACACAACAACAACAACATCATCATTAATACTTCACTCTCAAAGCATCCTTAAAGAATTCAAATCAATTTCATAGGATCATGCATAATTGCATAATTCACCTTTCAAGGTTCAAAACCCACTTTCAACCAGTAACATATAGAAAACATGGGTTAGACCTAAGTTCATGGAAATTCATCATAACTTCATATAATTCGATCATTTCATGCTTGATTTCACATAATCTTCCTTCATAATTCAAAACCCACATTATATCCTCATAATTGGAAAACATGAGATTTGCATGGTTCATGGGGGATCATCATAAAAACCATAGTATTTCCTAAATTTATGCATACGAGATCATAATTCAATCTTTTGAGTCAACATTGAAGAGAACCCATGGCAATTGAAGAAAACCCTAACTCATTTGGGGATTTCTAACTTTGAATATTGGAGAATTGCGAACTCCATGAATGGAAGGAACACATGGATGAAAACTACCATAACTCAACGCCAATTGCTTAACTTATTAAATGGACGAATGGAGAGTTAACTTGCAAATCGTAGCTTGGACCTTTCTTCTTCAAGATTTCTAGAGAGAGAAATATTTGGGAGGAAGAACTTGATTTCTTTTGGTGAATTTGAGAGAATGACTTTCAATAGGAAAATTTTAAAGTTAAAACACTTATATAGTGGTTTTGGTAAAGGGTAAAACAACGTAGTAGCTAATTAGGAAAAGACCCAATTACCCGTTTGAATAACTTCCAACCCACGACATACGAACCTTGGTTGACAGATCGTGGTCTGACCAACAATCCATCCTGCACGTCTGCCGACCGACATCAGAAATTAGGATTTGAGGCCCTGGACCATGGACCTCATCTACAAACCATTGACCCAAGGACAGTCCGTTGGTCCAGACTGTGGTTCCTTCTTTCTAGGCAACATTGGCTGGACAATCCACGGACTAGTTCCATGGTCTGTGGTTCACTTTATGGGTCGTGGTTTGCCTTCATCAGATGGCACCATAAATTTCTGAAAATTGGTATCTTGCCCTTTCTCGAATCCGAGGTGTTACATTATCTCCCCCATGGAATCATTCGCCCTTGAATGAGATTCGAGACATCATAAAAGGGGGAAACTAAATCTAATAGCCCATCATGCATGCAATACATATATCCGAGGAGGAAAGATCAACTCCAAGCTAAAATATATTCAAAACATCGAACTATCAAGTCTAGATGCAACTCATACTCAAATGCACATAAACCTGTAGATATCAACCAAATAAACTCATTTTCTCAAATTTAAACTTTTTCATGAACATGCATAATATGAAAAAATCATGGGGATGTCTAAGAGACATGACACTAAGAAAAGAGTAATCATGAGGAACTACTTACCTCAAGCTAGAGTAGAGGTAGATGGAAAGAGATGGGGATATTAGGACATCATATCAGCCTCGGTCTCCCAAGTAGCACCCTCAACTAACTGACTCCTCCACAACACTTTCACAGAAGCAACTTCTTTACTTCTCAACTTCTTGACTTGCCGGCCTAAAACTTCGGCTGGAACTTCTTCAAAAGAAAGATTCTCATTACCTCCCACACCTTCTAAAGGAACTATATATGTCGGATCTTCAACACATTTCTTCAACATAGAGACATGGAAAACCGGATGCAACGATGCTAATTCATTAGGAAGTTCAAGTTCATAAGCAACCTTACCAATACGCCTCAAAATCTAATATGGGCCTACATAATCGGGACTAAGCTTCCCTTTCTTAACAAACCTCATTACACCCTTCATGGGTGAAATTTTCAAGTAAACCCAATCATTAACATAAAACTCCAGATCTCTTCTTCTTACATCAACACATGACTTTTGCCAACTTTGAGCCGTTTTGAACCTTTCTCTAATAAGTCAAACTTTTTCAATGGCCTCATGTACCAACTCAGGACCTATTAGGGCAACTTCACCCACCTTAAACCAAACTATAAAAGATCTACACCTCCTACCATACAATGCCTCCAATGGATCCATATCAATACTTGAATGATAGATATTGTTATAAGCAAACTCAATCAAAGGAAAATGATCATCCTTATTACCCTTGAAATCAATCACACAAGCTCTCAACATATCTTCCAATATTTGGATAGTATGCTCCACTTGCCCATCATTTTGGGGATGAAAGGTCGTACTATGCTTAACACGAGTACCAAGACCCTTTTGAAAGGATCTCCAAAACTGAGAAGTGAATTGGGTACCACGAGTGAAAATAATGGACAAAGGCACTCCATGCAAATTTTCCATTTCTCTCAAGTGCAACTTAACATAATCCTCTGCGGAATAGAAAACCTTGACGAGAATGAAATAATTTGATTTCATCATTTGGTCCACTATAACCCAAATCGAGTCATATTGTTGCCGAATGCGAGGCAGACCAACAATGAAGTCCATATTCAAATCTTCCCACTTCCAAGTAGGAATTCTAATGTCTTGGGATAAACCTCCCAGTTTATGATGCTCAACTTTCACTTGTTGACAATTAGAACACTTAGCCATAAATCCTGTAATATCCTTCTTCATCTCAATCAACCAATAGATCTCCCGCAAATCACGGTACATCTTGGTGGCTCCCGGGTCAATAGAATACCGAGAACTATGGGCTTCAACAAGATCTATTCCCTCAACTCATCAACATTAGGAACACACAAATGACCTTGATATTTAAGTACACCATCTCACCCTTAGGAGAAAGCCTCTACGGACCTTTTAAGCACCGCTTCCTTCAAGGCAGCCAAAATTGGATCAAGACCTTGCTTAGCTTTCATATCACCCACAAATGGTGATTTGGAGCCATTGTGGACCATAACACCACCCTTGGTGAAGTCCACTAGTTAAACACCCAACCGGGTCAATCTATGAACATCTCAAACTAGTTCCTTCTTATCTTTCTAAATGTGAGCTACACTTCCCATAGATAGCTGACTAAGAGCATCAACCACCACATCTGCATTACCAGGATGGTAGACAACACTCATATCATAATCTCTTAATAATTAAAGCCACCTTCTTTTGCGATTTAGATCCTTCTAATTAAACACATATTGCAAAATCTTGTGTCGGTAAACACATCTAAATGAACACCATACAAACAATGCCTCCAAATCTTTATGGAAAAAACAAGCGCCGCTAGTTCAAGGTCATGTGTAGGATAATTCTTCTCATGAATCTTAAGTTGCCTTAAGGCATAGGCAATGGCTTTCCCATTTTACATAAGCACACATCCTAGCCGAATTCTCGAGGTATCACAATAAACAAAAAGACCCTCAGTCCCTTCCAATAAATTAAACACCGAAACAGAAGTAAGTTTATCCTTCAACTCCTGAAAGCTCTTCTCACAAGATTTGGACCATATGAACTTAGCCTTCTTTTGATTCAAAGTCGTCAAAGGAGAGGCAATCAAGGAAAACCTCTCAACAAACCTTCTCTAGTAACCAGCTAAACCCAAGAAACTTCAAATATCTAAAGGGGATAGAGGTCTAGGCCAACTCTTGACCGCATATGTCTTTGTTAGAATCTACCTCAATGCCCTTACTTGGAACAATGTGACCAAGAAAAGCTACGGACCTTAACCGAAACTCACATTTGCTAAACTTTGTAAAGAGTTGTTGGTCTTTGAGATTTTGCAACATAATCCTGAAATAATCAACATTCTCATCCTCACCTCTCGAATAGATCAAAATATCATCAATGAACACAATCACAAACATGTAAGGTATCGTCTAAGCACCCTATTCATCAAATCCATAAATACTGCCGGAGCATTAGTCAGACCAAACAACATTACAAAAAACTCATAATTACCATACTGAGTTCAAAAAGACATCTTCAAAATAGCATCTTCCTTTACCCTCAATTGTCTATAACCCAACCGAAGGTCAATCTTAGAAAAGTAACGTGCTCCTTAAAATTGGTCAAACAAATCATCTATCCTTGGAAGAGGATATTTATTCTTAATTGTGATCTTGTTCAACAGATGATAGTCAATAAAAATACAAAGAGAACTATCTTTATTTCTATTAAACAAAATTGGAGCACCCTATGGAGAGATACTTAATCAAATGAAAACCTTATCCAACAAATCTTTTAATTATTCCTTCAACTCCTTTTGTTTTGTTAGAGCCATTCGGTAAGGAGGAATAGAAATAGGTTACATATCTGGGAGAAGGTCAATACTGAAGTCTATTTCCCTTTAGGGAGGAATACCGGGTAAATCATCTGGGAACATGTCACGACTCGAGAGCACCCCCTAGTTGTAACACGGCGTACTTGACCCCGAAGGGGTCACATACAATCCCTTAGCATTATTATATCATAAGATCGTAGAAAAGTAGGGAGAATTTAAAACTTTATTTAAAGCATAATATCCAAATATTTCATAAAAGCGGATGTCTTTCTAACATTTTTTTCTAAAACCATCTATGAATAACATGAATAAAAGTCTTGGGACGCAGCCCATATAAAGTCTAAAACATAAGAAAAGACATAAATGAAACATAAGGGGGGTTTTTCCTAGAAGCTATGAGGACTCACCAATCTTCAATCTTCTTGCACTTAGGAACCTAGCCTCCAAGCAACTCAATCTCCCAACACCCTACATTTGATTATAATGTAGGCAATATGCGTTAGTACAAAATGTACCAAGTATGAAAGATAACATACCAACATAAAATATCTCATATGGTTAGACAACATAGACATAGTCATAAGAGATAATAACATAACTCCAATAAGATAACATAACATCGTAAGTCAACATAATGCAAGATATATGAACATAAGAGCTAAATCATACTTATAGCATAGCCTTACTTAACCTTCATAATTACAATAATCCAACTCTAACATCATAAGTATCATATAAGAATTATTGACTCTTATTCATTTATACCATAATAGTACCATTCTCAAGTAATCTCAAAAGCATACAAGTGCAAATCAAGAATAGCATCCCATAATACTACCCATGCCATGTATCCCTTCTTGGTCATCCTAATCATGGTCTATATACATGGTTAAATTCTCTAGGCTTCTCTACAATAAGGGCACCATACTTCTAGGCAACCTCAAAGCACAGTTGTGCAATGCATGAAAAACATCCCATAATACCCTTCATACTAAGCATAACTTTGAAGCCATCCTAGTCATATTCACCCTACTTTGATCTCATTATTTACTTAATATCTCATAACGAAGGGAGTCTCTCACCTTTAGTCACTAAAATAAGGAAGGTAACTATGGCACAATCCTATCTCAACTCATTCTCTTAGTAACCCTAAATCATACTTGTGCAATGCAATCATAGAATCCCATAATACTAATTATGCTAAGTATAACTTCTAGGCCCTCTTAATAATACTTCTTGGTTTGGAACCTAGTTCCTCTCTTTATCTTTAGAACAATATGAGGTACTCTCTTAAGCACATCTTAGTTTACTTATAACTTGAACCCTATGAGACACCACTTTTAGTATGTCTAAGTTCATTACTAGCATGGATACTAGGAGATACTTACTTAGGTATGTCTCACTCCATTATACTTGGAACCCTATGAGATACTCTATAAAGTCTGTCTAAGTTCCTTCTTTACATGGACCCTATAAGATGCTATCATAAACAAGTCTAAGTCCATCTACACCCTAGAATACTATGAGTTACTTCATTAAGTAAGTCTTAGTTCATTATGCTTTGAACACTACGAGATGCTTCTCAAGCATGTCTTAGTTCATGATATATGGTGATTGCTACTAGGAACCTTGACTCAACTATGTGAAGGATCCCATCTCATGAGACCTAACTATGGGAAAACTCACACTCTAATACGTAAGAGTTCCCCCTTGTACTTGGATAGTCCTCACATCAACTAGGTGTGGTTCTCCTTTCTACTTGGAGCCCGGACCCTTTCTTGTGTGACACTCCTTCTCATTGTCAATATCCACTTGGAGCCAAGCAACACCCCAAGGTTTACTTGTTAAGCCTTGCATAACATTCATCTCTCATGGAATGATGTCCTTGACAATCCATCCATGCTCAAGCGATTCTATCACTTCATACTCTCAAGCATTCATGACTACAACCTTCACCTCAAAGCTTTACTTCATTCTATCCTTAATCATATCTAGATTACAAGACATTCAAGTGATAGGCTTCTTCTTAAGCAATTCTCATCACATTCCTCATTACTAGGTGATTCTAACCATATTCATCTTAAAGGTTCAATTCCAACTTTACAACACAAGATCAATCATATTCAATTAGTCTAAGTTCAATTCATAATTATGTGTTCCTAACCTTGAACAATTACTACTCACGACATTGTTACAAGAAGGTCACTCGTGAACCTTCAATTTTCCCTTTAATGGCATCAACCCACAAACCATGCAACATATCTAGAAAACTAGGGTTAAGCATTGAAACCACATAATTTCATCATAATATCACAATTAAATGCAAAATTAGCCATAAACCAGTATTATCCAACACTTTAGAATCATACCCAACTACACCCACACATTAGAAATAACCCTAGCTTAGATTGGGGTTCTTCATTTCAAATTAGTGGAAATCATAGGGGATTCTATGGGTGGAAGAACCCATCGATGAAAAGACAAACATACCTTAATTCAAAACCCTACTAATCTTGCTTCAATGGTGAGATTCCACCTAGCCTCGTTTTCTTCTTCTCCTTCTTCCTCTTCTTCTTCTTAGGTTTTCTAGAGAGAAAATTATTTGAGTGCAGAGGATTTTGGGGTTTTGATTTGGGGCTAGTGTAAAGTGACTTAGAATTTTGGGGTTACAGACTTAAAATACTCTAAACAGATGAATAAAACACATATAAAATGACCCCCACTTAAAACTAGTCGAATAGGATTTTACCCAAATGTCCCTCACTTGGCAGCCCCGTCCCAGGCACCACGACCACTTGGACGGTCCGTCAAGGGCACCACTGCCCGTGGTGGTGCCTGTGGTCCCTTGAACAGTGGCTCCCCTAACTTTACAAGACCCCAAAACTCCCTAAAACACTAAGGCTCCTTCATGGGCACTTTGACGGGTCGTGGTCGAGCAAATGGCTCGTGAAGTGCCTTGTGAACTTGGGGCAGTGTGTTGGCCTCAAGGCCTTGACTACAAAGTGTCTAACCCATCTCCATGGACACCTTCATGGACCGTGGTCCACACCACTGGTAGTGAAGGTGGTCGTGAACCCTTAGGCAGTAGTTTGCCAAGGTCGGGGAGCCTTGGCCCATTGGCTTAGGCTTGCCATTTTTGCCTTGGTACTTGCCTTTCCCAAGTACAACCAAACTCTCTAAGGTCATCTAGGCTACTAGGTCTAATACATACCTTGACTTTAATCCACTAAACTCCTCATTCTAAGCACGCAAAGTCTCAACTACAACTTAAATTCTCAACATCACACTCTAGAACCCTAACTCTTGGCTCTAGTTTAGTCTACTAATTTTCTGGGTGTTACAGAACACTTCTAGAAACTCATTAACAACGGGGACCGACTCAAGATTAGTGGTTTCAAAATCCACATCCCTCACCCTAACAAGATGGTAAATGCAACCGTTAGAAATCATCTTTCTAGCTATAAGACACGAGACAAACTGACCCTTAGGCATAGAATTTCCCCATTTCCTCTCTAGGACGGGCTCACTCGAAAATCGAAACTTGACTACACAAGTTTTACAGTCAATACAAGCATAACATGAGTGCATCCAATCCATACCAAGGAAAACATCAAAATCTAGCATATCAAGCTCTACTAAATCAACAAGAGTAACTCTATGGGACAATGAAATGGGACACTTTCTATAGACCCTCTTAGCCACAATAGAATCACCAACATGAGTAGAGACAAAAAAAAGATCTAATAACACATTCGGAAGAACATCAAACCTCATAGCCACATATGGCATCACAAAAGATAAGGTAGTACCAGGATCAAGTAAAGCATAAACATCAAGTTTGAAGACTTTCAACATACTGGTAACCACATCGAGAGAACCCTCTTGTTCACCACGAATCTGAAGTGCATAGAATCTATTTTACTTGGGGGCATTAGAACTTGAACCATTTGGACCAGATGAACGATTTTGTTAAGCCATTCGGTGATTATCTTCTTCATTCTTAGCAACGTAAGTACAATCCCTTAACATGTGGTCAATCTTACCAAAACCAAAATAAGCATTGGAGCCCGTTAGACATTTACCCTCATTCTTTCTTTCACACTTAGCACAAGTAGGCAATACGAACCCGCTACCATTCCCTCCTTGAGGCTTAGGGTTAGTCACCCTATCTTTGTTGAACCTAGTAGGAGCATTGGAGGAACCCTGATCGCAAAACCTTTGTCAAAATCTAGAACGATCATGTCCATCGGACCTTGCATGAGAGAAATTACCATAATCGGTTTTAGCCCTTTTTGTCTCCCTAGACTTTTCCTTATGTTTCTTCTCTTCGATCTGTTGGGAATGAACCAGGAGACGAGAGATGTCCATGTCTTTAACAAGCATGGCAGTACTATATTCTTTAACCACCATTTCGTACACACCCGAAATGAACTTACTCATCCTTGCCCTAGGGTCGGCAATTATAGTGGGAGCATATCTAGATAGTTGTGTGAACTTCAAAGCATATTCCTTCACACTCATACTTCCTTGACGTAGTTTGATGAATTCAAGAACCTTTGCCTCCCTCATCTCAAGGGCAAAGAACCTATAAGGAAAACAACTTTGAACTTTTCCCAATCAAGAGGACTCACATCTTCCAGTCTCTTTTCCTTCCATTGGTTGAACCAAATTTAAGCAACCCCTTTAAGTTGATAAGAGGTCAACTCCGTTGTTCCCACCGGCGTCACTCCCATGATCATCAACACCTTATAAACCTCATCAATGAACTCTTGGGTATCTTTCTCAACCTTAGAAACATGAAACTGAGGAGGATTCATTCTAGTGAAATCCCTCACTCTAGATGCCGCCAAACCCACACTTGGGTTAATAGGAATCGCAACCTCCCTATTGGCTTGGGCCATCACGGCTTGAGCCAACACTTGAAAAGCAGCCCTAGACTCCACATTAGTCACTTTCTAGGCCAAAGGGTCAAGCGAAAGTTGAGGAGCTTCGGGAGGAGCTTCTTGTTCCGCATTCTCCCTCACATTCCTTCTAGCATAAGCTCTTCAAGTAGACATATTTTGTAAAGCATTGGATAAGGATTAGGAAAGATACCTTATAGAGTTAAACTTTATCTCATGACTTTAGAGTAATGAAAGAAGTAGAGTTTCCTAATCATCTTGTAGCCTCTTATTCATAAATATGGTGCGCTTCAGACTCACGAACAAGACTCTACTCAACGTGGATTATGAGACACCCTAGGACCATTATAAACATGGTGCTCTAATTACCAAGTTTTGCACGACAACGGTACACCATAGATGTAACATAATGTATAGGACCTTAAGAGGCCCCATACAAGCAACTTAGCATTCCTAACATAACAAATAGAGCAAAGAAAATAAAGACAACATTTCAAGTCCAAAGTTTTATAAAAGGAAAGTGGAAGTCTAAACACTTGTCTCATTAGCAATCTAATACAATAGAATGAAATTGGGCCTAGCCCATACATCATGTCTAAAACTGAAATTAAGAAAGAAAATTGGAAAATAATGAAAATTCGTCCTCGAAGCATGAGGACTGACTAAAGCTCATAAATCTCCTAAAATCAACCTCTAGCCACGAAATTGAGAATCCTGACTATCGGACCCTACATTTGGGAAAATGTAGGTAAGAGTATGCATTAGTACAAAATAATGTACCAAGTATGATAGCCATGCATAAAATATTTAAATCATGCTAAAAAGGGAAATTTTCATAAGTATGCAATGATTAAGCTAAAGCATGTATCTTGAGAGTTTAGAAACCATAAGTCATAAAATTATGATAAATGCAAGTGACTTCATCTTAAAACATACTTGCGATGCTTCCTAAAAGTAACCTTGTTTCCTCATAACAATGCTTATTTGTGGGAAGTAGCCTCAACAGACATATAATACCATGTGAGCTAGCAACATGGAATATGGTGTCTACCCCACACTGAAAATGGGTGTCCTACTTGCCACGATAAGGACCATAAACTTCTAGCTATTATGGATCAACTAGCTAACGTCTTTCTAGACAATCCTATGGGGGGAACGTAGGTACGGGACTTGGATAATCGCCACTTGTCCACTCGGTGCTAAGCTTAACTTCCACAGAATAGTTCTTAATCCTATTCATCATAGTTCATAAAGGAATATGGGTAATCGCCTCTTTTCCTTACATCACATGACGTAGGTAATCTCCTCTTGTCATTCAATTGAGAGCATGGGTAGTCGCCTCTTGCCTCAACATTTACATAATTTTTTAATCATTGGTTTGTTTTAGGTGAGAATATCCTTTCAACCTTAGGAACCCTTATTATGTGAGATTACCTTTCACAATCATGCATAGATGTATATATTAGAAAATCCTTTCAACAACACAACAACAACAACAACATTATTGATACTTCCCTCTCGAATCATCCTTAAAGAATTCACATCAATTTCATAGGATCATGCATAATTCCATAAATCATCTTTCAAGGTTCAAAACCCACTTTCAATCATTAACATCTAGAAAACATGGGTTAGACTTAAGTTCATGGAAATTCAACATAATTTCATTTAATTCCATCATATCATGCTTGATTTTACATAATCTTCCTTAATAATTCAAAACCCACATTATATCTGTAACACCCCGTATCAGAAAATGGACCTCAAAGATAGTTTTCCAGAAGTTGCAGGTGTAACTCACGGTCGCCACCCACGGACCATAGGGTGAGCCAAGACCCATGTTTGTGGTCCATGGTGCACACCTGAAACCTTCCCCAGAAGTCAGCCCAAAAATTTGGCAAAGGGTAGAACCACGCTAGGGCCTATGGACCGTAGGTTAGACCACGGCCCGTCGTCCAGGGCTGTAGGTTAGTCCCCCAAATTTCAGCCTCCAGTGTTGATCAACGGATGGTTAGCACAGACACTCAGTCAATCGACGGTCCATTAGTCCCATCTGTCAGTCACTCCGACAATAGTTAAGTCAAGGGTCTTTTTGTCTTTTTCTTATTCGTTTGACCCTAAATTATGATGTTTTAGTCACTTTAAGCCTAGAAACATAACTAGAACTTACCTAAGTCATTCATTAATCAAACTTAGAAAAATTATAGCGTAAGAGGAGAAAAGAGGTCAAGAACCCTAGTTCAAGAACCCAGCAAGATTCCACTAGTTCCAGCCCGAAATTGAAAGATTTCTCCATGGAATTCATCACCACGTATGTGGTATTTCACTAGTAGGTTCTTTTCGCCCATTGGGTCCCTAGATTTCAGTCAGATTCTTGATTCCCTATTATTAACTAGACCTAGGGTTTCTAGGTTTTCAGCAAATTATCATGAATTAGTTATTTGTATGTTCCAACTCAGATTATCATGTTGTTACTTCGTTTCTTGCATGAATTTCAGAGCCCTAGCTTGGTAGTTCTTTAATTCCTGAATTATACATGTCAGGTCAGATATTTCAGTATTTCAAATGTACATGCCTCAGTTTGAATGTGTCATTATCAGTATATAAATGTGCATTCTCAGTTTACATGTCAGTTTTGAGCTATCAAGTATATTTCAGTATTTCAGTCATAATGTGTTACTCATTTAATTTGTTTGGAGTAACAAAATACCGAGTTGGACTAAGGTCACACACCCATATAGTCCCAGAACTATGAGCCACGTAGGTTATAAGTCCCCTCTGTGGGCATCATTTTAGTGATCACGCCAGCATGCCTCTACACCTTTGTCTGGGTGTATTGGGTCCTCTCGAAGGGGCGTAGACATCGGACTCCACATTTAGCTCATATGGTTTTACTATCGATTATTAGTAGCTCCTACAATTCAGTTAGACTCTATTGCATTGACCACATTTCAGTATAGACAGTATTCAGTCTCAGTATGTTATCATTTGGTCATTGCATTCAGTTAGCTCAGTGTTCAGTATCTATATCATGTTCAGATTATACTCTTGCTTCATTGATTGTTCAGTTATATGTTTATTTCAAGTACTGACGCATACGCTGCACTACTTCTTCTTGTGATGTAGGTTCAGATTCTCATCATCTAGATCATGCTTAGATTAGTCCCCGATCTCCATTTCAGCAGCATTAGTAGTGAGTGCTAATTCTTCAAGGACAATAATCATGTTATCTTTCAGTTTTCATTGTTTTAGTTTCAGTTTTGCTAGACTTAGTTGGGGCATGTCCAAGCAATTCTAGTTAGTTAGAATCTATTTTCAGACATAGTTAGATTCAACTTAGTATTTTAGCTTGATTTGTATTAAACTCTCAGATTTGATATTCAGTTTTAGTATATGGGTATTCCCCATCATTTCAGTTTTATCTATGATTAGCTTCCACATCAGTTTTATTTCTCAGTTTATCTTTAGTATGCTCATGATTATGCCAGTAGGGCTAGCTTGGGGTCACTTGTGGTCCTAGGTCCCATGTCCACGTCTCGGGGTAGCTCCGGGCGTGAAAAACTTGGTATCAGAGCACTAGGTTTAAGTGTCCTCGGATGTCTCAAAAGCTGCACTAGGTAGAGTCATTTTCATGGGTGTGTAGTGCGAACCACATCTAATGAGAGGGATTCTCATAAGGTATGTTCTAATTCCATTCTAACTCGACATTCTACGTTTCAGTGATCATGCCTCCTCATAGAGCTAACACCAGAATGCAAATGCCAGGAACAAAAACACAGCTCCTGCAGTCCCAGATCAAGAAGTTTCGAATGCAGAATTCTAGAACGCCATTCAGATGTTGGCTCAGAGCATTGCCAACTAGAACAATCAGCGGGTTCTAGTTCTGGCAGATGCAAATATCGGGTCAGCTGCAGCTAGAGTGCGAGATTTTGTTAGGATGAATTTGCCAGAGTTCTTAGGATCGTAGATTGGTGAGGATCCCCAAAACTTCATTAATGAGGTCAAGAGGATATTTGAAGTGATGCAGGTAACTAGGAATGATCGGGTTGAGTTAACATCTTACCAACATTATGGATGTGGTTCATATATGGTATACTCAGTCGAAAGAAAACAAGGGTACAGATGCAAGTCCTATCACTTAGGATTGCTTTAGTAAGACCTTCTTGGAAAGGTTATTCCCAAGAGAGCTAAGGGAGGCAAAATCTCATAATTTCTGAACTTAAGGCAAGGTAGCATGACAGTCCAAGAGTATGGGCTCAAGTTTACCCAACTTTCCATGTACACTCCTCACATGGTTGCTGATTCCGGGGCTTAGATAAATAAGTTCCTCTATGGAGTGTTAGACCTAGTAAAGACATAGTGTAGAATGCTATGTTGCTGGAAAATATGAGCATGTCTAGGCTCATGACTCATGCTCAGCAGGTTGAGGGTGATAAGCTTACGGAACATGCTAAGGAGAACAAGTAGGATAGAAATAGGAACTATGACTATTCTCAATAGAAATCGGGTGGTGGAAATTACTCACAGGGTCAGCAAAAATTTTCAACTCCAGCACCTTCATCAGTTAGTATTTCGTCCTCCAAGTTTAGACAAGATGAGAAAGGTAGGGCATCAGGTTCTATGTCCCAAGAGAGTGTTACAGGAACCAAAACCTACCCAAGTTGCCCTAAGTGTGGTAAGAACCATCCGAGAGAATGCCTTGTAGGAAAGGAAGGATGCTTTGGATGTGGTCAATCTGTTCACAGATTGAGGGATTGTCATTTTAAATAGGGTCAAGGAGGAAATGGTAGAGCTTAGTCTACAACTTCAGAAGCGCCAGCAGGTCGCCCAACTCAGCAAGGTAACTCATCTGGTACAAGTGATGGTCAGCAACAAAACAGGCTCTATGCTCTCCAGGCTCGCTAGGATCGGGAAGATTCTCCTGATGTAGTCCTTGGTACGTTACGAGTCTTTGATCTCGATGTTTATGCTTTGCTAGATCAAGGGGCTACTCTTTCCTTTGTAACTCCTTATATAGTAGTTAAGTTCAATGTTAGTACAAAAACTCTCTCAGAACGTTTCTCAATCTCTACTCCAGTAGGTGATCTAGTTATAGCTAGACGGGTATACAAAAATTGCCCTATCGCAGTCTTTCAAAAAGTCACCTCAGTAGATCATGTAGATTTAGAAATAGTAGATTTTGATGTCATTCTAGGCATGGATTGGTTACATTCATGTTATGCCTCAGTCGATTGTAGAACTAGGATTGTTCGTTTTCAATTTTCAGACGAACCAATCTTAGAATGGAAGGGTAGTAATTTAGCACCTATGGGTTGATTCATTTCTTACCTTAAGGCCAGAAAGATGATCTCTAAGATATATCTCTATCATCTAGTTCGGGTTAAGGATTCAAGCTCCGAAACCCCAATTCTTGAGTCAGTTCCAGTGGTTAATGAGTTTCAAGAAGAGTTTCTAGAAGATCTTCCCAAAGTTCCTTCTGGAAAGGAAATTGACTTTGGAATTGATCTACTTCCAGATACCCAGCCTCTTTCTATTCCTCCTTATAGAATTTCTCCAGCTGAGCTTAAGGAATTGAAAGAGCAGTTGAAAGACCTTATAAATAAGGGTTTCATCATACCTAGTATTTCTCCATGGGGTGCACCAGTGTTGTTCGTGAAGAAGAATGATGGTTCTCTCAGAATGTGCATCAAATATAGGTAGTTGAACAAGGTCACAGTTAAGAATAAGTATCCCATCCCCGGGATTGATGACTTGTTTGACCAACTTCAGGGTGCTAGTCATTTCTCAAAGATAGACCTTAGATTGGGTTATCATCAGCTCAAAGTCAGAGATAGTGACATTCCAAACAAGGCCTTCAGAACTTGGTATGGTCATTATAAATTTGTAGTAATGTCATTTGGACTACTAATGCTCCTGCAGCTTTTATGGACTTGATGAACAGAGTGTTCAAGCAGTACTTGGACTTGTTCGTTATCGTCTATGTTAAAGATATCCTCATTTACTCTAGGAATGAGGAGGAACATGCGAGTTATTTGAGAGTTTTTCTGTAAACTTTCAATGATCGCTAGTTATTCGCTAAGTTTAGCAATTGCGAGTTTTGGCAGTAGTCAGTTGCTTTCCTTCGGCATATATTATCCAGCAAAGGGATTAGACTAGATTCCTAGAAAATAAAAGCAGTGAAACAATGTCCCAAACCTACCTCTCCCACAGATATCAGAAGTTTCCTAGGTCTAGTGGGTTATTACAGAAGGTTCGTGGAAGGATTTTCATTTATTTCCTCTTCGTTGAGTAAGTTGACTCAAAAAAAGGTCAATTTCCAATGGTTAGATGATTGTGAGAAAAGCTTTGCAGAATTGAAAACTAGGTTAACTACAACTCCTATTTTGATTCTACCAAAGGGTTCAGATGGTTATGTGATTTATTGTGATGCATCCAGAGTCAGCCTAGGTTGTGTGTTGATGCAGCGAGGTAAGGTTTAGCTTATGCTTCCAAACAGATTAAGGTGCATGAGAAGACCTATCTGAATCATGACCTCGAGCTTGCAGCAGTGGTGTTTACACTCAAGATTTGGAGGTATTACTTGTATGGTGTTCATGTAGATGTCTTCGCAGACCATAAAAGCCTTCAGTGTGTGTTCACCCAAAGAGAGTTGAATCTTCGCCAGAGAAGATAGCTTGAGTTCCTTAAGGATTATAACATGAGTATCCATTACCATCCAGGTAAGGCAAATGTATTAGCAGATGCCCTTAGCAGACTATCTATGAGTAGTATAGCACATGTTGAGGAGAAAGAAAAGAACTAGCAAAGGATGTTCACAGGCTGGCTCGCTTAGGAGTTTGTCTCATGAGCATATCATATGGTGGTATAAAAGTTCAGAATGGATCAGAATATTCATTGGTAGTGGAGGTTAAGGAAAAGCAAGACAGTGATCTGATATTGCTCGAACTCAAGGGTGCAGTCCATCAACAGAGAGTTAAGGTATTCTCCCAAGTGGGAGATGGTGTGCTTCGCTACCAGGGTCGATTATGTGTTCCTAATATGGGCGAGTTGAGACAATAGATTCTTGAAGAAGCCCATAACTCCAGGTATTCTATTCATCCAGGCGCTAATAAGATGTACCGTGATTTGTGGGAAATCTCTTGGTGGAATGGCATGAAGAGGGATATAGCAGATTTTGTGGCTAAGTGCCCCAATTGTCAGCAAGTAAAGGTAGAACATCAAAAACTAGGGGGCATGACTCAAGAGATTGACATTCCTACCTGGAAGTGGGAAGTGATTAACATCGATTTCATCACAGGTTTACCTTGTACTCGCAGACAGCATGACTCCATTTGGGTGATAGTTGACAGAGTCACTAAGTCTTCTCGCTTTTTGGCAGTCAAGACTATAGATTCAGCAGAGGATTATGCCAAACTTTACATTAATGAGATAGTCAGGTTGAATGAAGTTCCTTTGCCTATTATCTCAGATAGAGGTCCTCGGTTTACCTCTCATTTCTGGAAGTCAATTCAGAAAGGTCTTGGTACTCAAGTTAATCTTAGCACATCATTTCATCCACACACGGATGGTCAGGCAGAGCGTACCATTTAGTCCCTTAGAGGATATTTTGAAAGCTTGTGTGATTGACTTCAAAGGTAGTTGGGATGATCACCTTCCTCTTATTGAGTTTCCCTATAATAATAGCTACCATTCTAGCATTCAGATGGCCTTTTATGAGGCATTGTATGGGCGTAGGTGTAGATCTACTGTCGGTTGGTTTGAAGTAGGTGAAGCAGCCTTGATAGGGCCAGACTCAGTCCATTATGCGATGGAGAAAGTGCAAATCATTAGAGATAGACTTAAGACAACGTAGAGTCGCTAGAAGTCTTATGCAGATGTAAGGAGAAGGGAACTAGAGTTCCAAGTTGATGATTGCGTTTTCTTGAAAGTGTAACCTATGAAAGGGGTGATAAGATTTGGCAAGAAAGGGAAGCTCAGTCCTAGATATGTAGGCCCTTACAAGATTCTGGAAAGGATTTGTAAAGTGGCTTATAAGTTAGAGTTGCCAGCAGAATTAGAAGCAGTGCATCCGGTCTTTCACATTTCACTATTGAAGAAGTGTGTGGGTGACCCAGCATCCGTAGTTCCATTAGAGAGTGTGGCTGTGAAAGATTGTCTTTCGTCTGAGGATGTACCAGTTGAGATTCTTGATCGTTAGGGTAGAAGATTGAGAAACAAAGAAGTCGCTTCAGTCAAGGTTTGGTGGAGGAGTCACTCCGTAGATGGAGCTACTTGGGAAGCAGAAGCAGCCATGAAGTCCAAATATCCTCACCTCTTTCCTTCCAATTCCACTCCAGCTTGTGGTATTAGTTCCTCTTCAGTTTTTCAGTTATTCATGCAAAAATTTAGTCTTAATATCATGTTTCCTCAGTTTGTACTTTCATTTTCAGTGTATTTGCATGTTTTTGAAACTTAGTTCAATCAAAAATCAGTTTTAGTATTTTAGTGTTAGTGATTGCAGCCCTTTCCCTTCATTTCAGCTAGTTTGTCTTCATTCGAGGACGAATGTTTCCAAGTGGGAGATAATGTAACACCCCGTATCCAAAAACGGACCTCAAAACAGTTTTCTTGAAGTTGTAGGTGCGACTCATGGTCACCACCCACGGACCGTAGGGTGACCCACGGCCTGTGCTGGTGGTCTGTGGTTCACACCTGAAACCTTTCCCAGAACTCAGCCTAAAAATTTGGTGAAGGGGAAACCCATGCCAGGGCTTACGGACCGTAGCTCTGACCACGGCCCGTGGTCCAGGGCCGTAGGTCAGACCCCCAAATTGCAGCCTCAAGTACTGATGGATGGATGACCAGCACAGACCGTCAGTTGATCGACGGTCCGTTAATCACTCCGATAGCGGTTATGTCAAGGGTCTTCTGGTCTTTTCCTTATTCTTTTGACCCCTAAACTATGTTGTTTAGACCCTAAATGATGAGGTTTTAGTCAGTTTAAGCCTAGAAACATTACTAGAACTTACCTAAGTCAAATAATTAATCAAACTTAGAAAAATTAAAGCGTAAGAGGAGAAAAGAGGTCAAGAACCCTAGTTCAAGAACGCAGCAATATTCCATCAGTTCCAGCCCAAAATTTAAAGATTTCTCCATGGAATTCGTCACCAAGTATGTGCTATTTCACTAGTAGGTTTTTTTGGCCCATTGGGTCCCTAGATTTCAGTCAGATTCTTGATTCTCTATTATTAACTAGACGTAAGGTTTCTAGGACTTCAGCAGATTATCGTGAATTAGTTATTTTTATATTCCAAATCAGATTATCATGTTATGACTTTGTTTCTTGCATGAATTTCAGAACCTTATCTTAGTAGTTCTTTAGTTCCTGAATTATACATGCTAGGTAAGATATATCAGTATTTCAGATATACATGCCTTATTTTGAATGTGATATTATCAGTATATAAAGTGCATTCCCAGTTTGTATGTCAGTTTTGAGCTATGCAGTATATTTCAGTAATTCAATCATAATGTGTTAATCATTTAATCTATTGGAAGTAGCATAATACCGAGTTGGACTAGGGTCAGGCACCCATATATTCCTAGAACTACGAGCCACATAGGTTGTAAGTCCCCTCTGTGGGCATCATTTTAGTGTTCACGCCAACATGCCTCTACACCTTTGGCCGGGTGTTTTGGATCCTCTCGATGGGGCGTATACATGGAACTCCACATTTAGGTCATATGGTTTTACTATCGGTTATTAGTAGCTTCCACAGTTCAGTCAGACTCCATTGCATTGACCACATTTGAGTATAGTCGGTATTCAGTCTCAACATGTTATCATTTGGTCATTGCATTCAATTAGCGCAGTGTTCAGTATCTATATCATGTTCAGATTATACTGTTGCTTCATTGCTTGTTTAGTTATATGTTTATTTCAGTATTACTCTATCCTGCATGCTCAGTACATGTCAAGTACTGATGCATAATCTGAGCTACATCTTCTTGTGAAGTAGGTTCAGATTCTCAACATCAAGATCATGCTTAGATCAGTCCCCGATCTCCAGTTCAGCAGCATCAGTTGTAAGTCCTCATTCTTAGAGGACAATAGTTATGTTATCTTTCAGTTTTCATTGTTTTAGTTTTGATTTTGCGGACTTAGTCGACATGTCCCAGAACTTCTAGTCAGTTAGAGGGTATTTTCAGAAATAGTTAGATTCAGCTTAGTATTTGAGTTTGATGTTTCTTTTGTATTAAACTCTCAGATTTGATATTTGGTTTTAGTATATGGGTATTCCCCATCATTTTAGATTTATTTATGATTAGATTCTCCATCAATTTTATTTCTTAGTTTATATTTAGTATGCTCATGATTATGCCAGCAGGGTTAGCTTAGGGTCACTTGTGATCCTAGGTCCTGTGTTCGAGTCTCAGTGGTAGCTCAGGGTATGAAAATATCATCATAATTGGAAAACATGGGATTTACATGGATTCATCGGGGATCATCATAAACCATAGTATTTCATCAATTCATGAATAAGAGATCAAAATTCAATCATTTGAGTAAACATTGAAGAGAACCCAGGGCAATTGAAGAAAACCCTAACTCAATTGGGGATTTCTAACTTTGAAAATAGGAGAATTAGGAACTCCATGAATGGCAGGAATCCATGGATGAAAACTATCATACTTCTATGCCAATTGCTTAAATTCAATGGACGAATGGAAACTAGACTTACAAACCCTAGCTTGGATCCTTCTTCTTCTTCAAGTTTTCTAGAGAGGGAAATATTTGGGAGAAAGAACTTGATTTCTTTGGGTGAATTTGTGAGAATGACTTTCAATAGGGAAATTTTAGAGTTAAAACACTTATATAGGGGTATTGGTGAAGGGTAACACGACACGGTCTTAGGCTAAACTAATTAGGTAAAGTCCAACTATGCCTAAAATAACTGCCGACCCACAACCTACAGACCTTGACCAATAGACGGTGGTTTGATCGACGGTCCGTCCTTCACATCTGTTGACTGGCTTTATAAATTATGATTTGAGGCCTTGGACCACGGATCTCATCCATGGACTATGGACCCAATGACGGTTCATTTGTTCAGGTCATGGTTCCCTCTTTCTTGGAAACTTTGGCGGCCAATACACGGACTAGTCCCACGGTCTGTGGTTCACTTCACGGGCCATGGTTTGCCTCCATCGGATGGCACCAGGAATTTCTAAAAACTTCTATCTTGCCCTTTCTAGAATTCGAGGTGTTATATTCAGAATCGACAAGATCAAGAGGGTTCTCCAGACGTTGTGATGAATATGTTTAAAGTCTTTCACTTTTATTTGTATGCTTTGGCTGATTTCGTGTCACGACCTGAATCCTCGAGTCATGATGGCCCCTACTAAAACCCACCACCCGATAAGCCGACCCATACCTAGAACGACAAGTAGTGAGTACAAGGGTAGCTAACAATAAGTTAAGATAGGAACAAAAAGAAACCCAAAACTAAGTAAAATATATACCCTCCCAGAACCTGGAAGTCACAAGTATATAGCTATCTAACAATAGTAAATACAAGTCCCAATAGTGTACCACAACAAGCCATCTCAAAGGCAAAAGACATGCTAACATATCTACAAAAGGAGACAGAATGATCCAGGACACCAAGGGTTCACTCTTGTCTCTGATATCCTCAAGCTGCAAAAGATGGCACGAACAATCACTACTGGTAGCTAGTACTAGGACATGAATCACAAAAAGATGCATAGTGTAGCATAAGTACCAAAATAAGGTACTCAACAACATCAAAGATTGGTCGATCAAGAAAGGTAAAAACAATCAAAAAAGATAGAATATAGACAAAAACAGAGGTTAAAACGGATAAGGAAACAAGGAACACGAGCATACCAAAAGTAAATCTAAGTATACCTAAGTTAAACCTAACTTGATAAGCTTAGAAGGTACACTCGTGCGCATGTTTTAAAAGAACCTGAACTGACCTCCACAGGCTTCAAAGGTACACAAAATAGCTAAGTCTACAAGAGAGAAGAGAAATACAGATCCTAATCCAAGAACTAGTTAATGCCCAACCCATCTAGCAAGGGTGACAATCAACTCAAGCAACCAACTCTCAACCCAGCTAGTAAGAGTGACTCAACCAAAAAGTATGTCGGTTATTAGTATCTCTTAGAATTTAGACTCAAATATTGCATATAAACTCATATTCAGTTTATTTTAAATAGGATTGGTAAGTTATTTTTTTATTTTTTTATCAAGAAATCAACTTATATGTATTAGTTCCAAATCTAGTTTACCATCTTAGGTTCATCATATTCAACTTTATAGATTACAATATCATATCCCACATACTTAGAATATTCAAAGTACTGATCGCATACTTTTTTCTGCTATATTGTTTATCCTTCAAGGATAAGACCTATATTTTCTTTCTTTGTTTCAGTCATTCAGTTTTCAGACAGTTAGTGTTAGCTAGAGAACTTTCCTAGCAACTCATCCTAATAGAGGCTTTTAGATAGTAGTTTCAAGCTTTACAATTTGTTGAGATGATTTCTAGTATTTACTTCTATCTTTTGTTTTAGATTTACTTATATCATTTTTGATTTTTCTTTCTCTCACATATTCTTAATTTTCTACAAAAATCTTAGTGTCGTGTCACGCAATGGATTAGCTCGGGCTAACTTGTGACTTTAAGCACCTTGTTACGACTAGGAAGTAGTCTCAGATCGTGATAGCTATTTTGGATATGAAAGTTCCCAATCACCCAATGAAGGCTCAACATTTAATGGAAGCTTTATTATAAGAACTTTTAAAGTTCAAAACATGCTCAAATGATTTTATGTGGAAAAAGATAACATCCACAGAGGTCATCAAAGACTTTGGAGTTTTCTTCCAACCATCATGATCATGACAGAGTTAAAAGAAACATGGAAGGAAAGGACACTAATATGCTCAAATGATTATTATAATAATATGCCCATTCTTGTAATTTGATTATTTTTACAAGACTAGTACAAAGTCTTTAAGGTCTTTATTTGAGTAACTAAATATGAAGAGAGAAAAAAGTACTCTTTGTGTGAGTTTATGAGAGATTCCTTTCTATCTATTCAATGAACTCACTTTTATACTATAATTAATATTTTCATGTATGAGTTAACTTCTCTTTTTCCTTGAATTCATTCTAGTAATTAGTGTGACAGATTATTCCTTCTTTCTTCTAAATCGTGTCCCTTCTTGCTTTATTTTTTAATCATAACTTTTTATCTTATCTTTACTTGTTTGATTGTGCCTCAAAATATTTACTTGATCCTTGTCTACTTTAGAATCATGGAAATTTTAAGGATTCATCCAAGTGAAGTCTCAGACTATAGTTGTTGTCTCACCGACATTTGGGTTCATCAGAGCTACAACCTTATAGTTGTCTTAAGTAGTCCTGTCTTGGGTAAGAACTTCAAAAGCAACCTTAAATTCTGCTTGAGTGAATTGCTCGGCCAAGAGATCAACCAAAGTTTTTGGTGCTTCTTTCTCCACATTATGATTCCTACTTTTCTAAGCTCTTCTTTGTGGCATCGCTCTAAAATACATAGAACATGAGTTAGAAGGAAGCATTATAGATTTCAACTCTATCAAACAACTTAAGAGTTGAAATAAATAAATTTTCTTAAACGTATCATAGCATCTTTTCATAAATGTGGCGCACTACACACCCATGAACAAGACTGTACTTAATGCGTATTTCAGACACCCTAAGATACTTAAACTTGATACTCTAAATTCAAAAAATTTCATGACCTAAGACTACCCTAGACGTAAAAAGATACCTAGAATCCCGAGAGACTCTAATCGAACCATATGGTATAAGATGGCACTAAGAAAACATACATCACTTAATAAACATGATAAGTGGAATAAAAGACTCAAATGGTACTTTCTATATGTAAGGAAAATATTAATACACCGAGTTTAGTGTACTGATCACACACCGAAAATAGCGTATCCAATTTTCCAAGGTAAGGACCATAATCATGATTTAGTGTATCAACTAGCTAGAGTCAATTAAGAGTAAGTCCTACAAGGACACGGAGTTTTGGGACAAGGGCATTACTACTAAAGGTTTACTGCCTCTACTAATGGGTGACCCTTCATCCTAACGTACACTCGGTCGTAAGTAAACTCCCAATGGAAAACATTTATAACCATATTCATAATCTTTGAAACGGTAAAAATCTAGCAATATTGAATCATTCAAAGAAAAACCTCATAGTCATAAGAGTAACCCCTTTAAATCATAATCTTTTAACATACTCTTTGAGACACTTATCTAAAGCATCTAAATCATGATGTTCATACAAACATATTGATATTTCATCTAAAGCTTCCTTAATTCATAAAATCCTTTCATAAAATAATGTATGCATATCAATATAGTTCGATTCATGATCATAAAGAACTTAAATAGCATGGATTAATTAAAATATCATTAAAAACATTGAATAATGATCAAATCATCATAACAAGCTCATTCATGAAGAATAAAAGTTGAATCAATTAAACCCATAAGAAAATCATAAAACTATAGAATATGTGTAAGAATCATAAATGAGAAATTTAGGTTTCTTTGGGACTCAATAGTTCAAAAACAACCCATTGATAAAGTTCTGACATGCCATCATGAAACCCTAATTTGAAAGTTGGAGAGGAGAATTAAAGCTCTTGAATTTGTTGTAGTTTCTTAGGAGAGAAGACTTGAGGGAAAAGAAACTTTGATTGAGTGAGTATGAGTGAGTATGGAGGTTGGGGGTCTTAGGAATTAGTTATAGTCTAATAATAGGTCAAAAGTGATGTAGTACATGAATTGAAAGACTAAAAAAAGACCCAACTAACCCTGAGAAAATGTTACGACCCAAAATATATCCTAGACGTGATACGGTGTTTAAGACCCCGAGAGACCTTAGACAAGGCACTTGACATGCATATACACAATATAATAGACAAAAGTATGTCATGAAAGAGGAAATCTACCATAGTGTTGACAAGCAATCTATTATATCAAAAGGAGTGGTATGGACGTAACCCATACACAACGTACAATATCTGAAACATAATGACGTAAGAAAACCAATGTAAAGATGATTTTTCCCTGGAACATGAGAACTCACCAACTATATGAACTCCAATGATCACCAACTAGCCACGAGAGGAGGAAGGGGAAGCGTCACGCCCTACAATAGTGAAACAATGTAGGCACACGTATGCATTCCTACATGGAATGTACTAAGTATGAGAAATATGCATGAAACATGATTAGAAGGGGACATAATTGAAAACATCAAATAAATGACCTAGCTAAATATTGTAAAAGCCTTTAAATAAACATCATAAAACTTAAACATGGTCGATGAATCTTACAACCTAAGGAAAGCTTCATCAACATTTGAAAGTAACTTAATTCATTTTGTTGGATATTAGCTTCAATTGACCGTAGACCATGCGAGCTATAACATGGAATCTGATGTAACTCTTACATAAAAAAGGAAGAGTCTACTTTCAAAGGTAGAACTCCATATCATATCATATTCCATATCTGGATCCACTAGCTAGGCCATTTAAGGAAAATTGCAGGGGCATGTAGTTTGGAACCATAGGTTTCCACTAGATACCACCCTATTTGATCCTCCACATCAAATATCTCTCAGTACTAAGTTAAATCCTAATAGAATAGTCATTTACATAAACATGTCATCATACATGGAAAAGCACAACTACATTACTAATCCAAGCTTAAACATCATATAGTAGCTCATTAAATCTTGAATCAAGCATGTGTAATAAAACCTTTAACCAAACCATAATTCCTTAATGTGAGAAAACATTTCACACTTTCTTTGATGACTATCTTCAGGAAACTTAGATCACAAACCTTTCTTTTCATAAATCATGCACAAGTTCATGAAAACATCTTTCATATGTTCGTAGTTAAACTATGGTCAATGCATCTGTTCATATGAAATCAATTGGAAAGAATGTAATTGAGTAAAAAAAATCATAATAAGATCAAAATAAAACAATTGAATCCATACAAATGGAACCCATGAGGAATTGAAAAAGAACTTAACCAATTTTTGGAATTTGAATTGGAGAATTTGAGAAATCCTTGGGATTCAATGGGTGAATGGAACCCATTGATAAACTCCCACATACCTAGAGGTTGAAGCCAAAAATAATGGTGAAGAAAGAGGCTTGATTTGGAAACCCTAGCTTTTTCTTCCATGATCTTGACAGAGAAGACTTGAGTGGAAATTTTGGGGATTTTTGGGAATGTAAGAGGATAGGTAGAATATAGGAGTAAAACTAGTTATAGGGTCCCTTTTAATAGGCAAAATGACTATCACGACCTGATCCCTCGAATCACGATTTCACCTACCATAACTTACTAGTAGGTAAGCCAACCTGTACCTAGAGCATGACTATTAGGCGTAAGGGCAGAAATAAATTGAAAATAATACAACAAAAAGACATGACAGAAATAGAAAGAAAACCAAAATCTATATAACCTGGAAGTCACGAGTACAGAGTTGTCTAACAAAAATAAATACAAGTCCCAAAAGTGGACCACAACAAGTCGTCTCAAAGGTAAAAGCTAATATATGTATAGAAGGAGACAGTCTTATCTAGGACACCAAGTGCTCACCCTCATCTCTGATATCCACAAACTGCAAAAGTTGGCACAATCCATCACTGCTGGTAGCAGGTACTAGGACATGCATCATGAAAAAGATGCGGAGTGCAGCATAAGTACCAAAATAAGGTACTCAGAGGGAATCATAGGTTGACTGATCAAGAAAGGTAAACGCAATCACAAAAGATAGATTTACACAAAGAAAGGTCAAAGCTAGGAAGAAAGAAGGCACATGAGCATATCGAAAGTAAATCTAGGTACAACTAAACTAAACCTAACTTGACCCATAATCCAAAAGGTTCACTTGTGTGCAAGTTTAAAGATAATTGGAATAGACCCCCATAAGCCCGATAGGTACCCATTAGTGAAATCCCATATACCTGGTGATAAATTCCACAGAGAAATCTTTGATTTTGGGATGGAACTGAAGGAAACCTTTTTGCGTTCTTGGAAAGCTTTGGTCGACTCTTTCTCCTCTCTAGTTCTAAGTTTGATCGGTTATTTTGAGAAATAATTGACTAGAGTAGGTTCTAATTAAGTTACTAGGCTAAAAATGACCAAACTATATAGTTTAAGGGTTAAACGATGTAGTTTTAGGGTCCAACGCATAAGGAAAAGACAAAACGACCCCTGACTTAAAAGTTGTCACTGCCACCGATGGACCCGACCGATAGACCGTGGCAGTACCAACGATCCGTGCTGGCAACCGTCGCTTGGCGACTAGGAGCTGAAACTGGGGATCTGACCTACGACCCTAGACCACGGACCCGGTCTGACCTACGTTTCGTAGGTCCTGGTGTGGGTCTACCCTTAGCCAATTTTTCTGAGGGTTTTGGGGGAAGAGTCGCAGGTGGTGAACCACTAACCACCAGAACAGACCGTGGGTCACCTTACGGTCCGTGGGTGGTCCTCTTCGGTGCCTCCTGCAACTTCAAAACTCTGCATTTTGGTAGTTCTAATATGCGGGGTGTTACATTATCTACCCCTTGGGAACATTCGTCTTCGAATGAAGACTAAACTAGCTGGAGATGGAGGGAAAGAGCTGCAAACCCTACCACTAAACACTGGAAACTGATTTCTAACTAAACTAAGTTCCAAGAACATGCAAATACGCTGAAAATGCAAGTACAAACTAAGGGAACATGATGCTGAGACTGAAACTATGCATGAATGTCTGAAAAATTGAAGAGGAAAAATTACCTCAAGCTGGAATGGAATCGAAGGGAAAGAGATGAGGATACTTGGCCTTCATGGCTACTTCTGCTTCCCAAGTAGCTCCCTCTGCAGACTGACTCCTCCACAAAACCTTAACTGAAGTGACTTCTTTGTGTCTCAACCTTCAAACCTAATAATCAAGGATTTCAACTAGTACCTTTTCATAAGTGAAACTATCCTTCACGGCCACACTTTATAAAGGTACAATGGATGTTGGATCACCTACACACTTCTTCAACAATGAAATGTGAAAGACTAGATGCACTACTGCTAGTTCTGCTGGTAACTCTAACTCATAAGCTACTTTACCAACTCTTTTCAGAATCTTGTAAGGGCCTACATATCTAGGACTGCGCTTCCCTTTCTTTCCAAATCTCATCACCCCCTTCATAGGTGACACTTTCAAAAAAACACAATCATCAACTTAGAACTCTATTCCCTTCTCCTTACATCTGCGTAGGACTTCTGGCGACTCTGAGCTGTCTTAAGTTTGTATCTAATGAGTTGCACTTTCTCCATAGCATTATGAACTGAATCTGGCCCTATCAAGGATGCTTCACCTACTTCAAACCCACCAACTAGAGATCAACATCAACGCCCATACAATGCCTCATAAGGGGCCATATGAATGCTAGAATGATAGCTATTATTGTAGGCAAACTCTATAAGAGAAAGGTGATTATCCCAACTACCCTTGAAATAGATCACACAAGCTATCAACATGTCCTATAAGGTCTAAATGGTATGCTCTGCCTGACCATCCATCTGTGGATGAAATGTTATGCTAAGATAAATCTGAGTACCAAGACCTTTCTGAAATGACTTCGAGAAATTAAAGGTAAACTGAGGACCTCTATCTAAGATGATAGACCCCATGCAACCTAACTATCTCATTAATGTAAAGCTTGGAGTAGTCCTCCACCGAATGTGTAGTCTTAATAGCCAAAAAGTGCGCAGACTTAGTGACTTTTTCAACTATCATCCAAATGGAGTTGTGTTGTCTGTGAGTATGAGGTAAACCTGTGATGAAGTCCATGTTGATCACATCCCACTTCCAAGTAGGAATGTTGATCTCTAGGGTCAGTCACCCAACTCTTCAGGTATGATCCTCACATGGTTGCTGATTCTAGGGCTCAAATGAATAAGTTTCTATATGGGGTATCTAACTTTATGAAAACAGAGAGTTGAAATGCTATGTTAATGGAAAATATGAACATCTCTAGGCTCATGACTCATGCTCAGCAGGTTGTGGGAGATAAGCTTAGGGAACAGGATAAGGAGAACAAAAAGGCTAGAACAGGTAATTATGAGTATTCATAATAGAAATCGAGTGGTGAAAATCGCTCACAGTTTCATAAAAAGTCTTCAGCTTCGGCACCTTTATCAGCTAGTCTTTTATCCTCCAAGTTTCGGAATGATAAAAAAGGTAGGGCATCAAGCTCTAAGTCTCAAGGTAGTATTTCAGGTGCAAAAACCTACCCAACTTGTCCAAAGTGTGGTAAGAACCATCCGGGCGAGTGTCTTACAGGAAGAGAAGGATGTTTTGGGTGTGGGTAGACTGGTCATAGGTTGAAAGAGTGTCCTTCTGCTAAACAGGGTCAAGGAGGCAATAATGGTAGAGCTCAGTCCACAACTTTAGCAGCACCAGCAGGTCGCCCGACTTAGCAAGGTTATTCATCTGGTACAAGTGGCGGTCAGCGCCAAAACAGGTTGTATGCTCTCTAGGATCAGGTAGATTCTCCTGATCTAGTCACTGGTACGTCGCGAGTAATGTTTATGCTTTGTTAGATCCAGGGGCTACTCTTTCCTTTGTAACTCCCTATATAGCAGCCAACTTCAATGTTAGTCTAGAACTCTCTCAGAACCCTTCTCAGTCTCTACTCCAGTGGTGACCCAGTTATAGCTAGACGGGTATACAGAGATTGCCCGATCAAAGTCTCCTATAAAGTCACCTCAGTAGATCTTGTAAAATTAGAAATGGTAGACTTCGATGTCATTCTAGGCATAGATTGGTTACATTCCTATTATGCCTCAGGCGATTAAAGAACTAGGATTGTTCGTTTTCATTTTCCAGACGAACCAATCTTAGAATGGAATGGTAGTAGCTTAGTGCCTATGGGTCGCTCTTACCTTAAGGCCACAAAGATGATTTCTAAGGGGTATCTCTATCATCTAGTTCGGGTTAAGGATTCAAACTCCGAAACCCCAACTCTTGAGTCAATTCCTGTAGTTAATGATTTTTCGGAATTGTTTCCAGAAGATCTTCCAGAGTTCCTCCCGAAAGGAAAATCAACTTTGGAATTGATATCCTTCAAGATACCCAGTCTATTTCTATTCCTCCTTACAAAATGGCTCCAACTGAGCTTAAGGAATTGAAAGAGCAGTTGAAAGACCTCAAGTTTGTCACGCTGGAAGCTACCCCTAGGACGCGGACGCGGGACCTAGGATCACAAGTGACCCCAAGCTAACCCTGCTGGCATATCATAAGCATAATAAAGATAAATTGATTCAATAATTACTGTGAGGAAGCGAATAATAAGATAAACTGAAAATATAGGGAATACCCATAATAAAAAATACTAAGAGTTTAACAACAACTAAGGTCAAACTCAAGTGCTAAAGTTGAATCTAACTATGTCTGAGTTAAGCCTCTAACTGACTAGAAGTGTTGGGACATGCCCTAGCTAAATCTAGCAAAACTGAAACTAAAGACTAAAGCAAAAGAAACAATCATGTCAACTGTCCTCAAAGAATGAGGACTCATCGCTGATGCTATTGAACTGGAGATCAGGAACTGATCTATGCGTGATCTTGAAGCTGAGAACCTGAACCTACATCACTAGAAGATGTAGCGCAGAGTATGCATCAGTACTTGAAAGGTATTGAGCATGCAGGATAAAGTAAAGTAGAACAATAATCATAATTGAATCAAAGCATATATCTGAGCAATGATAAGAGATAAATATGATACTAAACTGAGAATACTAAACATAAAATGAATGAATGCAATGACCAAGTTTATAACATGTTGAGACTAAAATCTGACTGTACCTAATAACATGGTCAATGCAATAGAATCTGACTGGACTGTGTGAGCTACTTATAACCGACATAAAACCACATGAGCTAAATGTGGAGTCCGATTTATACGCCCTATCAAGAGGACCCAATATAACCTGCCATAGGTATAGATTCATGATTGGCGTGATCACTAAAATGTAATGCCCACATAGGGGACTTATAAACCTATAGGGCACGTAGTTCTGGACTATTCGGGTACGCTGAACCCTAGTCCACTCGATCTAAGTCTACTCACAATTAAAATGTGTATAAGCAATATTATGACTGAGATGCTGAAGAGCTGGATAGCTCAATTTCTGACATGCAAACTTTGAGAATGCAACAATTATAACTGATAATGTGACATTCGTAAACTGAAGCATATATATATATATATAACTAAAATAACTGACCTATCATGTGTAATTCATAAACTAAAGAGCTACATATCTAGGGTTCTGAGTATCATACAAGAAACTAAACAACAATATGATAATCTGATTTAGATCATTCTAACAACTAAAACCTAACAATTTCTAACATTCAAGCAACCCTAGGTCTGGATAATATTAAGGGAATCAAGATTCTGACCAAAATCTAGGGACCTAATGGGTGAAAGGAACCCACTAGTGAAATCCCACATACCTAGTGACAAATTACATGGAAAAATCTTTCGATTTTGGGCTGGATCTGAAGGAAACCTTGTTGCATTCTTGGAAAGCTTTGGTCGACTCTTTCTCCTCTCTGGTTCTAAGTTTAATCAATTATTTTTAGAAATAATTGACTAGAGTAGGTTCTAATTAAGTTGCTAGGCTAAAAGTGATCAAAACTACATAGTTTAGGGGTCCAACGCATAAGGAAAAGACTAAACGACCCTTGACTTAAAAGTTGTCGGGGCCACCGACGGACCGTGGCAGGACCAACGATCCGTGCTGGTCAACCGCCGCTTGGTGACTGGGAGCTAAAACTGGGGGTCTAACCTACGGTCCTTAGGTCTTGGCGTAGGTCTACCCTTAGCTTATTTTTCTGAGGGTTCTGGGGAAGGGTCGGAGGTGGTGAAGCAGGGACCACCAGAATGGACCGTGGGTGGTGCCCGTTGGTGCCACCTGCAACTTCAGAAATCTGTATTTTGGTAGTTCTAAGATACGGGGTGTTACAAGAACTCACCACTTGGAAGCCCTTGACGGTTGGCTACCTCACCCTAAATGGGTCGTGGACCCCTAAACAGACCATTTAGGGTTCCGTGAAGGGTCCATGGTCTATTTTGGATTCATGGACTTGCCCGTTAGCCCTCTTTAGCCTTTCTCAAAGTTTGAGGTGTTACACGACGATTCAAATTTTAATAGTAGAGTTGTAGGTATTATAGAATTATTCAGGTCTTAGCTTAGAAATTTTTGGGGTGTTACATAAATTTTCAAGAATTAATTTTATAAGCAATTCACATATGGTTAGTGATACAAATCAGCTGAAACATCATTCCATTCTTGTTTACTTGTCAAATATTTTTCTAATTTGATTTTCTTTTTTACTTGTCATTTTTTACGAATCAAGGAAGGACAATTTTGTTTTTCCTATCAATTTATTGATTAATATCGAGTTAATGACTTTGAAAAATGTCGTGAGTAAATATATTTGGGAACCCATCAATTAATAAGGTTAAAATGGTAAATCACTGCACCAATCCTTATTTTATTAATAGGTGTGTCAAGTCAAAATCATATATATATATATATATATATATATATATATATATATATATATATAAGAGAACCCTAGGCCCACCCACATGGCGCCACCACAAACCAGGATTCCCTTTTAATTTACTTATTTCCAAAACTAGCCTTCCCCTTTCATTAAAAATTATCACTTTTATGAAAAGTCATGACTTTTATGAAAAGTCATGACTTAATGAAGAGTTGCAACTTGTTTTTAAAAGTTGTGACTTTTATGAAAGGTTATGACCTTTCCGAAGGGTTGCAACTTTTCCAAATAGTTGTGACCTTTCCAATAAGGCACTATAAACATTTGTTTACACTACCCTTTGTTGTCTATAAATAGAGAAATTTCTTCTTCTTCTTCTCCTTCTTCTTCTGATTCTTCTTCTCCTGCTTCTTCTTCTCCTTATTCTCTGGCTTTTTCTTCTTCTCTTGCTTCTTCTTCTCCTTATTCTCTTGCTTTTTCTTCTTCTCCTACTTCTTCTGCTTCTTCTCCTCCTTCTTCTACCTCTCCTGCTTCTCCTCCTTCTCCTTCTCCTTCTCCTTTTTCTTCTCCTCTTTCTTCTTCTTCTTCTCTTCCTTCTCCTCCTTCTCCTCCTCCTCCTCCTCCTACTCCTCCTCCTCCTCCGCCTCCTCTCCTTCTCCTCCTCCTCCTCCGCCTCATTCTTCTCCTTCTTCTTCTCCTCCTCCTTCTCCTTCTCCTCCTCCTTCTTCTCTACAATTAAATTTTGTGTACTATTCTCCTATTGAGTTGCTCACTAACACCATTATTTTTGTATCAATACACTATATATCAATCTTTTGCTCTGGCTGCTATTGACTTGACTATATTGTCTCACTGAGCAGTGTTTTAACATGGAGGAAAGAAATGGGCCAAATCATGTGGGAAAGTGCCCAAGAAATTTCATGGTGAATAGAATCATTCTATTCTGAGAGGATCTATTCCTTTAATCCTCGGGTACTAGAGAGGAATACTTTCCTTAAGGGGACACTGTGCATTCAGTGGGCTTGATTTTTTCCTTTCTGTTTCATTCTATTGTTACAAATACTGGTATGCATTTTTATAGTCATTAATTTATGTTTATGTTATTAAGGATAAATGATAAGATGTTATAATTTTAATTTTCCTTTACATTATTAATGTTCTTTACTACATAATCTTGTATGTAAGATAATATAGTGTTTTAATGACGGATAGATTTTAAGTATTATTTATAGTGTTTTAATTTTACTAGTAATGTAATAATAACAACTTACAAATGACAAAGGCAAAAAAAAATTAAGCAAATAGATGGCATGCGATAAGATGCTTTGATCTCTTAGAGCGTTGCATTTCTACTGACATTAAGAATTGAATAGAGGTTGGAACTATACAACTTTGCAGCTGCATAAACAGTCACAAAGCCGCATCATTTTTGGTTAACGAAGAACGCGTTAGGAGAGACGAATTTGAGAGATTAAGATAAGTGTTATCTCCTATATTCAGGTTAGGAAAAAATAGAAACAGAAAAAAGATGAAACAGATAGAAAATAATAATCTGAGTCCACAGAACCCACTGTGTTTCCTTAAGAAATTTAATCCCCTCAAGTACCTGAGGTCACAGATTAATACCTCCCAAGATAAAACAAATTAACTATTAGAAAAGTAGCGGTACCTCAAACTTCACTAATTTCAACGAACGCAAGAACAACAACGAGAGCACACACAGACTCAGTCGATCGACAATTTTGTTTTTGTAAGAAAATGTATGAAGAGAGGAAAAATTTTCAGTGTTGAAAAATGGAAAAAGACTCTCTATTTACAGCCACATGCAGCAAGGAACACGTCTGTTCGGACAATGGTGTAAACGCATCTGTTCAGACATGTCTTTCTAGAACGTTGTGTCTTTTGGGAAAAATAACGTTTTTTCGAAAGGAACAGGTCCCTTTAGAACGACTTTACCGTTACGCGAAATTAATTCTGATAATTAATTAACATTCTTAATTAATTTATAAGAGAAAGGAAATCAATTAATGAGTTTGATTAAATAACTTTTGTCCAAAAATATTATCAATCAATCACATTATTTGGCAAATCCAAATCCAAATCCAAATTCGAAGCCGAAGCCAAGTGAGCGACAACGTCGGCACAAGGGGGCACCTTCTTCTTAACGCTCTAAGAACTAAAGGAAGTGTTTCCTAATATAAGGACAACAATTTTCCTTTCTTCTACCAATATGGGAGAAATGATTTTTCATTTTCAAAGACTTTCCATTTGAAATGACTTTTCATTTTCCTCCAAAAATTGGTTCCCCCCACATTTTCCATTTTTCTCTTCTTCTTTCCGATTCACACCTTGCTAAAACCCAACAATCCCCCACATGAATGGGGAATGGCAATTGTTAAAACATATGCATGAAAAACTTTTGTGTCTCGTAAGTAAGGGTTAATCACATCTGGATAAGTAGGTTTCCCTTTGAACTTTTCGTAGTGAACATATATCAGATATACTCGGTCAATTGATAGATTTGATATCTTTGAACCGTCGAGCTTTGGTGTATACCTAGACAACATAAGTCACACAATCAACCCTTGAACTGTTTTTAGTTTTCATTGTTTTGTTCATTTCAGCCATGAACATGTCTTGGTTAATAAGTGTTTAGAGAACTGGCCTTATCGGATTCTCCTTGAAGCAGCTTACAATTCACACTTACATAGGTGGTTTTTAACTATGTTATCCCGTAGATACACTATTTGATATATCATGTATCAAACTTAGAAACCATTAAAAAGTCCTTATGCCTTTATCCTAGTTACTGAACATTGTCTCATCATGAGAATGGACCATAAAATAAATTTTGACAATGTTGAACCGTCATCTATGACTTTGTTTGATCTCCTTGAACCTAGATCTTGGGATCTCAGTCTTCTAGGTAGAGTTACCGCCACGATGACTTGTTCTTGGCCATATCCTATTCCCGTCTATGATCTCTCAACTCCCTCTCTAATTAGGCCTTTTGTAAGTGGATCCGACACATTATCCTTTGACTTTACATAGTCAATTGTGATAATTTCACTAGAAAGTACTTGTCTAATAGAGTTGTGTCTTCATCATATGTGACGAGACTTCCTGTTATACATAACGTTTCCAGCCCATCCTATTGCAGCTTGACTATCGGAGTGTATACATATAGGGGCCAGTGGTTTGGGCCAAAATAGAATATCTTCTAAGAAAATTCAGAGTCATTCAACTTCTTCACCTACCTTGTCTAAGGCGATGAATTCAGACTCCATTGTAGAGCGAGCTATACATGTTTGTTTGGATGATTTCCAAGATATTACTCTTCCACCAATAGTGAAAACATATCCACTTGTGGATTTTGTTTCAGTTGACCCAGTAATCCAATTTGCATCACTATATACTTTAACAAAAAATTGGATATTTGTTGTTATGCAAAGCATAGTTTTGAGTGTCATCTAAGTACCCCAAAACTCTCTTCATTGCCATCCAATGATTTTGATTGGGATTACTTGTGTATCGACTCAGTTTACTTATAGTGCAGGCTATGTATGGTCGTGTACAGTTCATGACATATATCAAACTTCCCAATACTCTAGCATAATCCAACTGAGACTGACTTTCACCTTTAGTCTTAGCAAGATTAAGGTTCACATCAATTAGGGTCTTTGCCCTTTTGAAATTCAAGTACTTGAACTTTTCAAGTATCTTTAGAATATAATGAGAATGAGACAATGCTAGACCATTAGGATTTTTATGAATCTTAATTCCCAATATCAAAGCGGCAACTCCTAGATCTTTCATATGAAACTTACTAGCGAGCATATGCTTAGTAGCTTTTACATTAGCAATGTCCTTGCTCATTATCAGCATGTTATCCACATATAGGCATACAATGACTTCCTGATTTGCAACGTCTTTAATGTAGACACATTTATCACATTCATTGATCTTAAATCCATTTGCCAACATGGTTTGATCAAACTTTGCATGACATTGTTTCGGTGCTTATTTTAGTCCATAAAGTGACTTAACAAGTTTACATATTTTTTTTTCTTTACCGTGAACTACGAAACCCTCAGGCTGTTCCATGTAAATCTCTTCTTCCAACTCTCCATTAAAAAATGCGGTTTTCACATCCATTTGATGGATTTCAAGACTGTATACTGTAGCTAGGGCAATTCACATTCGAATTGATGTAATCCTAGTCACTGGTGAGTATGTGTCAAAATAATCAAGACCTTCTTTCTATCTAAAGACTTTGACAACAAGTCTTACTTTATATTTGTGAATAGTCCCATCATCTTTCATCTTCCTTTTGAAAATTCATTTGGAACCCAAGGGTTTGTTTCCTGGAGGAAGATCAACCAACTCCCAAGTATAATTGCTTAAGATTGATTCAATCTCACTATTGACAGCCTCCTTCCAAGATGTTGAGTAGCTAGACAACATAGCTTCCTTGAACGTTTGAGGCTCTCTTTCAAGAAGGAATGTTACAAAGTCAGATCCAAATGAAGTAGTTGTCCTTTGACATTTACTGTGCCTTGGATTGTCTTCATTAGGTACATTCTCTTTTGATTCTTCTTGAGGTCGTGTAGACCCCTACTAGATGACTCAAGTCTAGTTTTATACAGATAGATATGTTCAAAGAATTCAGTATTATCTAATTCCATTACCGTATTGTCATGAATATTTGAATGTTCAGACTTATGAACCAATAATTGACATGCCTTACTATTTGTGGCATATCCAATGAATACACAATCCACAGTATTAGGTCCTATTTTCACCCTTTTAGGTATAGGAACCTAGACTTGCTAGACACCCCCACACTTTGAAATATTTCAAGTTGGGTTTTCTACCTTTCCATTTCTCATATAGAATAACATGTGTCTTGCTATGAGACACTCTATTGAGTATTTGATTTGCTGTAAGGATAGCTTCCCCCCACAAGTTTTGTGGTAAACCTGAACTTATAAGTAAGGCATTCATCATTTCCTTTAAAGTTCGATTTTTCCTTTCCGTAATTCCATTAGATTGAGGAGAGTAAGGAGCAGTAGTTTGATGGATGATTCCATTTTCCAAATATATTTTTGCAAATGGAGATTCATATTCTCCACCTCTATCACTTTTGATCATTTTGATCTTTTTATCCAACTGATTTTCAACTTCAGTTTTATATTGCCTAAATGCATATATTGCTTCATCCTTACCATTTAGCAAATAGACATAATAATATCTAGTGCAATCATCAATAAAAGTTATGAAATACTTTTTCCCACCACGTGATAGTGTTGACTTCATGTCAAAAATGTCAGTGTGAATCAGCTCTAAGAGGTATGAACTCTTTTCAACAGATTTATAAGGATGCTTAGCATACTTAGATTCAACACAAACTTGACATTTGATTTATTGCACTCAAATTTAGGCAAAACAATTAAGTTAATCAGTTTTCCCAAGGTTTTGTTATTGATGTATCCCAAACGTTCATGCCATAAACATTTAGACTCAAGCAAGTAAGAAGAAGTAGAATCTTTATTCATATCAACTGCAATTACATTGAGTTTGAAAAGGCCCTCAGTGAGGTAACCTTCTCCTACATACAACTCACTCTTACGTGCTACAACTTTATCAGAAACAAATACACATTTGAATCCATACTTGATAAGAACTGGTATAGAAACTAAGTCACCACCTTGCCTGATGTCATCTTTAAGTGGACCTTGCCAGTTCCTTCAACCTTTGCAACAGTGGAGTTCGCCATAAATAACTTCTCGTCTGCTAGTGTTGGAGTATATGATGTAAATAATTCTTTGTTGGCATAACCATGACATGTGGCACCAAAATCTATCCACCATTATCTTGGATTTCCAACCAAGTTGCATTCTGAAAGCATTGCACAGAGATCGTCCATCTCTTCTTTGGATTCAACTAAATTTGCTTGATCCTTCTTCTTGTCCTTCTTGGGACCAGGACATTCAGTATCTCTATGACCACGTTTGCCACAATTGAAGGAGTTTCTATTGAATTTCTTATTAAGAGGATTGCTCTTTGGACCAGATGGTTTCTTTCTTTTCTTTGATTTTGTGGGATCTTCTTCAATAATATTTACTCCAGAAATTGTTGAATTACCACGTGACCTCTTTTCTATGGCCTTGTTATCCTCTTCGAGGCCTTACCATGAGATCTTCAACAGTCATCTCCTTGCGTTTATGTTTCAAGTAGTTTTTTAAGTCCTTCCACAATGGAGGTAACTTCTCATTAATGGCCGCCACTTGAAAAGCATCATTCACGATCAATCCTACATTAAAGATTATGTGAGTATTAAGAATAGACTTAATATGTTCAAAATAGGCATTAAATAAATTTATAGATTCAGCAAGGAGATCATGGATTATGACCTGCAATTCTTGAAATTGGGTGACGATGGTCTTACTGTCTATCATCTTATAGTCCAAGAACTTTGCCACAATGAACTTCTTCATTCTGGCATCCTCTGTTTTGTACTTCTTTTCTAAAGCATCCCAGAGTTCTTTTCAGTTCTTGACACTACTGTACACATTGTACATATCATCTTGCAGGCCACTCAGAATATAGTTTTTACACAAAAAAATCTAAATTCTTTCATGCTTCTATTACCAAGAATCGAAGTTCCATCTGACAGAATAGGAACGTTCTCACTAATGAACCTCTGCAGACTCAACATAGTCAGATAGAAGAACATCTTCTGCTGCCATCTCTTGAAGTCAACCTTAAAAACTTTGCGTGTTTCTCACCGGTAAGGCAAATAGCAGTTGAATGATTGTGTGCAACTGATGTTATTGCAACACTCACTACTCCAACATTTACTTGACTTGAATTTGTCATTTTTCTGCCATTACAATTTTAGTATGTGAAATACTAACACTTAATAATAAATCCTTACACATCCTGTTTCTGATTTAACGATAAAGTTTTTATGTTCTTTTAATCATTAATCGAATGAATTTTAAAATTCAAACAGAGTAGAAAACCATAAAGGTTTTAATCTCCAGAAACCTCAAATACAAAAACCAACTTAAATATCTTAAGCTTGTTGTCTCCTGTATTCAGGTTAGAAAAAAATAGAAACAGAAAAGAGATGAAACAGATAGAAAATAATAATCTGAGTTCACAGAACCCACTGTGTTTTCTTAAGAAATTTAATCCCCTCAAGTACCTGAGGTCACAGAATAATGCCTCCCAAGATAAAACAGATTAACTATTAGAAAAGTAGTGGTACCTCAAACTTCACTAATTTCAGCGAATAGAACAACAACGAGAGCACACACAGACTTAGTTGATCGACAATTTTGTTTTTGTAAGAAAATGTATGCAGAGAGGAAAAATTTTCACTGTTGAAAAACGGAAAAAGACTCTATATTTATAGCCACTTGCAGCAAGGAACGCGCTTGTTTGGACAATGGTGTGAACACATCTATTTAGACAAGTCTTTCCAGAACATTGTGTCTTTTGGGAAAAATAACGTCTTTTCGGAAGGAACTGGTCCATTCAGAATGACTTTACCGTTACGCGCAAATTTCAAATAATTCTGTTACACGAAATTAATTCTATTAATTAATTAACATCCTTAATTAATTTATAATAGAAAGGAAATCAATTAATGAGATTGATTAAATAAATTTTGTCCAAAAATATTATCAATCAAATCATTTGCCAAATCCAAATCCAAATCCGAAGTCGAGCGAGTGACGACGACGACGCGGGGGGCACCTTCTTCTTAAGCCTTTAAGAACTAAAGGAAGTGTTTCCTAATATAAGGACAACAATTTTCCTTTATTCTACCAATATGGGAGAAATGACTTTTCATTTTCAAAGACTTTCCATTTGAAATGACTTTTCATTTTCCCTCCAAAAATTGGTTCCCCCACATTTTCCATTTTTCTCTTCTTATTTCCCATTCACACCTTGCTAAAACCCAACAATAAGGAGTTTGAAAATGTGAGGGTTTTAAGGAAGCTGAAGGTCGAGAAAGAACAATTCGGATTGATATTCAAAGCAGTGTAGAACCATTTAGGGTTATAGATAACCCACATCGCCGGTCGGAATCTAGAGGTTTAATGCCGATGTTTGGTTCTGAGAAGGAACAATAGAGAAGCAAGGTAGTAAAACCTCTCTCCAAGGGACAAAAAAAGGTTTACTTTTGTTCTTTTTCCTTTTTTATTTTATCCACCAAGTTTATGATAAATATACATATTTTATAACTGAGTATTATTTACGCCAAATCAAGCAATGTAACCTTAATATCGTAGAATTAAAGTTTTTTTTAATGAAAGACATATGTGGAGTAATGATTTACGTAAAAGGATCACGAGACGTGAATATGACTAGTTTGACAAATAAAAGAGAACCGACTACGGAGGGAGTATATATTTGCTTCAGATTCCGCTTCAGATTCCTACTTCTTTGACTATAATTCTTTTTCACAAACCATTTATTACATAAGTTTTGTAAGAGTTATATTTGGTGTTAGGATTGATTTTAAAAAAATTATAAGTGGATAAAATATTTAGTTAACTTCTAATTCCTACATGTTAAGAAAGGTCCTAACTATTTAACAATTATACCTAATATAAATTATCTTTTAACAATTGGTGTTCTCAACTTGTTGGAATAAAAAAGATGTAAGGAAAAAAATATTATAGCAAAACTATTTCCTCCGTCAATTCCTATATACAAAAACAACTTCCTAATCCTTATTGGAGTTTGTTACAATTTTCTGTAAAAGTTTACATGTAAATATTACTACTTCCGTTTTTATCCACATTTAAAATATTAGTAATAAAATAGAATTATAATTTTTTTATATAAGATAAATTTTAATTGATCTAGAAGTGTTATATACTATGATCTATATCTAGATTAAATAAGGATTTTAATTAATTTAGTGACCAAATATGATAATTAATCTCCACGTCGCGGACTTGCTCCCCAAGCAATTTTTTTAACCGTTTCTCATAATTAACTATCTAAAACTCATTTAATCATTATGATATCCTTCATATCACAAAAATCATAACCTTGAACTCATAATTCAAATTCAATATAGAGTTAAAAGTTAAGTCTTGAGAGTTCTTTCGAATATTTTGAAAAAGTCCCTTTGAGTCTTTTAAGGAGTCTTCTACAATTTCAAATAACTTGTTTCAAGATTCAAGCAAGTGAGTATGAGAATGAGGAGAGTGTATTCATGAGTCTACATTATCATCACGAGATCCTTCATAACATGAATCATAACTCTTGAATTCATAATTCAAATTCAAGAGAGAGAGTTAAGAGTAGAGTTCAAGAAAGTCTGTGAGTTCAATTGTGAATCCTTTGAGATCAACTATCGATTTGAACTAAGTTTTGAGGAAGTAAGTATGAGAATGAGAAGAGTTGTATACATGAGTTCCATATTGTTATTTAAACCCTCAAGTCGAGTCGTTCATGCCCATAAATTCCACATGAACTTCATAAGTTGAGCATCTTTGAGAGGAGTAGTATCTTCAAGTTTTAAGTCTTGAGTAATGAGTTCCTAACCCTTTTGAGTTTATATTCCTAACCATGGAACTATTACATGTTACCCATGAAGTCCTTGAGTTGAGTTGTCCATGCACATAATTCTGTATGAACCCTATGAGTTGAACATTCTTGAGATGAGTAGTATCATGAAGTCATTGAGTTGAGTTGTTCATGCCCATAATTCTGCATGAACCCTCTGAGTTGAGCATTCTTGAAATGTGTATTATCATTGAGTTCGAGTATTGAGTTCTATGTATTGTTATTGAAAACCCTGAATTAAGTCGTTCACGTCCATAATTTGGCATGAACCTTATTTTTAGAAGTCTTTTACAAGTTTTTCTGAACTTGTTTTGAGACTTGAGCACTTGAGTTGAGAAAGAGTAGAGTTGAGTTCATTTTCTTTAAAATGGTATATGGGAACTAAGTATTCCCAAGGGTAAATGTTTTCACATTTAAAAGAGGAGGAAACTGAGATTTCTGAAAGAGTTTTGAGCAATAGAGTACTATCTCTTCTTAGAGAAAGATTTTGAGTAATAATCTCAAACCACATAAAGAGTTATATTTTTAAACATATGAGCTAGTTATATTTTGGGAGTAGTATTGAGCACCAATATGGGGGAGAGTTCAGACAACTCACAACCCCCATAAATCATGTAGCCAACGTGGATTGAAAGGGCCATACTTTTTAGATGATTCCTTAATGCTTTTAACATAGACTAGTGGATCTACTTAGTAGTAGGTTCTATACCCTAGCAAAGTATAGGACGGCTCTGGCAGCGTGAGTTAGACGTTGTATCATCACATAGATCATAGTGATGGTTTTCAGTTAGAGAAACTCCCACAAAGATATTTTGTATTCTTATATACACATAGTTTACTTTGTATTTTCATATACAAACAGATTTTATCGTGTATCCTTGCATACAAACTGAGTTGTTATTGTATTTTTCAATACATTGAGTTATTATTTACTATTTTAAAAGATTTCCATAAATTGCATATTTTATTGTTGTTTTATATTGAGTTGAGTATCTAGAGTTAAGTATCCAGAGTTGAGTACCCAGAGTCGAGTATCTTATCATTGAGTTGAGCCTTATTTCACTGAGTTGAATATCTTATTATTGAGTTGAGCCTTAATTCACGAAGTTGAATATCATATCATTGAGTTGAGCCCTATGATTCTCTGAGTTGAGTTGAACTATGTTTCTTTGAGTTGAGTTGAGTGAGTTGAGAAGAGGTAAGTATGTTTCTTTTCCACTAGTTCAAGCTTATGTTTATGCTTTAGAATTCCCCTTACTTGCTCGTAAATTCCATGTTCTGAGCCATTTGGCCTGCATCATTTCATGATGCAGATACAAGTATTTAGGATCAACAACAGGCATTTCGTTGAGGTCATGGGATATTCCAGTCAGCTTTGGTGAGCCTTCTTATATTCCAGAGGACTACACCTTTATCTTACAATTAGTAGTTTTGAGATGTCGTGGGTCTTATCCCGATATCCTTCTATAATAGTAGAGGGTTCATAGATAGACAAAGTTGAGTAGTTTTCAGTATGTATCTTCTTTGAGTTATTTTTACAAACTCTCAGTTCTCTTGTCATGCCCCGAGGCTACCCCCTTGAAGTAACACGATACATAGGATCATGAGTGACCCCAAGTTAACCCTATCTCTGGCATATCATAAGCATACTACTATGCGGAAGCTAAACAATAGATAACTGAAAGTGGGGTATACCCAACTAGTATGAATGTATAAAACATACTAAGAGTTTAGTGATATTGAACAATCACTCAAAACTAAAGATGAATCTACTACTATGTCTGAAAAGCCTCTAATTGAATAGAGTTGTTGGGACATGCCCCCAGCTAACTCTAACAAAACTGAAAACTGGAATAAAAGATTGAATGTGAAAAACATGTCTATTGTCCTCGAAGCATGAGGACTCACCACTAAGCTGTTGAATACGGACCGATAACTCGATCTACGCATGATCTAAATGATGAGTACCTAAACCTACATCATAAAAGGATGTAGCGCAGAGTATGCGTCAGTAGTTAGAATGTACTGAACATGCAGTATATAGATAATAGATGAACAAAACATATAAGTTGAACAAAGTATAACTGAGCAATGATATAACATGACCACAAGCATAGATACTAAAATATAACTGAAAACTGAGCTAAAGGCAATGACCAAGTACTAATCATGAACATAACATGTTGAGACTGAATAAAGAAATATAAATTGAAAAGTTGGTCAACTTCACTAGAGTCTAACTGTGGGGACTACTATTAACTGACATAAAACCAAGTGAGGTAAACGTGGAGTCCGATGTATACGCCCCATCGAGTGGACCCAATATACCATGCCAGGGGTACAAAGGCATGACTGGCGTGATCACTAAATCTGATGCCCAACAGAGGGGACTTAAAAACCTATGAGGGCACGTAGTTCTGGGACTATAAGGGTACGCTCAATCTAAGTCCAAATCGGTGCTTAGTATACTCTAAACTGAATATATATATATATATATATATATATATATATATATATATACTGAATTACTAAATAGCTTGAAATACTAACATGCATTCTGGGAATGCAACATTTAAATACTGAGAATGTAACATTTTAAATCTAGAGCATGATTATTTGTTTTAGTGACCTAAAAAGTGTAATTCATGAACTAAGAGAATCAACACATGGAAGTAGGGCTTTTTTAGTGGTTTGATTTTATTTAAATGTTCTGAGCATGTAAAGAAAGGTAGGAACCATCTTTTATTAGTTTATGGATACCTTAGGTCTTGGATAGTAATTTACGATAGGAATCAGTATCGATTGTCGTAGTAATTCTTGTCCCTAATTACTGATTGATTTTACCTTTATTTTAGTGTTGTAGTGGTGCGGACAAAGGTATTTTCAGCATAAATTATAAAGGAAAAGGTATGTTAAGGTTATTCCCTTCGCTCGGCATGTTTCCTTAGAGCTTAGGAGTGATATAGTAGGGTAGTTAATGTTGGTGATCTTATAGATGTACTTGTGAATGGTTGGCTGATTGAGTGGTTATAAACCCTCATTATAGGGACTCATAATCTATTAAGAATGACCCTCAGTTAGGAATGACTTGGAAACTATATATATATATATATTTTCTTTTTTTTATATATAGCTAAATTGCTCGCCTTTAGCTTATTCAATTGTTGGTTGTCGCCCTTGGGGCTATTGTGGTTAGCTGTTGAGCTATGAACTACCTATGGAGGGTTATAATGTTGTCTAATAGGACTATGTTATTGCCTAAGAGGGCTATGTGTTGCCCACGGGGCTATATTAATGTCAAAGAGTGTTATGTGTTGCCTACGAAGCTATTTTGATGCCAAAAAGGGCTATGTCTTGCCTACAGGGCTATGTGATGTAAAAGAGGGCTACGTGCTGCCCACAGAGCTCTGATGTTTCCTAAGAGGGCTATGCGCTACCTACGGGGCTATATCGTTGCCAAAAAGGGCTATGTGACTTCTTACAAAGACAAGGGGCTACCGATAGGGTTATGTAGATTGATTTGGCACCTTCTGGACTTATGGGGGCCTAGGTAGGTGGCATGTTGTTTGTACACATCCAGATTATGGGGGCTTGGTTAGGTTGTCGTTTGATCATTATTGTATTTTCTTTAGATTCAGTAGAGGGTTAGCATGCTTATCTAAATTTGATTACCTTACTTGATTGCTTTTGGTATATTATGATACTTACTCATTTAGTCTATAGCCTTTCATACTCTGTACATTATTTTGTACTGACGCCCCATTGCCTTGGGGCGCTGCATTCATATATGCAGGACCCAACAGACAACCCAGTAAACCTTCTCAGCAGCACAATTGACTTCTATCTGGTTGGCTAGCCTCTTTCCTCCGGAGCTGCCAGAGTTGGGAGGTTTGTTAGCTTTTGTTGTATATATTTTTATGGGTAGGCTGGGACCCTGCCCTGCCAATCTTTACTACTCTTAGATACTTGCAGACTGGTGTGTGGGGTGTACAACTACGTTACGGCCTTGCTGGCCTAGTTTGTTGGTTTGATGATGCTTGTTAGTTGTTTAATGTATTGTATTGATATATACCTACTTTCAGTTTCGTTATAGAGATCATGGTGGCCTTGACGGCCCAATCAGGACTTCTGTGCTAGTTGGCTATTTCTTTATATAAACTCTTGGGAGTAGCTATTTCTTTTATAGATCTGTTGACAGGAACTTTGCTGGCCAAGGTCTTAATTTTAAGCTGAAATATACTTGTTTGTCTTCTTGATTGTGTGTGGCTGCCATGCACTAGTAGCAAATGGTTCAACAGGGTCGGCTCAGGCCTGAGTTCTGGCATTAGGAGCCGATTGCGCCCCTTGAGTTTGGAGCATGACAAACTTGGTATCAGAGCAACGTCGTATCCTAGAGAATATGCAAGCCGTGTCTAGTAGAGTCTTGTTTATAAATGTGTTGTGCATCACATTCGATAAGCAAGAAGCTACCGGGAATGTTAGAATTATTATCCTTCTTTTTATCACCTCGTGCTATAGAGTGGTGTCTTAAGGGTTGAGGTTTCTAGCTTATAATTGATATTTATATGCAGATAGAGATAGCTGACACCGGACAGACCACAGCTAGCCAGGGGCTAGGTATAGCTGCAGGCGAGAGTACTAGCAAGGTACCACAGGTGGAGGTAGCCCATTGTGAGACCCAGGGGGATACATCTTCTCAGCCCCTTATAGCTTCTCCCCTACTTCAGGAGCCTTCGAGGTCTACAGGACCCCCGACTCCACCAACAGTACCACATCTAGTTCCTCATATTCTATCTGACCAGGATTTCAAGAGTGCAGTATGTATGTTAGCATAGTTAGTAGCTGCACAGCACCAGCCAGTTGCGCCAGATATTGTCGTACCTTCTGAAGGGCCCGAAAGTTTGAGAATTCATGAATTTCTTGCCTTGAATCCTCCACAGTTTACAGGGACAGATCGCAGAGAGGATCCTCAGCACTTTGTTGATTAGCTTCATAGGATATTCATAGTCATGCATGCCTCAGCGACTGAGTCGGTTGAGTTAGCAGCATTTCGATTATGTGATGTTCCAGTATTTTGGTACGAAAGCTGGGAGAGATCTAGGGAAAAGATGCATCTCTACCCACTCGAGATAGCTTTGCAGAAGCTTTCATAGATCACTATTTGCCTCGAGAGATTAAGGATGGATGGGTGGACCAATTTCTAAACCTCCGATAGGGCAGCATGAGTGTCCAAGAGTACGAACTGAGATTTGATTCATTGGCGAGATATGCACCAACATTAGTTGATACAATGCATGACAGGGTGCGTAGATTTATGGGAGGTCTTAACTTAGACTATATCGATGCTTGTTCTACAGCTACACTAAATGATAATATGGATATCTCATGAATTCAAGCCTTTGCATAAGGCATAGAGGATCGCCGACATCTACAGTATATGAGTGAGAGGGTCGAGAGAGAGAGAGAGAGAGAAGAGGGATAGGCCTGCTGGTTCACATGGAGATTTTCAGGGTGGTCCCAGACCTCGATATTCTATTAGGCCACCTAGACCTCCACCACAACAGTTCCAGGGTAGTAGATTTGATTGTCAGGGACAGTCAGGCCCAGGTGAGGGTTCACGAGCATCAGGCTCTCACCACTAGAGAGGCTCTAGCCAGGCTAGGACAGCACCACCTCGTTGCGCTACCTGCGGTAGGATGCATTTCGGGAGGTGCAGCCAGGGTTCCAAAGGTTGTTATTCTTATGGACAGTAGAGGCATGGGTGGAGGAACTGCTCGACCATAGGTCAGGGTGGTATAGGTCAGTCGACCGGGTCAACAGTAGGTTACTCCTCATCAGCACAGTCTACAGGGCGTGGACCCCAGACTTCAACCGATAAAGGCAGAAGCGAAAGCAGAGAGGGAGCACCTAGTTCTAGTAATGGCCAGAACCGTACATATTCACTAGCATACCAACAGGTCTCAGAGTCATCACCAAATATTGTGACAGGTGCATTAATTGTTTGCTCTCATTGTGTTTATGCTTTGATAGATCCTGGATCTACTCTATCTTATGTTACCCCATTTATTGCGAGGAAGTTATGTATAGTAGTAGAGTTATTAGATCGACCCTTTACTATATCTACACTAGTTGGTGAATCTATTATTGCCATGAGAGTCTATCGAGGTTGCACGGTAGAAATTATCGATCGTCAGACCTCTGTAGACCTGTTAGAGTTAGAGATGGTCGATTTTGATGTCATTATAGGTATGGACTGGTTAGCATCTTGTTATGCTAATGTTGAGTGTCGGACAAAGATTGTTAGATTTCACTTTCCAGGAGAGGCAGTTCTGGAATGGAAAGGCGATACAACAACGCCGAAAGGTAGGTTTATTTCCTATTTTAAGGCGAAGAGGATAATCACTAAGGGTTGTATTTATCATTTTGTTCGCGTTCATGATATAGATGCAGAACCACCGACTCTTCAGTCTATTCCAGTAGTTAATGAGTTTCTAGATGTATTTCCAGACAAGCTCCCTGGTATCCCTCCAAAATGAGAAATTGATTTTGCTATCGATATGCTACAAGGTACATAACCCATATATATCCCTCTTTATAGAATGGCTCCTGCTGAGCTAAAGGAGTTGAAGGATCAGCTGAAAGACTTGCTGGATAAAGGCTTTATCAGGCCTAGTGCTTCACCATGGGGTGCGCTAGTGTTATTCGTTAGGAAGAAAGATGGCTCACTAAGAATGTGTATTGATTATCAATAGCTGAATAAGGCGACTATAAAGAATAAGTATCCCCTTTTGAGGATCAATGACTTGTTTGATCAGTTACAAGCTGCTGAGTGCTTCTCAAAGATTGATTTAAGATCAGGGTACCACCAGATATGAGTTCGAGAGAAAGACGTTCCAAAGACAACTTTTAGAACCAGATATGGACACTTTGAGTTCTTGGTATTGTCTTTTGGATTAACTAATACCCCAGCAGTTTTCATGGACCTGATGAATAGTATATTCAGGTTGTATCTAGACTTGTTTGTGATTGTATTTATTGATGATATTTTGGTGTATTCACATTCAAAAACTGAGCATGCAAATCATCTGCGAGCAGTCCTTCAGGTTCTTTGAGACCGAGAACTTTATGCAAAGCTTTCTAAGTGTGAGTTTTGGTTGAAATATGTAGCTTTCTTAGGCCATATTGTATCAGATGCAGGCATTGTGGTTGATACACAAAAGATTGAGGCCGTAAAAACTTGGCCCAGACCTATGACTCCGACTGAGGTTCGTAGTTTCTTAGGGTTAACTGGGTTCTACAGAAGGTTTATAGAGGGGTTTTCTGTACTTTCAGCACCATTAACGAAGCTGACTAAAAAAATAGCTAAGTTCCAGTGGACTGAGGCTTGCGAGCATAGTTTCCAGGAGCTGAAGGACAAGTTGACATCAGCACCAGTTATAGCATTGCTAGACGGTTCAGAAGGCTATGTGGTGTACTGTGATGCTTCTGGTGTTGGGTTGGGATGTGTTCTAATGCAACATGGTAAGTTTATCGCATATGCTTAAGGCAGTTAAGAAAGCATGAGAAGAACTATCCAACCCACGATTTAGAGTTGGCTATAGTTGCGCATGCGTTAAAGATCTGGAGACACTATTTGTATGGCATTCATGTTGACATCTTCACAGATCATAAAAGCCTTCAATATATCTTTAGACAAAAGAATTTAAATCTGCAATAGCATCGATGGCTTGAGTTATTGAAAGACTACGATGTGGATATTTTATATCATCTAAGAAAGGCGAATGTGGTAGTCGATGCCCTCAGTCGAAGATCTACGAGTACTTTATCCTATTTAGGTGTTGAGAAGTGTGAGCTAGTATGAGAGCTTCATCAGTTAGCTAGCTTGGGAGTCACATTGTTAGATGCAGATGATAGTAGGGTCATAATTCAGGACACAACTATATCATCTCTAGTTATGGAGGTAAAATCACAGCAATAGGAGAATCCTAACTTAGAGCAGCTCAGAGCCAAGGCTCAAGATCAACAGTCTTTAGCGTTTGATATAGCAGAAGATGGAACCCTCAGATATAGTGGTAGATTGTGTGTTTCGGATGTTACAGGGCTTCGACATCAGATTATGGAAGAGGCACATCATTCCCATTATTCTATTCACCCTAGTTCGACGAAGATGTACCATGATATTAAGGAGATCTATTGGTGGCATGGGATGAAGAAGGACGTTGCTGAGTTTGTGCACAGTGTCCTAACTGCCAACAGGTGAAGGTTGAGCACCAAAAGCCCGCTGGGCTAGTCCAGGAGATAACCATTCCTTTGTGGAAGTGGGAAGCAATTAATATGGATTTTATTATAGGGTTACCTTGACCGCGTGGTAAGTTTGACTCTATTTGGGTAATTGTGATAGACTAACAAAATCAGCCCACTTCTTACCAGTCAAGACTACTTTCACAGCTGAAGATTATACAGGGCTTTACATCCGAGAGATTGTTAGGTTGCACAGCGTCCCAATATCTATTACCTCGGATAGAGGAGCACAATTTACCGCTAACTTCTAGAAGTCTTTCCAGAAAGGATTAGGGACGCAAGTTAATCTCAATATCGCCTTTCACCCTCAAATAGATGGCCAAGCTGAATGACCATTTTAACACTTGAGGACATGCTACGAGTATGCATGCTGGACTTTAATGGAAGTTGGGATGACCACTTACCTCTTATTGAGTTCGCATACAGTAATAGTTATCATTCTAGCATCGGGATGGCACCTTATGAGGCTTTGTATGGGCGAAAATGTAGATCCCCCATTAGGTAAGTCAGGGTTGATTGGACATGACCTAGTACATCAAATAGTGGAGAAGGTTAAGCTCATTCAGGAGAGGTTGCTAACAGCTCAAAGCCGACAGAAGTCATACTCAGATGTGTGACGAAGGGACTTAGAGTTTTGTGTCGATGACTGGGTATTCTTAAAAGTCTCACTTGTGAAAGGTGTTATGAGATTTGGCAAGAAAGGCAAGCTTAGTCCAAGATTCATTGGGCCATATCAGATCCTTCTAAGGGTAGGACAAGTGTCTTATAAGTTAGAATTGTCTTCGGGGCTACAATTTGTTCATTCAGTTTTCCATGTATCGATGCTACGAAAGTGCGTAGGAGACCCTTATCGGGTTGTCCCAGTTGAGGATGTTCAGATCACAGAGGATTTGTCCTACGAGAAAACTCCAATTGCCATATTAGATCGAAAGGTCTGTAAATTGAGGACCAAGGAGGTGGCTTCGGTTAAAGTATTGAGGATAAACAATAATAGAGAAGAGGTGACCTAGGAAGTTGAGGATGGCATGAGGTCCAAATATCCTCACTTGTTTCATACCCTAGGGGTGATAGCATTCAGTTTATATTAGTGAAGTAAGGTAAGATACCTATCTAAATTTTTATATTATTTCTTATTAATGGTTGTTTTCGTTGTATTTTTGCTCACACTGTTATTACAGAGCTATAGTGCTTAGCTATTTATGCCGTCCTGTGGGACACCTAGGTTAGAATTTTTGCGTTTCAGGTTCTGGATAGTCACATTCACAAAGGATAGTTTGCATATACTTTGGCAACTCCTAAGGACATAACCGTGTGACTCAGATTTTTCATTCGAGGACGAATGTTTCTAAGGGGGAAAGGATGTAACACCCCGACTTTTTTAAACGTCTAAATTAACTCGTACCTTCGTGGAAAGACAAAGAGGGTGAGTTATACATTAAGAATGATGTGGTATATAATATTTTAAGTGTTCAAGGGTTGTATCTCAAGTTTTGAAGTAAGGTAAGTCGCAAAATAAAAGTTGGCGAAAGTTATCGTAAGTTCCTTTTTAAAGATTTCTCTTAAATTTGGGTCAAATGTCTCAGAAGTTTTCTCCCAATCTATAAGATTAATGGGACCCATGACCTATTAAATCAAAGGTCTACAAGTCTAGTTTCCAACGCATCAAATGGTTTGTTCATATGACTTCATAATAGAGAGATATTCGCGTTTTCACGAGACTGCGCAAGCACGCACGTGAGGTGGGTCCCCTAGGTTGGTGGAAGCTTATAAGATATCATCTTCTTTATTTTTCTTCATTCAAACTCGTAAGAAACCCACGAAAATCAGAGAAATGCTACTCAAATCATCCTTGTGTGTTCATGATCTCTTCTTGGCTCCTTATCAAAAATTGCCCTACTTCGTGAGCTCGTCGTTTTTCTATAGTTTTCATGGTGAATTGATTGGTGTAGCTCTGTGGAGGTTGTGGAAGCAGGATTTTTCAGTGGTTTGATTTTATCCAAGTGTTCTGGGCGTGTAAAGAAAGGTAGGAACCATCTTTTATTAGTTTATGGATACCTTAGGTCTTAGATAGTAATTTACGATAGGAATCCGTATCGATTGTCGTAGTAATTCTTGTCCTTAATTACTAATTGATTTTACCTTTTTTTTTAGCATTGTAATGGTGCGGACAAAGGTATTTTTAGCATAAATTATAAAGGAAAAGGTATGTTAAGGTTATTCCCTTTGTTCGGCATGTTTCCTTAGAGCTTGGGAGTGATATAGTAGGGTAGTTAAAGTTGGTGATCTTGTAGATGTAATTGTGAATGGTTGGCTGATTGAGTGGTTATAAACCCTCATTATAGGGACTCATAATCTGTTAAGAATGACCCTCAGTTAGGAATGACTTGGAAACTATATATATATATATATATATATATAGCTAAATTGCTCGCCTTTAGCTTATTCAATTGTTTGTTGTCACCCTTAGGGCTATTGTGGTTAGGTGTTAAGCTATGAACTACCTATGGGGGCTATGATGTTGTCTAATAGGACTATGTTATTGCCTAAGAGGGCTATATGTTGCCCACGGGGCTATATTGATGTCAAAGAGTGTTATGTGTTGCCTATGGGGCTATTTTGATGCCAAAGAGAGTTATGTGTTGCCTACAGGGCTATGTGATGCAAAAGAGGACTACGTGCAGCCCACAGAGCTATGATGTTACCAAAGAGGGCTATGTGCTACCTAAGGGGCTATATCGTTGCCAAAAAGGGCTATATGACTTCTTACAAAGACAAAGGGCTACCGATAGGGTTATGTAGATTGATTTGGCACCTTTTGGACTTATGGGGGCCTAGGTAGGTGACATGTTGTTTGTACCTACCGAGATTATGGGGGCTTGGTTAGGTTGTTGTTTGATCATTATTGTATTTTTTTTTAGATTCAGAAATGGGTTAGCATGCTTATCTAAATTTGATTACCTTACTTGGTTGCTTTTGGTATATTATGATACTTGCTCATTTAGTCTATAGCCTTTCATACTCTGTACATTATTTTGTACTGACGCCCCATTGCCTTGGGGCGCTACATTCATGTATGCAGGACCCAACAGACGACCCAGTAGACCTCCTTAGCAGCAGGATTGACTTCTATCTAGTTGGGTAGCCCTTTTCCTCCGGAGCTGCCAGAGTTGGGAGGTTTGTTAACTTTTGTTGTATATATTTTTATGGGTGGGATCGGACCCTGTCCTGCCAATCTTTACTACTCTTAGATGCTTGCAGACTAGTGTGTGGGGTGTACAACTACGTTACCACCATGTTGGCCTAGTTTGTTGGTTTGTTGATGCTTGTTAGCTGTTTTATGTATTGTATTGATATATATCTGCTTTCAGTTTCGCTATAGAGATCATAGTGGCCTCGACAACCCAATCAGGACTTTTGTGCTAGTTGGCTATTTCTTTATATGAACTCTTGGGAGTAGCTGTTTCTTTTATAGATCTGTTAACAGGGGCCTTGCCGGCTGAGGGCTTAATTTTAAGCCGAGATATACTTGTTTGTTTTCTTGATTGTGTGTGGCTGCCATGCACTCATAGCAAATGGTTCAATAGGGTCGGGTCGGACCTAAGTTCTAGCATTAGGAGCCAGTTGCGCCCCTTGAGTTTAGGGTGTGACAACAAACTAGGGTTCTAAGTTTCATGGAAGGAACTAAGCGAACTTTGTAAGAAAACAAGCTATTTTTATTTAGGATACTACAACAACTAAATCACAACAATTAACTAAGGTTTTAGAAACCCTAGGTCTAAACAAGATATGGAGAATCAAGAGTCTGGTGACGAAAGGAACCTAGTGGATGAAAGGAGCCCACTAAATTCTAGGGACCTAGTGGATGAAAGGAACCCACTAGTGAAATCCCACATACCTGGTGACGAAATTCATGGAGAAATTCTTTGGATTTCGGGGCTGAACTGAAGAAAATTTCCTGCTTGTTCTTGAGGGGTTGGTAGACTCTTTCTCCTTTTTTTTTCTTTAAGTTTTGGTGAATAATTGTTTAGGGTAATATCTGACTAGAATATTAGGTTAAAATTGAGTAAAATGACGTAGTTTAGGCGTTGAACGACATAGTTTAGATGCCCGATGCATAGGGGAAAAGGCCAAAACTACCCTGACTTAACAGTTGACAAAGCCCTACCACGGCGCCATTGACGGACCGTCAAAGGGACCACGGCCCGTCAAGTGGGTTGTGGCTGTTGGACATTGTCTACTTGTTCTGGGCCCTCCCCTCTACGGTCCACTTCATGGACCATGTAAAGGCCACTGTGGTTCTTCTTTTGGGACTAGGGGTCTACTGGTTCAAATGGATGAACCTCACCATAGCCCGTCATCAAGACCACGACCCGTTGAGGCTCCGTGGTCTGATGCTTAAGCCTTGGGTGGTTCTGCCTTGCTCCCACGAGCCTACCCACGACTCGTGTGGTGGTCCACATCCCGTGAAAGGCTCCATGGTCCACCACTTCTAGGTGGGTGTGAACCACGATGAGGTGACGGACCGTGGTTCCTTTCACGGTCCGTGAACCCCTCCGTGGTTCAGTAATTTTCTTTTGTACTATCTGAGCTATGTTCTGAGGTGTTACATCTCTATTGAGCATTGTTCAGATTATTTTAAAGATGAGTTTTATTGAATTTATTTCAGTCTTTAAGCTTTTGTATGCTTAAGTTAGTCTTCTGCTTGTAGTCAGCCAGGATGAGGGTTCGCTTGGGGGCCAACAATGGTTCTTGAGTGTCGGCCACAGCTAGGGTGTAGGCTCAGGTCGTGACAAGGGTGTCTAATAGAGTCTTGCAGATAGGTATATAGACATTCGCAATTATCTTCGAGAGGCTACAAAATACCTAGTAGGAGAAATTCCTTCTATTTGATTCCTTTCGTGTGAGTTATTCATATCAAGTGTTGCATACCTCCTAATATATTCTTTCTACACAAATGGTGAGGACTAGAGCTAGAGCCACAAAGGGTGAGATCATAACTTTTTTCCTGAGCCCCAGCCTGTGGGTAAGGCAGAGGACACACTCGAGTTAGGGGTCATGGCCGAGCGAGACGGGAAACACCTTCTCGAGGACTAACTACGGAGACATCAATTGAGCCCATGTATGATCATGAGGATGTTATTGAGTAGTAGACTGAGGAGAAGGGACCAGCCCAGCCTCTTTCAGTTCAAGACAACACTCTGATACTTCAGGACAGGTTATTGGCTAGATTGGATAGTGCCCCTCCTTCTGGGGTTCTTCCGAGTACTTTAGGTTCTCCTATTATAGTTGATGTTACATCACCAGTTCAGGGGCTTAGTGTTGGATTTGAGACTCCTGATTTCTCTTCAGTGCCTTCTATGGCACCTCTAAGATTCGCAGCTCCACCTATTTTTGCTGGTGCGGCCATGTCGGTTGCCGAACAAAAAAGCTTTGAGAGATTTGTTAGATTGGCACCTCCCAAATTTCACAGTATGGCTAGAGAGAAGTCTTATGACTTCTTGACCAAATACCAGGACAGGTTGTTCAACCTGGGTATCTTAGAGGCACATGGAGTGTCTAACCCCTCATATCAATTTGCGGGAATGGCTAAGGAGTGGTGGAGATCGGTTCTTTCTTGTAGGACCGTTGGTTCTCTTGTGATGGGTTGGTAGAATATTATTGAGGCTTTTTTTTCATGCATATGTCATCGCTCCAACCATTATCAAAATGATCATTTGCCAGACAGGTGGCATATATAGGTCATAAGTGCCGGCCGGCAGCGAGAACTCTTTGATTTTCTACCAGGACCGTGGAGTTTGTAATACCAATTTTAAGGAAAATATTTTATTTATAAACTCAAAAGTTCTTGAATCCTAATTCAATTTCTCTCTATTTTTTTTTTTAGACCTCTATTTTCTGAATATTGAAAATAATTGGCAGCATCCTTATTTATCATAGTAGGAAACAAAATTAAACTACGACTAGAAAACCTATTCATATATAAACTAAGACAAACAAATCCTACAAGATATTAATTAAAAAGTACCAAAAATAAAAAATTCTAAACAACGTAGGATTCCTACTCCAACTTTAAAATTATTAAAAGTCTTTCACTCCAGGGTCCTTTTAATTTGGGAAGCTACGAGATAATTAGTATAGCAGGATTGTCGGTTCCATTTATCTCTGTAATCTTATCTTTGCATGTTCTTTTATCTTTTCAAAAGGAATAACATTTATTTTTATTTTTTATCACAAAAAAATAAAATAGAAGAAGGCATGATAGAGCATAATGAAAATTTATTCAAGAAGGTGATCCATGTCTTATGAGTAAAGCATACACACAAAATTTAAAAAAAAAATATTCATTCAATCCTTTCATATGCAAAAGAACAAAAGTTAAAGATTGTTTGAGTTCTACAGAGGCCAATCACAATAGATGAATAAAAACTGTAAAACATCTAGGAATGTTTGAGTTGAGCTTTCAAAAATAGGAATGTAATCTAGCAAGTTGTAGGATCTGACACTCTGATTTACTAGCTTAATTTTAGCTCAAATCGTCAAGTTCTAGAAACTCATTAATCCACTCATCGCACTCGTTCAAGGAATAATCGTTTGAACTTGGTAAAGCAACCAAAGGAACTTCTAGTGGTTGAGGTATGTATGTTCCTTGAAATAATTCATTGACATCCGCAGAGAAATTACTTGAATTCAACACATTGGAATGATGTTCCTCGTTGAAGTTTGTTGAAGTAACTGGTTGAACATTCAGAGCTTGTCGTTTTTGGGATCAATATTTCTACATAAGATGAAAAATATTAGGAAAATTTGACAAAACCTTGAATCATAAATGTTTTTTTCATACACGGATACCTTTAGACGGTAGGTGAGACATTCCTTAGTCAAATCCTGCACACACATCCTCTCCAGCACATTTTTCGGACCAGCTAAATCAACATGGTAAGACAAATAATAAGAATTTAATAGTAAAATTGTGAACATTAAGAAAATCTCCACATAAGATTTTCCTTAACCAACATTATTATTTTTTCTACTTCTCTCTGTCGGGATAAAAACAAAGTCTTTGAACACTTACCTTTGTCTCCTAACTCGCGAACAACCTCGTCTAATTTCTTATCAAGATCTGCTGTCCATTTCAGGTTTTGTCTTCTCTTTTTTGGTCTTTCTGTACTTATTTTCGAAAGAAAAGAATGATCCTCCTCTTTTTCTGAAGGACCACTACGTTTAAGTTGTGCCTCCTCATTAGTACTTTTGATTCTCTTAGACCTTTTTGCCTCACCTTTTTCTATCGAAGAACCTACCTCTTGATCTTGATAATTCTCAGAGCAATTCACTATGCTTTTTTCCTTTTTGTCTTGCATTTTCGTAGGACAAGATGTGTTGTCCATTACATAAATTTGATTAGCCTTGTCGTGTTATGATTTTACATTTGCCTTGTTATTGTGCCACTTCACATGCTTCCATACATCCTTGAGTTTCAATGATGAAATGAGCGACTTCTTAAAAATGTAGCATATCCCTTGTGTTGGTGCTTCTTTTATCATTTAAATCGTCACCTCTGGAGACATCACTAAACAAAAAATAAAAAATCAGAACAAAACATTAATTAAATGAGGTATCTAGAATTGTGGGGAAAATTTAGATGTTCGAATTTATATACACCACTTTTGTAAGGAACTTATATAAATATAGAATCTAACAATATATATATATATATATATATATATATATATATATATATATATATAGAAACTACAAGTAACACTAATGTGTTAAGAAGTCAATTTTTTGATATTATTATTATAGTAGATAAAGGTCAATAATGATGTGTTATATTAACACGTTTAAATACACTTTTGAATTAATGAATTGCACACACTAAACCAAGCAAAATAATTAAGATTTTGAGGAAATGATCTTACAAATTATAGGTTTGTCTTTGATGAGTTGAGTGGACTTGATGAATTCAAGGTAGTCCATTTCAAGCATGTTGGCATCCACCATGACCAAGTCGAATTGGTCGATATGTTCCCGGAGAATGGATAGAGCTATAGTTGCTTGTTCGATCGCAATTACTATAAACAAAAATCAAGCTCAAAAAATATCAAAAAAGAATATGTATGATGTGGGATATTTTCATAATAATCAGTGATACATCTTCCCTTTCCTTTATGTTATTACACAGATAAAGGTAGTATGAATTGACTAATAATATTACATTAGAAGTATAGAAAGAAATATTTCATTGATGCTAGGTGACTAATATCATTCAAGTCTTTGATAAGTTAATTTAATCTTGTTGCCTAAGAATCTAATTGATTCTTTTCCAATTAAAGTAAAACTCGGCTAGGATGTTGATAAATTTGACGATTAAATGAATATATTTTCACAAGGTTTGATATATCGATAACCTTTTACACTTGACAATAAATTTTATTTAGATATTTAAACCACAATATGCTTGCATTAAACATTTAAACAAATGATAAAGTGTTCATGTTAGACAATTCAAATTAAATTTTTAGATAAATATTATGTTCTCAAACATCCATTACATAGATTATTTAATGACATAATTTAGCTTACATAGATTATTTAATGACATAATTTAGCTAGTCACATCTATTTGTTATGTTCTCAAGCATCATAAACAAAAATTCCAACCATCAATTTATTAAAACAACAACAAATCTAACAAGCTTATTAAGCATTGTTGTAATTTATTCATCTATAAATGCACTTAGTCATACATGACTGAAACACATGTTAAAATTTACTAAAGTTTTAGTCATGTGCATCTCTTTTTTTTTTTTTTTTGCCAATGATAAAATAATTTTCTTCTTCGAATTTCAACACTCAAATCTATCAAAAAAAAAAAATTAAATTCGATCTACAAGTTTCATGTATCTTACAAAACAAACTTCAATAAGCAATTTTACAGAAATTCACTTCTTTAATTATAGACTATAAGTACAGATTTACATAGAAGATCCAACAAAAATTAAGGGGAAAAGGCTCAACACATATGAGAGAAAGCTAAAAGTGACATAAAATTACTGTACATTTAAAGGAATGTTCTTCAAGAATTGCTGCTATATTTGATAAAGAAGTTGTATCAGGATCAACCAAGAGAATTCTGAGGCCAAAATAGGCCGAAGGAACATCTACATTACGAATTATCTCACAATCCATCTCTTAGCCTTTGAAGATTTTGAGAGAGAAAAAAACAAGAGATTTTTGAATTTTTGTTCTCTTTCTTTGGTTTCTCTTTTTTTTATTTCTACCACCTTATACTAAATGAAGGATAAAATTTGGCCAAATAATTACATATAGAGGGAGTATTAGATTTTGAAAATCTACATTTATAGCAAGTCAATAATTAGTGTAGTTAATATCTTAGGGAGATGTAATTAAGCAAGATGTTAATATTCTATCAATTTGTGTTCAAAATAATTTAGTCTTGACTATTTTCGCGAGACAAACAATATCACTTTGTCCCTTCGTTTCAATTTTCTAATTTTACTTTAATTTTTAGTCCATTCATTTTTTTTTTGTCACTTTCTTTATTTGACAACTCTTTAATTCAAATTTACAAGTCATGTTTAAGATCACAAGATTGGACATTTTGATACATCTATTAAGATCACAATATTCAAAAGTTTTGTTACTTTCTAAAATTTCGTATCAAATTAAAATGTGATGTACTTAAATAAAAAGACAACATGGTCATTGATGATTAATTCATATAGCCGATCTTAAATTGCTTTAGATTAGATGTAGTAATAGTAGTAGTGTTGTTGTATTTTTTTTTCCTTGTAGTATATCCATACTGCTAGTGGCAAAGTCATGAATTTTAATTGGAGTGCTCACGATAATATATGCACATAAATTAGTAATAATATTTGATCTATATACTCCATATAATATTTCGAGACAATATTAAACTGACAACATTTCGGTGGTTGTAGTTGTAGCTGCACCTTTACTTATAACATTTTTAAAAGGAAAAAGAAGAAAAAGTTGAAGTTTGAAACATTGAGTAAAATTTAATTCACTTTCAAGCCTCTAAATATGTAGTTATCTCCCTCTATGGTTTCTTTTAATACATGCTATATTAAATAGTATTCAATTTCTATATATCTCATGGTTTTCATTCTTCTGAAATATTTTAATTATATAATTGAAGACTTACTTTCTCTATATGGACCTCACAATTTAACAATGTTGCTCGAATCCTTCGTAGTGTAATAGTCATGCATGAGCCTCTATAGTGTACTAAATAAAAATATGAAAACATACTAGACTTAACATACCAAAACACTACATATGTTTTCTTGATTTATATGAGTTTGTTTGTTTTCTCCAACTTGGATTATAAGTGTAGCCATAGTTTGGCGATCCCACCCCTTTGAGTGATTCCCACGTAATCCCCGAATATAGGGTTTGCTCCACAATTCTCATTCACATGCTCACTACTACCACACACTTCACACCATCCTTGGGGATGTTGTACTGCATTTACTTCGGTCTGGGGTTGCCCCAAGTTTATATTTCTGAAATGCGTGTTCATCATATTTTGCATGAAAGCATTTTGGGCAGTCAGTGCAGTTATCACATCAACTTCCAACATTCCGACAGTCTTCTGTACCATAAGTCTCGCACCTCCTCTATTCCATTATGGGTTTCCTTGTGAACTTTTATTCAACAGTGCAAAAAACTCATCATAAATCTTTTCCAAGGCATGTCCACCTGTCACAGAGTCGGGCAAAATATTGTAGTCGGTCCCTCATTGAAGGTATGTACAAGCACCTAGTTAGCTTGGTGGCGATGGGGGCAACTCAGCAGGGACTTGAATCTATCCCATGCTTGGTGCATATTCTTTCCCACTTTTTTCTTGAAACTCAGGATTTCATTTCTCAATTTTGCGGTTTTCCCAATGGAAAGAATCTGATCTAGAACATTCGAGAAAGATCATCCTAAGTTGTGATTGAGTTTGTTGGCTCTAACGACAACCACTGTCTTTCTTCTCCCAATGGTGAAAATGGAAACAAAGTCAGCCTCACATAGTCAGAAGATACCCAGTTGGAATATATGTGTCACTGATTTCATAGAAATTCTGGATATGCACTTGAGGATCTTCATTAGGGAGTCTAGTGTATTGCCCAGTAGTGTGTATCAGTTGCACCATGTTCTATTTAAGCTCAAATCTACCCTCAAGCAGTGACTTCCGAAAGCTAGAAGTAATATTGATGGTGAGTGGGATTGTCATGTAACAAACTATCATAGATGTCATCTCTATAGGTGTTTTGTCTTCAACGTCCAGTTCACCTGAGGGAAAGGTACTGCAGAGTCGCTTTCCATCTCTGGTATTATAAGTATTGTTTAGACTCTACAAACGGCTATATGAGTTATCCTTTATTATCTAGTGTAACTTTCTTAGTTTCCTGCAAAAAAGAACAACTAAGATCAAGTTATCAACACTTAACACTGAATATATAGATTTAGAAAAATTAAATATAGACTAACTCTAAAGTCCCGAATAGTGGCACCAAGAACTTATTGCTCCGAAATGTACAATGTAATGTCTCATTTCTTGAGAAATTACTTTTATTTGTGAAATGACCATTTTATCCTTCTCCTTACAGTTTTCATGCTTAGTTTGTGTTGAGAGAATGGTACATGTGGTCCTTGATGTGATCGGGTGAGATTTTGAGCCTTTTGATTTTAATTATTTTGATATAGTTGACTTTGGTCAATATTTTGGGATTTGAGCATTGAATGGTGATTATGTAAGTTCCACTATATCCGGAACATCGAGTTTGGTCTAATCTGCTACTTTCAAGTTGCAAACAATGAGACGAGCACGATTGTTCTTGTAATGAAAATGCTTTTCTATGAAACTCAGAATTTTGATGAGTGAATATCAGTGCTTGCACAAATATTTGAAACGCAAGAGTCTATTCCACATGCAACTTCAATAGAATATCAACTACTAGATCTTCTAGTAAAACACAATGATTATTTAACTCCATTTCTCTCAACGTCTCTTATTATTAGATACAAATCTAACGTATATTTTCTTATCATTAGATCCATACATGATATATCATCTCTTGTCATCAGATCCATATAGGATATTTCATGCAAAGAGCGGCAATACTGATAATTTCTCATGGGCATTTGTTGCACCATGTGTCCTTGTGATGATAAATTATACTGATCATGATACTAACAAACTGCTTTTTATTTAGCTCATTAGTCAATATAGAGTTATCATCATCCTTCACTAGCAATTTCATAAAAGAAACTATTGATGTCACGGCCCCTAATATTCTTTGCATGTTCTATCTCTCTTCATAAACTTATTTTCCTTTTCTTTTAGCATTGTTGGAGCTCCTAGAACCAATAATGCTAAAAAAAAAAGGGAAAGAAGTTTATGAAGAGAGTCAAAACATGTAGAGAACATCAGGGTCTGCAACGTCAAATTTCATTTTTATGAAATTGTCTGTGAAGGCTGAAGATATCTCCACACTGACTAATGAGATAAATGAAAAATAGTTTGTTAGTACTCATGATTAGTACAATTTATCATCTAAAAGAAAGACAGTGCAGTAATTACCCGTAGAATATTAGTATAACACCTCTTTGCACGAAACATCCTATATGGATCTGATGACAAGAGACGATATATCATACATGAATCTGATGGCAAGAGAAGATATATCATATATGTATCTGATGACAAGAGACATTATGAAAAATAATGTTAAATAAGCATCATTCTTTACCAGAAGATCTAGTAGTTGATATTCTATTAAGATTGCCTCTGAAAACACTTGCACGTTTCAAATGTGTGTGCAAGCACTGGTGTGCTTTCATCAAAAGTATGAATTTCATAGAAAAACATTTTCTTCACAAGAACAATTGTGCACTTCTTCTCGTTTGCAACTTGAAAGTATCAAAGGAAGAACACACCTTGTTGTATTCTCCTTGCTTCCTGAAAAAAATAGTTTCGAGTGTATGTGAGAAATGAAAGCATAAAGAGAGGAATTCTCCTTTGAGTCTTGATATAGTGAAAAACTGAGGAGCAAATATGTCTATATTTATAGGACTATGAAATCTTCAAATGAGAAAAGTGGTCAATAATGTAGCACCCTTATTTAATTTCTTACTAATTATATTATGGCAGTGGAAAAGTGGAAAAAGAATAACAAAAAAAAAACATCAATTTAAAAGATTGAGGATTTTCTTTTTAAATCTTCTTCTTTAATAGTAAGAACTATAATATGAATAAAAAATATTTTATCAATCTAGGAAAAATTACAAATATATTCCAAGTCAAGCAAAGTAGTTGTAATAGATAATTCAATGTAATATTTGAAATTAAGTAGAATATACATTATAGATTGAAATTAATTTTTGAATGCTATAAGTTAGCACTACTGTGGGTTAGAATATACTAAAAATGGTCAAAATGTCCTTAAACTATGTGAAATGAACAAAAACGCCTTCCATTTATACTTTGGTCATAAGTGTCATATTGTCAATATTTTGGTCCAAAAATGTCCTTGTCGTTAATACTTTGGTCCAGAAATATCTCTATTGTTACTAAATGGATCAAAAATCCCCTTTCCCAAGTAAGTACATAATCACTTTTCTTTTAAAACACTTCTAGTTCCTAATAAAAACATTTCTTTCAAAAACCCCTATTCTTATTTTCTTTCTTTTAAAACAACTTTAGCTAACAAAATTGTAGGAAATAATTTTTTTTTTGCTTAACCTAATTTTATCAATTAAAATAGAATAACTTCTATCAATTAAAATAGAACAATTTCATGTACCCTTTTAACAGACCAATTTATGTCATATATATAAGATAAAAGTAAATTCAACATTAATTTGTATTTAGATAATGAAATAACTTTTCGTGTGTGTTAGTCAACGAATTAATTTTTTTTATTTATGATTTTCAGTCACATTTTTTCCAAAACATTTACAAGACCCTTTGTATTGACCTGGGAAATAATATGTATAGTCTCACAATGATCCACACTACTTTTTTAGTATTTAGGAGCCACTTAACAAAAATTAGATGATTTTCTCAGTTTTTTGTGTGTGTTATAGTCGATGAATATTTTGGTGATATGATTTTTGGACTTTTTTTTTTCTAAAACTTTATAGGACCCTCTATAATGATATGGGGAAACAATATGTATAGCATCACTGTGATCCACACCATTTTTTAAGCATTTAAGGGCAACTTAACAGAAATTAGGCAATTTTCTCAGTTTTTCATGTGTATTAGTTAATGAATTCTTTGGTGAATTTTCGGGCACTTGCAAGTTGCAAACGAGGGTGTGTGATCCTTCCTCTACTACTTTCAATTTTCAAACGAGGAGACAAGCATGATTATTCTTGTGATGAAATTTTTGTTCTATGAAACTTGAATTTTTGATGAGAGAATATCAGTGCTTGCACAAATATTTGAAACGTAAGAGTTTATTTCACATGCAACCTCAATAGAATATCAACTACTAGATCTTCTAGTAAAAGTCGGTGATTATTAACTCAATTTCTCATAACGTCTCTTGTTATCAGATTTCAATCTGATATATCTTCTCTTGTCATTAGATTCGTACATGATATATCATCTCTTGTCATCAGATTCATATAGGATATTTCATGCAAAGAGTGATAATACTGATAATTTTTTACAGGTAATTGTTGCACTGTATGTACTTGTGATGATAAATTATATGATCATGATACTCACAAATTGCTTTTCATTTAGCTCATTAGTCGATATAGAGTTGTTGTCATCACCTTCACTAGCAATTTCATAAAATATAAATTTGATGTCAGGGACCTTGACGTTCTTTGCATGTTTTTTCTCTTTTCATAAACTTCTTTTCCTTTTCTTTTAGCATTGGTGGCGCTCGTAGAACCAATAATGCTAAGAGAAGAGGAAAAGAGATTTACGAAGAGAGTCAGAACATGTAGAGATCATCAAGGTCTGCAACGTCAAACTTCATAAAAATGAAATTGTCAGTGAAGGATGAAGATAGCTCCGTTTTGAATAATGAGATAAATGAAAAACAGTTTGTTAGCACTCATGATCAGTACAATTTATCATTTAAAGAACAAATAGTTCAATAATTGCCCGTAGGAAGTTATCAGTATAACAATTCTTTGCACAAAATCTCTTATATGAATCTAATGACAAGAGGAGATATATGATGACAAGAGATGTTATGAGAAATAGAGTTAAATAATTATGGTTCTTTACCAGAAGATCAAGTAGTTGGTATTCTAATGAAATTGCATGTGGAAACATTGTTGCGTTTCAAATGTGTGTGCAAGCATTGGTGTGCTCTCATCAAAAGTTTGAATTTCATAGAAAAGCATTTTCTTCACAAGAAAAATTGTGTCTGTCTTCTCATTTGCTACTTGAAAGTATCAGAACACACTTTGTTGTATTCTCCTTGCTTCCTAAAAAAAATAGGTTCGAGTGTATGTGAGAAATGAAAGCACAAAGAAAAGAAATCACCTTTAAATCTTGAGATATAATGAAAGAATGAGGAACATATATGCCTATATTTCTAGGACTTTGAAATCTTTAAATGAGAAAAGTTGTCAACAATGTAGCACCCTTATTTAGTTTCTTACAGATTATATTATGGCAATGGAAAAGTGGGAAAAGAATAACGACAAAAAACATCAATTTAAAAGATTGAGGATTTTCTTTTTAATATTATTATTTAATAGTGACCTATGTTAGGTCCATACGATATCACTGCCTATGGTGTTCTATGATTCACCTCCGAATAATGAGTAGGTAGTTCGATCCTTTTTAAGAACTATAAAATGAATAAAAAATGATTTTATCAATCTAGGAAAAAATAAAAAGTATATTTCAAGTCAAGTAAAGTAATTGTAATAGATAATTCAATGTAATATTCCAAATTAAGTAGAATACACATCATAGATTGAAATTAAATTTTGAATCCTATAAGTCAGCACTTTTGTGGGTTAGAATATACTAAAAATGATTAAAAAAAATGTCCGTAAACTAGGTGAAATAGGCGAAAATGTCTCTCGTTTATACTTTGGTCATAAGTGCACTACTGTCAATACTTTGATTCAAAAATATTCTTGTGTTAACACTTTGGTCCAGAAATATTCCTACGGTTACTAAATGGATCAAAAATTCCCTTTTCCGAGTAAATATATTATTACTTTTCTTTTTAAACATTTTTTTCCTAATAAAAATATTACATTCAAAAAATCATATTCTTGTTTTCTTTCTTTTAAAGTCACTTTAGCTAATAAAGTCGTAGGAAATGTTTTTTTTTTCTTCTTAATCTCATTTTATCATTTAAATTGAATAACTTCATGTACCTTTTTAATGGACAATTTATGTTATAAATATAAGATCAGAGTAAACTCATCACTAATTTTTTATTTAGATAACGATAAAACATAATTTTTCTTCTGTGTTAGTCAATGAGTTTTTCTATTTATGATTTTCAGTCACATTTTTTCCAAAATCTTTACAGGACCCTACGTAATGACGTATGAAATAATATGTATAGTCTCACATAAATCCACACTATCTTTTTAGTATTTAGGGGCCACTTAACAAAAATTAGACGATTTTCTCAGTTTTGTATGTGTGTGTTTGTCAATGAATTTTTTGGTGATATGACTTTTGGACACTTTTTTTTTCAAAACCTTTACTGGACCCTCCGTAATGACATGGGGGGGGGGGGGGGGATACGTATAGTCTCACCTTGATCTACACCATTTTAAAGCATTTATGGGTCACTCAACAGAAATTAGACTATTTTCTTAGTTTTTTGTGTGTTTGTCAATGAACTCTTTGGTGAATTTTCGGGCACTCTTTTTTAAAACATTTATAGGACCATATGTAATGACCTAGGGGCACAATACGAAGAGTCTCACAATGATCCCTGCCATTTTTTTTAGCATTTTGGGGCCACTCAACAGAAATTAGGCAATTTTCTCAAATTTTGTGTGTGTTAGTCAATGAATATTTTTTGAGGATATGGTGTTCAGACACATATTTTGCAAACATTTATAGGACCCTTTGTAATTAGCTAAGGGGAAGATATGTATAGCCTCACTATGATCCACATTGTTATTTTTGCATTCAGGGGTCACTCAAGAGGAATTAGGCGATTTTCTCATTTTTTCCGTGTGTGTTGGTCAATAAGTTTGGTGATATAATTTTTGGGCATTTTGTTTTCCAAAACCTTTAGAGGACCCTCCAGAATAATTTCGGAGAACAATACATATAACCTCACCATTATTCACGTCATTTTTTTTAGCTTTTACGGGTTATATGGTAATTTTCACAATTTTTTGTGTGTAATGTCAATTAAATTTTTGGTGGTTTTCGGACACTTTTTTTTCAAATTTTTTACAGGAACCTACGTAATGACTTGGGGAAACAATACGTATAGTTTCACCATGATCCACACTATTTTTTAGCATTTAGGGGCCACACAATAGGAATTAGATGATTTTCTCAGTTTTTCGTGTGAGTTAGTCAATGAATTATTTGGTGATACGTTTTTCAAACACTTTTTTTCAAAACCTCTACAGGACCCTCAATAATGACCCGAGGGAACAATATGTATAGCATCACTATGATCCATGTCATTTTCTTAGCATTTATGGGCCATTGAAGAGGAATTAGGCAATTTTCTCAGTTTTTCGTGTCTGTTAGTCAAATAATTTTTTTTGATAATATGATTTTCAGACACTTTTTTCCAAAACTTTTACCGGACTTTTCATAATGATCTGAGGAATAATATGTATAGCTTCACCATTATTCATATTATTTTCTTTTGCCCTATCGAATGGAGATGATGGAGTCAATCCATAAATTTTCATTTTATTTCTTTTGATGGTATTTATATAATTACATTGAATATATTAAAAACATATTTTGTGGAAGGAAAAAAATACAATTTTTACCTCTCTTCCTTGCCCAACACACCATTCCCCAACCGAGTGGTTTTTTACTCACAGCATCAGTCTTTCACCTTCAGGTCCACTATACCATTCTCTTGAACAAATTGAATATTCTGAACAATAAGAACTCCATCAATGAATCCAGAAAGCTCCAATAACAAGAGCCAAACAAACCCCAGAAAAAGACCATTAGTAGAAGAACCTAACAATGACAAACCACCAATAACACTAAATTCCATGGTGGTAGCCATTGATCACAACAATCTCTTTTACAGAGTCTTTTCTACGTGTGAAAAGACTCTACCTGAACCTTCTCCAAATACCCATATCCCCAATTCTTCTTCTTCATCATCATCTTCAATACCCTTTTGCAAAAATTGCAACTTTAACTCTGCTTCTTCTGGTTCCAAACGCCTCTTTCGTGTTCTTGTATGTGAATTTTTCTTTTTCTTTTTGTGTTGTTGTGTGCAATTTTGATGCTTTTTTGTTGGTTTTTTGTCAAAGATTTGATTTCTTTTTGTGGGTGATTTTGGGTTTTTTTGCAGATGTCGATAGCTACTGAGAAAAGAGTGGTTGTGGTGATAATGTTTGATAGGGCGGCTAGGGTTTTGTTTGGTTGTTCTGCTGATGAGTTCTTTGATTTTGCCAAGACTCACCCTTTTACTGGTAATTTTGATTAATCTCCCTTTTTCCCTCTTAATTTCCTTTTTTATCTTTTAAAGTTGCACTGATGCATCATTTAGGAGGTGTGTGATAGGCTGGTTATAGCGGTTTTTAGGAGAGGTAGAAGTAGGCTTAAAGAAGAACTAGGGAGGTGATTAGATAGAATATAACACATATTTTGCTTACTACGACATTACCCTACACAAGGAGAGGTAGAAGTAGGCTTAAGAAGAACTAGGGAGGTGATTAGAAAGAACATGACACATAGTTTGCTTACTACAACATTACCCTACACAAGGAGAGGTCGAAGTAGGCTTAAGAAGGACTAGGGAGGTGATTAGAGAGAACATGACACATATTTTGCTTACTACGACATGACCCTACATAGGAAGGTATGAAAGGCGAGAATTAGGTTAGAAGGGTAGTGAGTAGTCGAGAGGTTGTCTATAGCGGATTTTAGGAGAGGTAAAAGTACGTTTAAGAAGAACTAGGAAAGGTGATTAGACAAAACATGACATATCTTCAGCTTATTGAAGAGATGGGAAGGTATGAAGGTCAAGTATTAGGCTAGAAGGTAAGTAATCGAGTGTTGTTTTACTTTTATGTGGTTGAGACATGGGCTAGTCTACTCTCCTCATCTTCTCCTCATTTAGTAGAATTAGTTAGTATACCCAATGGGATTTTTCATTGGTATGTTGTTGTTTTTACTATTTCCTGCTGCTTATTTTGTTTTGTTTCTCTTGCTTTTTTGTTATTGTTATTTTCTTTTCAATTTGGCTTTGATTTCACTTCTCTTGAGTGGAGGGTCTATCGGAAACAACCTCTTCCAGTTTGCAGTTTACAATGGCAATTTCACTTATGCTTGAAATAAGTCAACGGCATTGTTTGCAGGATATATTTGGCTGCTATAATGAGATGTTGTAGAGAGTATACTAAAATATAATATGAAAGTCAGTTCCAAAGAAAACTTGGCCGTTATAGTGAAATGTTGTTAGAGACAGGTTTGACTGTAGTAGTAAATGAAAAGCACACTTTTTATACTTGCCTCTGTCATCAATAAGAGTTATAAATTTTGTTTTCCTTATGCTTTAGGAATTCTATGAAACAAAAAAGAATGAAAGAAGTAGGAGATGATGGGGGAATGTTTCTGTAGGAATTGAAAATTCTAATGAAACTTACTCCCTCTGTCCCAATTTATGGGATAACTCTTTTTATTTGGAGATGTCCCAAGATGGTTGACACTTGGCACTATTTTATTGCCACACGACTTTCTTGACTTTCAAGTATTCTAATTTATTAATCTTATTCAAATTTCATATTTTTGTTGAAATGTTTCTCCATCTAACTATACTCCAACAATCATTTTATTATTTTCTTCTACTATTGCTAGCGTGAGGACGAACAAGTCTAACACTTTGAGAAGCCTTCATACCTAGAAAGAACAATGTTCTTGTTGAAAGTCGGCGGGATCTTGACAAACGCTCGAAACCTAGGTATGTCTCCTCTTGAACTCTTCTCTTATTTTTTCTAAGTGTTTAGGAACGTTAAAAGTAATTTAGCGTCTGATAAGACCCTTAATTGGGTGAGGAAAAACGTGGATAGTCTTAGTAGGAAAAAGGAAAAGTCCAAAATACCCTTCTACAAATGTATGAGATGCCTTAAATAGAGAGGCTTCACTCAAATGGACATAACTTTTTCCTCTAAGCTCGAAATTAAGTAAACTTGGCTGAGTTGGAAAGAGGACTCAAAGACCTTCAATTTGATAGTTCATGGGCCACCTAACTCTTTATGTGCTAAAAGATATGGTCGTTTGAGGTTGACCCAAAACTTAAAATTGATGGGTGACTTGTACCAACCTCTCTTTAGTTCTTTTCGAAAACCGAGGTGTTAACTAATTATTTTAAATCATTATCATTGTGTTATCTTAATTTCTTACAGGAAAAGCATGACAAAGGCATATATTGTCGGACTAATAAGAAAAGATCTACAGAACATGATAAAGGATTTGTGTAGTTAATACTTTAGATTTGTTTTATCACTTCCCATATTTCTTCTCTTTCTATCTTATGTTAAGTATCAACTATTATATATTTGGTTAATTTTCATTTTCCCTTAAAGATCATTTTGCTTGATCTACTTGCTCGGTTTGTAATAGATGGGTAAGATTAATAAATCTCAAAGTTCATTATCTTATCTCCATTTATGTGATGTTTTTTGAAATATCATTTCATAATATGTATTAGTTATAGTACCAAACTCTTTATCAAAATTTATAATATGCCTGTATTAGATCTTTAACCTTTTAATTTGAATTGTTCTTTCTCTTTGGAATCTATGGAGCTAAATGTGTTTCTTTCATTAGGTCACCCAAATACAAAATAGTAACAATTCAATCTTGATTGGTCATTAAACTATCCATTTAAAAAAGTTTACGATGCTTGTTATTTGACCTAATTAATCCACTTTTCGGAATTGGCTCCCCTCCAGTATGTCTATTGTCCAGTTAGTCCAGTGCATTGCTAATCAAATGACACTTGTGCACTCTTAAATCTTAAGGTCAGAATTTATTTAATTAACACACACCACTAAACTATGAATAACGGTCTGTTTCTTTCACAGTAGACGGTGAGGAGAAAGGTGTTCAAAAGAAGTATGGACCACTAATGTTCCTCAAGGTCCACGATGCAGGTCATATGGTGCCAATGGACCAACCTAAGGCAGCACTTGAAATGCTTCAGAGGTGGACTCATGGCAACTTGTGAAGAATCAATTCAAGAACACACATACTGAAACAGATTAACAATTTACCAGATTTATAAAATTAGCAAAACATAGAAAGTCATGTAGAAACATTTCACCTTTTCAGGTGAATGTTCTTCTAAGATATTGGATTAAGCATTATGACATAAGTGAAACACACTGTTTACTCTTATGATTTGTTATTCCTATCTTGCATTCTGTTGGTCACGCCGGTGTAAAAATAATTAATCATGTCAAACGTGTAAGGAGCACTGTGATCGAACAGTATTCAGGGGATAACAAAAGGGCATAAACAGGCAAGCCATTCAATACAACAAGACCTGACGAAATTAATTTTGCTTCTAGCTTTAACTGATGTTAAGAACTGGTTATTTCCGTATTTTCTGTGCCTTAACACTGATATGATCATATCCCAACATTGCGGGGAAGAAAACAGATTGATTTTTCCCCAGCAGCAGCAGAACATGTAACTAACACTTTCAACGCGCCAGTGAATTGCTCAATACTTGCAAATATTTCGTACTTTTACCCCTTCAGTGGTGATACTCAAGCAGCAGGATCGAAAGTTAAATTTTCACAGTCAGAGGATAAACTTTTAAATAAACAGCTGGAACAATGCCCTGATTCCTCGGACTCTAGTACAGGTTGTGCATTGACATATTCTACACTAAATATTGGACTAGCTTGAAAATAACAAATATACCCTACAGGTCCTGTATGTTCAACCAATTCAGCTAAATAAAGAGCTAGAAGAAAATTTCTCCAATTTGAACGACCATAAACTTGGACCCCATGCATTTCCGGTCTGTTAAACCAATTCATTTACATGAAGATTGTTTATTTATGTTTTAGAAATCCTCATTGAGCTGACCATACTGAATGGGGAACAGAATCACATGTTTATTGATGTTGTTAGATGGCACATCGAGCAAACTTTGATATGCTACCCAAGACTTAAATTTCACATTTCGTTTAAAGCTTTCAAAAGATAGATAACTATAATAATGGAAGCGCACCCCATGGTCTTCTAAGCTCAGAGTAGTGTTTAAAGGAGAAAACTAATATTTAACAAAAGATGCATTCATGGTCTTTTTGTCAATGGAACGATGGAGACGTACACAAACATTAAGGCTGCTCAAAAGAACATTTGACACACAAACACCTGAATGCAATAGCTATGAACCGCCTCTTGCTCGATATAGTTCCCTCAAGGTCTCGATCACAGGCTGAAAACCTGTCTGCAATGGAAAAACTGATACCACTCGTAGATGTCGTGCATTTCCATTCTTTGGTTGGGACAAGGTGATCTTCAACATCTCTCCCTCCAAAGCATTACCGGCAGACGCAGCTGCATAAAAGAATTCTCAAAAAGTCAGAATCCTCTTCATATGGCCCAGCAAAACACTGTAAGATGCAATTATAAGATTCTTGGAAAAAAAATTATGGACCATGACCAAATACTCTCTCTGTTCTCCATTTAACATCAGAATTTTAAGATACTAATTGAACTTATATATTACATTACATCTAGTTTATCCACGAAATCGTTGTATCTAAAATCTTCTTGAGTAGTTCTTGATAATTGTTCAATTCCTTAACAATGGAGGTTGCGAATTCTTGTGTGTTTTGGATCTTGAGTAACAGTTGTGTTCCCCAAAGGGATTGTGTTGAATTCCTCATATATCCGTGTTGGGTTTGAGAATCGAGAAGATTTAGGAGAATTTCCCCATTCTAAACGAGTTAGGACCCTAAATTGAGTATAAGAATTCGTTAGATTTCTGGGTATATTGGGGTGGGGCGGCGCGCCACCAAGGAGCTAGGAATTTTTCCCAGTAGTTAGGGCCTGGCGCCCCACGCCAACAGTGCGCCCCAAACTTCGGTCAGTAGTTTGGGGCCTGGCGCCCCACGCCAACAGTGCGCCCCAAACTTCGGTCAGTAGTTTGGGGCCTGGCTCCCCACACCAGCAGTGCGCTAGGGTCGTCTGGTCATTTTTCTTTTCGTGCTTCATTTCGGGATTGTTCCTTTGAATCGTAACTACATTCCTTTCTTCGTATTAGCTCTTAAATGATCCATTCATCCTTGAGAGATCCTACATGTCCTAATCACATGTCTTAATTTACATTCCAAACTAAAGTGAGTTTAAGAGGAAAGTTCAAGAGGTCTTTTTGAGTCATTTTGAGGATTCTTTTGTAATCAACAATGGTTTTGAACTAAGTCTTGAGAAAGTAAATATGAGTAATGAGAAGAGTTGTATTCATGATTGAAAAAGAGTATAAGGGAACTAAGTATTCCCAAATGTAACACTTTTACATTTAAAGAGAGAAACGTTGATTCTAAATGAGTTTATGAGTTCATAGATATTTCAGAGCATTACCTCTTTTAAGAGGATCTTTTAAGTAATTACCTCAAATTGAGAAAGAGTATATTTTATACATTTGAGCACGAGTTTATATATTATTGAGAGTAGTATTGAGCACCGATAGGGAATGAGTTCAGAGAACTCGCATTCCTCATAAACATGTAGCCAACATGGGTAAATGTGGTACTTTTTAGACGATTCTTTATTGCTTTTAACCATAGCTTAGTGGATCCACTTAGTTGAGGTGTCCTGTACCCCAGCAAGGCATAGGACATCTCTAGCAGCGTGAGCAAGATGTTGTATCATCACATAGCTCATAGTGAAGGTTGTCGGTAAGAGAATCTCTCAAATAAGAGTAAAGAATAACTTATAGTACTTTTATGCATCTTTAGTTAATATTTTTGTTTTATAAATCGTTAAATAATGCATCTCTTATTATTGCTTTTGTATTGGAGTTGAGGTGAGGTGAGTATGTGTTCAGTTGTCTATGCCTTCAGTTTCCCCTTACATCTTTGTACATTCAATGTACTGACGTCATTCGACCTGTATCTTTTTATGATGCAGATACACGTGCTCAGGGTCATCAACGGGCACTTTGTTGATATCACTTGCATTCCAGCTAGCTTTGGTGAGCCTCCTTGCTTTCCAGAGGGCTTAACACTTATTTCCTACTTTTGTTAAGTTGTCGTGGGTTCTATCCCTAAATCTATCTTAGTATTTAGAGGCTTCATAGATAGTTAGAGTTGAGGAGTCTCTCAATACTTTCCCTTTTGTTGAGATGTTTTGAAACTGTTTTACAGAGTATTACTATTTCTGAACTTAAGTATTTTCAGATAGTTGAATTGAGAAATTGTTGAGCTTAAGCGTTTATAATTCTATTTATAAGCTTGTTTTGATTGAGTGAAGTCTTCCGCTAAGTAGACAGTCAGGCCAAGGATTTGCTTGGATACCAATGACAAGTATCGGCCACGTCTAGGGTGTAGGCTCGAGGCGTGACATAATATTTATTATGTACATGCACGAAAGATGGATTACAAGTAGTAGTATCTAGATATCGTCAGAGCAATGATCACAACTTGGATATCATGGTCGGGGATAGTGTTCCTCCCTGCCAAATACTAGAATTGAACACTACTATTTCTTATGATTTATCTCATATTGTCAATTGTCTTAATTTATGGTTTGCAAGACCAACTTTTTTCTTAATTCAATATGAGAAAATGAAAACATAAGAGTTCAAAATTTAATTTTATAAATGAAGGATTTTTGAAACCATGATCTATTCATTATCATCTTTCTTAATGTCTTTCTCATTTAATTGAATTTGAAAGTTGATTCATTGACTTGACATCTTTCCACTTTTAGTATTTAGTATAATATATATGGTATTATTTAATATTTAATTAATTAGATATTTTATTTAGAATAGGGGTAAAATGGTAATCCAACTTTGAAGTTAGTATCTTCCCACTTTTAATATAATATGATATGATATGATGATATGATTTCATAAAATAGTAACTGGTACTAGGGGTGTACATGACCGGGTTGGTTCGGGTTTTTCAAATATCAAACCAAACCATTTGTGTAAAAAAATTTAATTTATAAACCAAACCAAACTAATAAAATTCGAATTTTTTCGGGTCTTTCAACCTCGGGTTGGTTCGGGTTATTCAAATACCAAACCAAACTATTGTGTCAAATTTTTAAATTTATAAATCAAACCAAACTAATAAACCTCGAATTTTTTTAGATTTTTGGATTTTTTGGGTAAAGTTTGCATACAAACATATAATTAACTTGTGCTCCAAATATTTGTGTAGTCTAACCAAAATATAATTATCTAAGGTGTTTCTTAAGAAAATAACACAAAATATGAGATGAGTAGTGATGATACTAAAATATTCAATAAAAAATAATAATGAAATCATCATATAAAATAAATATTGCAAAGTCATAATGAAAATGATCATAATTTAAAAGTATTAAATCATGCTAAAATAAGTTTAATAAGTATTAGTTACATTACTAAATATTTAAGGAAAATTAAAATTAGATTATGTATGTTAATTGTCTAAATCAATGTAAAACTAAAGAACAAATATTCAATATTATTCTCATTCTTAGTGTTGAATTGATTTTCTTTTTGCATTAGTATTAATTTGATTTTGATTTAAGTTTTATTATAATTATCAACATCTATGAACTATAATTTTTATTGGACCATTCCGAATTCTAAGTTTTAAACTTGAAATAATATATTAAAAGATAAAAACAATGAAATAGTATAAGAAATATTTTAAAATTATATCAAAGTAAATATTTTTATGTATAAAATAAAATTTTAAAATTACATATATATTGTTGGGTTGGTTTGGTCTCGGATTGGTTTTTTTTAGTTAAAACCAAACCAACCCAAATATAGTCGGGTTTTTTTTTCCAATACCAAACCACTAGTCGGGCTTTTTTTCGGTTTGACTCAGTTTGCGATTTGGTTCGATTTTGTACACCCCTAACTGGTACCACATGAAAAATAGTTTTAATTTTGACATTGTCAAGAGCTTTCCACCACTTTAACAAATTCATGGTCCATGAATACCTACAATCCTGTTAAAACAATCTCACTTAAAGGAACTGTAAAACATGCACAATTGGATCAATAGATGAATTCTAATTTACTAACACAACACTACCTAGAATTTTAGCCCTTCATAACCTCCTATCCCAACAATGTTTAAATCTCACAAACCAAGTAGTTGATCCCTCTCCTGCTATACTTGGTGCATCGAGACCTCCACCAACTTCAAACTGAATCATAACTAGGTTTTAGAGTAACATCTTCAAGCCAAAAATAAGACTCTTTTCTCATCCATTCGAATCTTATGCTTGTTACTTTCAACAAGCCGGTAAACATGAAGAGTGGAGACAAGCGATGAAAGTACAATATGATGCTTTGACAAAAACTCAAACTTGGGAACACATATCATGAGACACATCGAAAAGTGTTATGAACTGCTAATGGTTGTATAGGATAAAGAGAAAAACATATGATTCTATAGACTGTTTCAAAACTCATCTAGTTGCAAAATAGTTCACACAACACCCCGACTTAGATTTTCATGAGACATTCAGTCATGTTGTCAAATTGACAACTATAAAATTGGTGTTATCTATAGTTGTGCAATACAATTGGCAAATCCAACATTTGATGTCAATATATGTCTTGCTCATCCATCGAGGCAGAGCACAAATCAGTCGTCAATGCACTTGCAAAGCTCACTTGAATGTGAAACTTACTTCATGAGTTACATGTCACCATTTTGAAGATGCCAATAATATATTGTGACAATGTTGAAGTTATTTATTTATCTCACAGACCAATTTGCATATGTGTGTGACTAGGTTCAAGCTCATCGAGTTCATATTACTCATATCCATGCTTGTAATCAACTTGTTGATGCCTACTCCAAGTCACTGTCTAAATCAACCTTTACTAGATAGTTATGTATTGTTACAACATGCTTAACTTGAGAGGCAATATTAACGTATATTATAATTTGTTTATTCTAACCAAGCCATAATATATTATTTTATTTATCTCATGTTATTTTTTATTATACTTTGTCTAAGAGCTTGTTTGGATAGGCTTACTGCTTTTGATTTATAAGCCAAAAATCATAAGTTAGAATTTCTAATTTATGACTTTTAGCTTATTTTCGTCTTTTTGGCTTAGTAAGTGCTTATAAGCACTTTTTAAATTTACTTAAACACTCCAATAGTGCTTCAAATAGGCTCTAAGTCTCCAAATGGTGAAGCATATATCTAAGTGTAGTTTTAGTTTCATTTAAGTTAGTTGTAGTTCATGTATTTAATGCTGCTACAATTCAATAAGATTATCTTTTAACCTCCTTCTCATCTCAATCTTCATACAAGTGAACCATAACTAGTGAGGAGATTAAACACAAGGTCACCTAAAAGGGAATCTAGGACAACATAGCAATCAATTATGACTAACAAAGAAAGCTTGTAGCAACGTAAAAGTCAATCCTTGCAACAACCTCAAGAGGTAAATTTCCAATAGAGGAGAATCTAGAAATTATTATAATTTACGGTCATCTCATCAAGTTTATTACCAATATGCCATGATTGTCAACGGGAAGATTACACTATTTTTTACTAGAGTGCTTCCTGCACATCCACCACATTGTCATTTAGAAAAGACCATTATTATTGACTCGGTATCTTGAAACTACAAAGATACAAGAGAAAAAAAGAGAGTAAATTCCCTTCTACAACGGACTACAAAAATTCCAAAAAGAAGAAGAATCTCCAACATACAACCCCAACAATATAAGTATGAGTTTTATATGCGTTGATATTTTATAGAAGATATTGTTTTGGCATTCTCCCATTAAAACATCATCTATTAATTTCGCAAGTGGAAAACTGATAGTTCCATAGCTGTTGTCAATTCTCCGTCCTCTCCAGCTAGCAAGTAAGTTAATAGGCCTTTACCAATATAATGCCAAAGACCTTCAAAAACATAGTCGATACCACATGCATAGATACAATGAAGCAAAAAGTGATTCCTTAGAAGCTAAAAAATGTAAGTTACCACATTAAGTTAATAAATTTCACATGTTGAGAACAATTCAGAAATGTGTGAAATGCAATTGAGCTCTTTATAGCTCTGCTACCGTGATGCTTGACCAAGCCTCACTAACACTGATATATTGATCTCTCCCACATATATTTCAATCACAACGGATAAGACAAAGCTACCCTTGAAGAAAGCCAACCATGATGGTTTCTGTGGATATTCACAAGCATAGCAATGTTTTTTTTGGTGGTGTACCATGTGATGTATTTGGTATGCTTCCCCATACAAGGATAAACCCTAAATACCCTCCTCTCATAGAAACCATTTCTTGAGTCATCTTTCTCCAAGAGTCTTTCTTCATGGGACTTTCTCAGAAAAAAGTAACTTCCCTCATAATCTATTTGTCGTCTTCAAGATCGAAGCAAGTGTGCAGTAAAGAAAACTTTAAAATCTTCCATTGATTTGCTTCTTTTGGGTATTTGATCTCATCAAATTCATGTAATTTATATATGAATTTTTTTGTAATATTCGAGTATATTTTTTTAATCGTAAATTCAGCTCGAACAAAAATACTCACTATTCGATACAATGGAGCTTCTAATCATATATTTGGGCTCTCATCTCTAGTTACTCAAAAGAATACTTAAATTCAACTTAACTCAAATAGGCTCTAAAAAAACATTATAAGCAACATGCTCAAACAAAGATGCTAAGTATCATGTGATGATGAGATTTCACCTCTTTTTATACCCCTCCCTAATATGAAATACTACCTATTAATTTGACCATATATCTAGAATAAACGCCCTAAAAATACTACTTAGTATGCCCCCTCACATGACATATGGTATCACTGTAACACCCCTAAATGCTAACAAGAGTCGTATATCGATTTACCGTCATTAAACTACTTCAATATGTTTTATTTTCATTTTGGGACCTTGAAATTTTTAGGATAATTGCTAGCTTGTTTAGCATAGATTGGATCGTAATTTATGGGATTGTATTGGGGTATTTATGTAATAATCTAATTAGAATTATGCATACTTTTAAAAGGAGGTGAAGGATATATAGATATAGGTGTATATGTATGCATTTTGGGCAGTACACAACACTATTTTGGGCAGCCTTGAGGGACAGCTGTTCATTGGGATAAATATCACCTTTGAGCCTATATTTTGCGATCTCCTTTAGTGAGTTTTGGTTCCTTCAAAGTCTAAAAAACCTTAGAACCTTTATTAACCTTTTGTTCATCAAAATCACAAGAAAAAAACTTGGTTCTTTTGGCTGGAATTCGAGACACACACTGCTTTGTTGGTAAGTGGCTGAAATCTGTTTTTGAGCTGGGTAGTGGTTGGTAATTGGTGTATATCTCATTCTCTAGAGCTTAGTTTACTGTGAATAAATATGATTTGGAAAGATAATTCATATTTCTACAACTCTTATGTTTATGTGAAAGTCTAATTTAGTTATTATGGATTTGAAATATGGGATGCAACACAGGACAAGTTTCGTCCAGATTTCGGATTTAGAAATTCGGTATGAACAACTGTTAGTGTATCGATGATATATTTTTGTGCAAAATGTATTTTTCGGTGATTCTTGTTGTGTTGCAACCTTAAGAGATTTATCTACATCTTTCATGAAGGTTATAAAGTCTAATTTAGCTGTTATGGATTTGAAATATGGGACGCAACACAGAACAAGTTCTGTCCAGATTTCGGATTTAGAAATCCAGTATGAACCACTGTTAGTGTATCGATGATACCGTTTTGTACAAAATGTATTTTTTGGTGATTCTTGTTGAGTTGCAATCTTAAGAGATGTATCTACATCTTTCATGAAGGTTATAAAGTCTAGTTTCGCTGTTTTCTTGTTCAAATCTAAGTTACAACATGGGGTACTAGACTGGCCAGAATCACTGTTTTGGGAACATAGTTGTATCTGTGCAGGCTGAGCTTACTTGTGATGATAATCCTGTTTTATTTCGATATTATTGAGATATTAGGAATTAAAGAAGTTATTTAATTGCATTTTTAAGGTTGTATATACTTGTGAACAAATTGAGGACCTTGATACGTTGGGTGGTCTACGGTTTGAACTCGCGAAATTTTGTTGGATTGTTGCTACACTAAAGTATTGAGGTTTGTGTATAAAATTGTACTTGCACTCTTTTAACTGCTGGTATAGCTGAAAGTTGATCTTGATACCTTGGTTACCTCTTGTCGCTTTGCATTGTCGTGTTGGTATGATGCTTGTGTAACTCGCCCACTTGTACGGATTGTTTGATCACTTGGCACTCTTGTTGGGACCTTGTCCTTCTTGTGGCTGTGACTTCGTCACTATTGGCAGGCCTCTTGATTCGGATCATTTGCCATCTTGATTCTGGATTTTTAATCCGTCTTAAGAATGGAAGTTGTCCATTTTAAGTACGAACTAAAAAGCCATTTTTAATATGGTTCTTGGTTCTCTTGACTATTGGGCTTTGACCCTTCTTGATACAGGGCGTCGGCCCTTCTTGATACTTGCTTGTGCCGGGTGTGACAACATGAGGTATATATTGGGCGAGCCTTGCTATTGAATCTCTTGAAAAATGGTGCTTTGAATATCGAACTTGATACCCTTTATATATTGTTACTTGATTTATTTATTATGTTTCAAGTATGTTGCTCATTAACTTGAGAATGGTAGCTTGGTGAATTTTGAGGACTCCGAACCTATAGTTTTTACACCACTAAGCTATATGCTTAGCGATAGTTGTTTCTATCGTAGGGGCTGATCTAGAGGAGGCATGAAGCTGGCCATTGGAGATGAAAATTTTGAGAACTTTAAAGAAGATCACATTTGCATATAGGCATCTATATATTGTATAAACTTTGGGACTTATACATGACCTATGTGTTGTACATTTGCATGAAATTTTGAGGACTAATCGGATCATGTCACAATGGTTTGTAATATAAGTATGGCTACTTGTTTGGTTTATTTGGGGTGTGTAAACCCAAGCCATGTAATATATTAATTGGACTACTTGTTTTGAATGGTGGGATGAAGCTTGAAACACTTGGTTGGATACTCGAAAAATTGATGATATTTGTCATATATCATGTTACTAGCATGAGGACGATATATGCGTAAATGAAATCTCATAAGTTATTGGTTTATGTTTTTCGGAAGGGTCGTTACAATCACGGTATGTCAGGTATGGAAAAATAAAGAAAAAACTTCACTAACAACACTGACTAAAGGAGCACATGTTCCATTTTGAATTTACCTATGTACATTTCATCTCCACATTTGAGGAACCTGAGAAACAAGTTTCACTGCTTCTCAAGCGACCTCAACGCATCTCTTGACAAATCATCTAACAACTATGTACATTACTGATGTAACATATCAGACTTCAAGAAAGGGCTAGAAAGGACAAACTGACAAGTCCACAAACCCAAAATGGATCATGGACCCTTCATGACACCATAGATGGGCCGTTTAAGGGTTCACAACCTATTAAGGGCATCGTGAGACCCTCCAAGACTGCCCCTAGGCAAGGGTCACCTAGACGGTGCCTTAGACAACCTGTGGTAACTTGGACGGCCTGTCTAGGGGTCAGTACAAGTCACCCAAACAGTGAGGTTGCACCCCAAGGTCACTATGAAGGACCACGGACGCCTAGATGGTCCTTAAAGCTTCACACGGACCGTGAAGTCATCCGTGAAAGGGACTTATCAGTTTTGAGTTTTGGGTCAACTTCAACGATCATATCTTTTAGCACAAAATGAATTAGACGGCCCATGACTTGTCAAAAAAAGGTCTTTGAGTCCTCTTTCCAATGCCACCAAGTTTGCCTAATTTGAGCCCGAAGTAAAAATTTATGCTCATTTTAGTGAAGCCCCATAAGGCAGGGCAACATCACGACCCACTAGACAAGCCATGATGCCTTAGACGACTCGTGAAGCCCCTCTTGCTAGTCACCTCGTCAGTTTTAAGTGAGGGTCGTATTGGTGTTTTCTCGTACGCGTTTAGTACTTAAACTACATTGTTTGGTACTTAAACTACGTCATTTTACTTTGCCTAAGCCTAGTTAATTAGTCAGAACCTACCTAAAATATTCATTCTCCTAAAATTATCGGACTTAGAAAGAAAGGAAGAGAAAGAGGCAACAATTTTCTCTTAAGAACAAGTAGAGCTCTCCTTCAAGTTTAGCCCCGAAATCCAAATGATTTCTCCATAGTTTTATTCACCAAGTAAGTGAGATTTCATTAGTGGGTTCCTTTCAGCCATTAGGTCCCTAGAATTCAGTCAATTCTTCAGCTTCTCCATAAAGGGTTCTAAACCTCAGGGATCCATTGGAATTTAGTTGCTATAGTTTTTATTATGTTAATTGCATGTTTCTTGGGGAATTCGTCTAGACCCATGTATAAAACTCTGAAACCCTAGGCAGATTAGTCAAACAATCATGCTTCAGAATTCGAATGTCATACCTTTCAGTATATGTATGATGCATTCTCAGAAAATTATCAGTATTTTGAGTTATTCAGTATTACAGTTGCATTCTTAGCTTTATATTTAGTTTGGAGTAAGCTTAGCACCGAGTTGGACTAGATTTTAGCGTACCCTCAAGTCTAGAACTATGTGCCCTTATAGGTTTATAAGTCCCCTCTAGTGCCGGCAAAATGAGTCCATATTTTGGTAACCCACCCATATTTTAATGGGTTGGGTGAGTGACTTTTACATGGGTAAAATATGGGTTGATACCCATATTCAACCCATTAAAATATGGGTAAAATATGGATTAGTCAAATGGGTTAAGCTTCTAATTTTTATTCACTCAAAATTCATGATATCACTAAAAATATTGTAACTTCTCTTCCTTTTTATGTTCTTCTATAGAACTAATTATTTTTCTCTATAATTGAAAAGATGAAGTCTTTGGCCCTCCAAAAATATATATTTTAAATATACATTTCTTTTGTTAATTATATTTATATTTTTTTATTTGTTTAATTTTATATTGGATAATAAATAATAGTGTAAAATAAGCAAGTCTTATGACACTGCTTAAAGTGCATTAAGCATGTTTTAGTCCTAAAATGCAAATATTCATTTACTTTGAAATTAAAAATATTTTCCCCTTGTTATTACATAAATTTATTTATATTGAAAAGTTATAGGATTTTTTTTTTTTACTTTTATGATACAATAAAACTAAATGAAGCATTTTCAACATTTTTCATCTAAAAAATGACTAAAATATTTTCTCCATGTTGAATTCTTAAGTAGAGTAATATTTACTCATGAAAATATGGGTAAACTAGTATTTTACCAACCCATTTGTTACCCAATTCATTTTTACCCATATCAAATATGGACGGGTTGAATTATTACCCATTTTATGTTGACCCATTTTCAACCCACCCAAATTTGACCCAACCCGCCCATTTGCCACCACTAGTCCCCTCTGTTGGGCATCGGTTTTAGTGATCACACCGCAGTCATGTCTTTATGCCCTCGCAAGGTATATTGGTCTTCTCGATAGGGCGTATACATCAGACTCTACATTTAACTCACGTGATTTACATCGATTAATAGTATCTCCCACAATCAGATTCATGTTGCATTGATCATGTATTCAATATTCAATTTAGAATGTTATATCTTCATGATTAGTACTTGGTCATTGCATCTAACTCAGTTTTCAGTTATGCTTCAGTATATCTATTTCCTTAATCAGTTTATATTGTTCAACTTAGTATATATCCTTCATGCTCAGTACATTCAAAGTACTGACGCATACTTTTATGCTACATCGTCGTATGATGTAGGTTCAGGCACTCAGCCTCCAGACCGCACTTAGCTCGACTCCCAGTCCATACTCAACAACTTCAACGGTGAGTCCTCATAGTTTGAGGACGGTAGACATGCTTTACTTTTCAGTGATCACTTTTCAGTTTTAGTCTTGTTAGAGTTAACTAGAGGCATGTCCCAGCAACTCAGATCAGTTAGAGGCTTTCAAACATAAAGTAGATTTAGCTTGAGTTGTTAGTGTTACTTACAGTCATCACTATACTCTTCATATATTTTATATATTCAGACATGTTGCGCTTTTCCCCATTTCAAATATTAAACTATTTTTAGCTTTCGCACAATACATGTTTTAATTGAATTTGTATTGATATGTCATGTCATGGGTTAGCTTGGGGTCACTTGTGATACTAAGCACTGTGTTGCATCTAGGTGGTAGCCTTGAGGCGTAACAACTGATAAGTGATAATTGTAATCAGAAATGCCATAAGATGGAAGAGAACAACACTGACTAAAGGAACACATGTTCTAGTTGAATTCCTCAAGAAAAATAAGGAGAAACGGTCATAGGTAACTCTAGAAACATGTTTTCTAATAGAAAAAAGAATAGACAACTAATTACAAACTTAAGACACCTTCCCTCCTCCTTCCGGGCTTGGGACCGGCTGATTTAAGAGGGGGAGTTACAAGGGTCACCTAAACACAAATGTAGCAACAAAAGAAACCACAAGGAGAACTACTATGGTGCCGAAAAAAATGCAAGATCATACATAACTAACAATATAAACTTCAATAAAACGTATTCAACTTAAACACAAAGAACAGAGTCAAGGAAAAACTTGAAAATAAGATGGATTATACAAAAGGAAAATGAAAACGAGTAACAAACTGGGAGTAACCTCCAAGGTCTATCAGAAAAGTCTTTCTGCCCCTCAAAGTTAAGAGGTAAGGTCTGCTTACTCCATACCCTCCCACACCGCACTTTTCCAAATTGTGCTGGCATGTTGTTTTTGTTGTACAAGTAGATTGGGAAATGTTGTTGTACAAGTAGACTTGGCTCTGCCCTTCTATGGAAGAAGTGAAGGAGAAAATTACACGTCAAAAACCAAAATTCTTAGTCATGGTGCTAGAATAGTACTGTATAGCATTATCTTGGAAAATTCACACAACGTAAATTGGAGAACTGAAGACTCATAGTGCTGGTACATTGTTGCAAGCCTTATTGAAAACAACAAGTCATTGTGTTAGAATACTGTGGAACATTCTCATAACTTAATTTGGAGATTGTTGTGCTGGATAAATAATGAAATTCTCCCATATATGATGTCATGCGACAGACAACTTTTGGGCCCTGACTACTGTGAAACTTAAACGAGAAAATACTACTTGGGAGTACATAGCAGCTAAAAAGTAAGAACATCAAGATATTACTTCATAGACGCATAGCAGATAAAATCTAAAAATGTCATGGCTCCAAGTCTCCAACTAGTCAATTCAAGGGCCTTAAAAGCTCCCTTGGTAATTGCCTTAGTTTTTATTTGGACAATCCAAGAGAGGCATAAAAAAGGGGTAATTTCGTAATTTCCTTTTTAGTCCAAATTAAATAGGTATAGTCTATATTATTTTTAAATAAATATATATATGGTATAAATAGACCTTTTGAATACTCCCATGGATATGCCTTAGCTTTAAAAAGCCAAAGGCAAAGTCCAAGGGAGGGTCCAAGGCTAGTGGACCACTTCAAGAACCTTAAATGTTTCCTTAAACATTTCCTTATTTTTTTTTGGCTAAGTCAATATCTGTAGGGGCGTTTTTGTAAATATTATTTTTAAGTTAAATTAGAAAGTGGGTATATTTTATATTATTTCTAAATAACTATATAAGAGATTTTATATTAAAATATCCCCAAAATTAATCTCTTTCACAAACACCCACTTCAAAATAAAAAGCTCAGCTCTTCTCCAATATTTCTCTCTCTACAAGTTCCTCCATTGAAGAACACCAAAAGCTTCAAGATTAGGGTTCAAGCTCCAAGGTTTTCACTCCAATTTCGTGGCAAAGCTTCAATTAAGGTATGAGAACCTTCATTCATGGAATTTCTTTCTCCGTGAAGCCCTTCAACACTAATTTTCGAAATTGAGAATTTGTTCAAAAACTAGGGTTTTGATTCTTGCCATGGGTTCTTCTTGAAAACGATTTCTTTATGTTAATTATCCTATATTATGATGAATTTGATGTTTATTGAGGGTTTTTATTGTGAAATTCCCTATGAACCCATGTGCTTCCCCATGACCCTAACTTTATGAAATTGAGATGGGTTTGTTCATGCAATGTGAATACTTAGAATAGTATCTATGTTAATTTAGTCAATTAGTCTTGTTTGATTCATGCTTAAAGTAGAAATTCTAAGTGTGATTGCAAGACATGATCTATGACCCTTGAAGGATAAATTGTAAGTGTTGAATATTGAAGTATAGCCTTGAAGGAAATGTATGAAGGTACTCTATGTTTAAGATTCTTATATATGAATGGATTGATCCACTTGAAAGGTGGAGGTGCTTACTTTTCATGTATTTATGTATGTAGTTATGTTCCACTTGAATGGTGAAGATCCAATGACTAATGTGTGAATTATGGTATTGTTGAAAGACTAGTTTCCTTTACTACTACACATGCTTATGTATGAATTGTCTTGGATGATTATATGATGATTCTAAGGTGAAAGGTAGTTCTCACCATGTTGAATGAATGAGCTATGTTATGAGTTGGGTTAAATGAAGGGTAATGTACTCCTTCTCATATGAAATTGTAATTCACCTTAACTATGTATAAGTTGGAGAATAATGCTTAGCACCGAGCGGATATGGCAAATGAGGTAGAGACTCTCCCGTTAGTTTTAGGCCGGTCTCCTACATATGCTCTCATGAGATGGAAACTCTCCCGCTAGTAAAATAGGTTGGGTTTCTAGAAGCAATCTCCCTATCCCATAACTATGTGCCCACATAGGTATTAGCTAGTGGATCCACATTATAGTTATATATGTCTAGTTCTACCTTAGGCAAGTAGGACGCCTTTTTTCAGTGTGGGGTTATATGACACCGGATTCCATGTAGCTCACATGGTCTATGTCGGTTAATGCACTTCTCCCCATCTAATAAGATAATGAATATGACTTGAACTATACTTGTGATTTCTTGATAAGTTTACTTGGTAGGAGTGGGGGTATGTGACTTCACTTTATATTGCACAAGTAAGCTTTGAAAGGGATTGTGGGTTGGCTCATTATGCTATGGTAAGACATGAAGGTATGATATATGTTGATTTGATTGTTGTTATGGTATGACTCTCCTTATGTATATGTAATGAGTATGATTATTCCTTATGTATGATTATGAATTATGGTAAGAACATGAGTTAGGTACTATGGTTCCTCCAGAAGTTCTACTTAGTATGGATGGGGGTATGGGACTTCACTCATGCATTGCACAAGTAAATTTTGAGAGTGGGCATGGTATGTCTCTTCTATGATATGATTTTTATGAATGTATGCTTTATTATGAATATGAACATGGACTATACTAATGACTTCCTAATGAGCTTTACTTAGTGTGAGTGGGGTTATGGCACTTCACTTGTACATTGCACAAGTAGACTTATAAAGGGGTTATAGTGTGGTTTCCTTATGCTATGAAGATATATGAATTATGTATGCATGATATGGATTGTTGCTATAAGTGACTTTATTTATTATAAGATATGATCATGAATGTCTCCTTGTTTATGAATGTTGGCTATGAATAAGGTATGTTATGCATGATCATGGTGGCCTAGAAGTAATACTTAGTGTAGATGGGATTATCGGATCCTATTTATGCATTGCACAAGTAGAGCTCAAGGTTACTTATGTAATGGTTTTATTATGATGATATGATCTTGGCATTGAATTATATATGTGAACTATGTCTTGTGAAGATTAGAGTATGCATTATGTTGTGTTGGAGACTATACTTGTTACTATGATGATATCCTCTATGTTATGATGAAGTGTGTATGGTTTGTCTTATGAGCTACGTTCTCTAACTATTTCAAAGATGATGTTTAAAAATGGCATATAGCATGGTTTCAAACAAAATGTCCCTTTTAAGAATGTTTTAAATGTTGTTATGCATGGCTACCATACTTAGTACATTTTGGGCTAACCCATATATGTTTTCTACAAATGTAGGGATTGGTCCTTGGTGGTGGTATTCTTGGTTCAAGCTTGGATTAGTTAGTTTCCCCAAGCTTAGTTGGTGAGTCCTCAAGCTTCGAGGACAAGTAGTTCACTTTGAGTTTCTTTTAGTATTTCCATTTAGAAACTATTGTAAGGGCATTGTCCTTATTCGATTGTATTAGATGGTCAAGTGAGACAATGTCTAGATTCCCGTTTGTTTTATAAAATGACTTCGATTGTAAAGAAAAAGTTTTAATTTTTCCGCATTATTCTATGTCTGTATGTGATGATTATGCTAAGGGCTTGTACGAGACCCCTTCGGGGGTCAAGTACGCTGTGTTAATTCTAGGGGGTAACCCTGGGTCGTGACAGAAATGGGAGCCGACTTCAGAGCCCACTGCAAGTTCGAAAGAAGACAATGGTGCTAAAGAGTCCTTGCCACCATGCATGGAGAAGGTTCTAGAAGAGAACAATGTCATGATGCCAGAGGAGCTGCCAAGGCGCTTGCCTCCTAAGAAGGAGGTAGATCATAAGACCGAGCTAGAAGATATAAGGAAGCAGCTGAGGGACTTGCACAAGGGCATTGATCGGGTCAATGGTCTACTGGTCATGCATATGAAAAGACAAGACTCAGTTATCCATGCAGCAGCAATGCGACGCGGTCGTCGCATCAATAGGTGGGGGAGAGTATCATGACCCGCCACTTTGCCTTTCAAATTTGGCATAAAATAAAGAGGAAGAACCTAGAGTTATGGAGAGGTTAGTGGAAGACTCTACTTTCCTTAGAAGACTCTAGAATGCCTTATAAAATATCCTAGAAAGCCTTAGAATTCTCTAGACTAGTAGAGAATTCTAATGAGGGACTAGATATTTTCAAGGATGGCTTTGAAATTCTCTAGAACTTGTAGAGAATTATAGATTAGGACTAAAGTGTAAATATTGTAGGGACTTGTAAAGTAATTATTATTTACACTTAGGCCCCTAGGGAGTAGTATAAATAGAGGGTCTCTCATTTGTAAATCATCCGACAAATTGTAAGCATTCCACAAGCAATACAAAGCCTTCTTCCAAAGCTTTCTAAGTCTTTCTTTACATTCTCTTAGCGATCTTAGTTTCAAAGGGCTTACTTGAGCTTACAAGATCTTGAAATATTAGTGAGTAAATTGTCAAGTGTCGCACGGAGCTTTAGTGAGACTCTTAAGTCCGTGACACTAGTCTATAGGAGATTTTGAAAAGAATGTTATCAAAATCGACATAACATTCTCATTATCACATTATGCAAGACCTGGTTAAAATCTTGCACACGTTGACCCACCATCAACATCTCTAACCATCAGGCGGAGGCTGCCAACCAACAGCTCTACCCTTGTTAAGGGGAGGGGGAGAAAGAAGATAGATCGAACCGAGAGTTTATTACACATAATACCAAGAGAACTCCTAAGAACCTAAATGCCTGATATCATAGTCGGATCCCCTCTTTACCAAAATGTTGTTCCCTAATGATGCAACAGAGAAAACAAAGCACAATGGAACAGTCTCATAAATATATACAAGGGAAAATGATAAAAAATGGAAAATTCCTCTATAACCATACGAAATCTAGAGTGTAACAGCCATATGTTCTATTATTTTGTTTTGAAATTGGAGTGTAACAACATATCAGTATTGCCGGCAAAATGATCCCATATTTTAGTACCTGCCCAACCCGCTCATATTTTAATGGGATTTGGTGAGTGACTTCTTAAATGGATAAAATATGAGTTTACACCCACATTCAACCCATAAAAATATGTGTATTCATGGGTAAAATATGAGTGAACTATGAGTCAACTATGAATTAGCCAAATGGGTTAAGCTTTCAACTTTTATTCACTCAAAAATTCATGATATCACTTAAAATGTTGCAACTTATCTTCCTTTTTATGTTCTTCCGTAAAACTAATTATGCATCTCTATAATTGTATATGTGAAGTCTTTGGCCCTCCTATATATATATATATATATATTTATATTTTTTTATTTGTTTAATTTTATATTGGATAACATATAATAGTGTAAAATATACAAATCATGTATTAGTATTGATATTGCTTAAAGTGCATTAAGCACATTTTACTTCTAAAATACAAATATTCATTTACTTTGAATTTAAAAATATTTCCCCCTGTTATTACATAAATTTATAAATTTATTTTATTGAGAAGTGATAGTATTTTTTTTCTGACTTTTATAATCCAATAAAACTAAATAAAGTATTTTTCACCATTTTTCATCCCCAAAAAAGACTAAAATATTTTCTCCATGTTGAATCTAAAGTAGAGTATTATTTACTCTGGAAAATATGAACAATATGGGTAAACTTGTATTTTACCCAACCCATTTGTTACCCAATCCATATTTACCCATATGAAATATAGGCGGGTTAAGTTATTACCCATTTTATGTTAACCCACTTTTAACCCACCCAAATATAACCCAACCAGCTCATTTGCCACCACTAGCCATATCTAAAGTGCAATGGGTGAACGAAGAGCTATACTTGATGAATGAAGGCAAAGGACAGAAGCATTTTTCAAAACTGTCGAAACTCGGTCTAGGTGGGGGTTCTTAGAAGATCCCCTTTTAACTTGTGCAAGGTTCCTAATCGATCACCAATACAAGAAAACCAAAGAGCAAAGAACAATCCATGAACTAAGAAATGAATTATAGCCGGTAGTAGAAGATGACAAGAACAAAGTAACAAAACGGTTAGTGACAGATCAGTAAACTGACATTAGGCTGAACAAATTTATCTGCTTAGTGGCATTTTAGGAAACATACAGATGTGTGAAGTGTCATTTGGCTGAAAAAATTATTTGTTTAGTGACGTTTTAGGTGACATTTCAGGAAATGTATCATCTTTGAAGTGGAATTTGACTAAACATACATCAACGATATTACAAGAACACGGCGAATGACAGAACAACAATTACATGTAATCAATGACAATTTCAACCGTATTAAGAAAATAAGTACAAGAGTACTTAGAAGAACAAGATACATTGAAAAACTTCCCAACTTGCACGATGATCTGATATGTAATGGATTTACAAGGGCATCTCATGAGAAGATCCTTTACACAGGATAAAATAGTTACCTTTGCATTGAAATAAATAACATAAAGAGTGTACATAACCTGTTATACAAAAGATGAGCCAAGTTGTTTGGTACAAACACTGTTCAAATGGCAATGTTTGGTGAACAAAAAAAGTGCGTCAGTGATCTCTTTTTATGTTAAAGCTTTACACAATAGCTAACAGTCTGAAGCAACTCTGCAAATGATTGAATATCTGATATTTCCAAAATAAAATAAAATAGGGAAGAGATCTCCAAAAATAAAAAGAGGCTTCATTTACCTAACAACTAGTCTGAAAATAGTAGTGATTACGCTGCAGATAGTACACAAAATAAATGAACCAGAAATTGAATGTAAAATGGCCATGTACTGTAACCACCACCGACGTGCAAAATTTTCAGTTAAACTAACTACTAGAAGAGCACCACTGGGAGAGTATGTGGTGAAGAAAGATCATATTGATTAAAGAAGAAAATTGAAGTGAAAATCGGACACTTATAGAAGATTGAACCAAACGAAACCTCAACACAAATCAACAAAGAAAGGCTGCTCCACGAAAAGAGAAAATTTACTATGTTAAGACCACAACTGCAAAGCACAAAAAGAAGGAACAATTAAGTACAAAGCTGGCAAAACCCAAAGTGCTTGGGAAATCACTAGAAATGACATAGACAATATTTAGAAACCCCCTTTTTCTCGAGTCCCTAACAATACCAGATTGCAGGGCAAGCACCTAAACAACCAGCTTGCTAAACACTAAACTTTTGAAATTCCAAATCTAATCCTCCAATACTGTTCACTCTGTGGTATATACATCTTTCCAACAGACAAAACTCAAAAACTATTGTGATAAGAAGAAAGAAAATGAAAGCAGAGAAGACAAACAGCAAGAACACGAAAGGTAGATGATGAAAAGATCCAGAACTGAGCGAGCACTTACCAGATGTCCACACCACAAGAGAGACCTCATCAGTTGGATCATCGCAAAACAAAAGCATCTGGAGTAAAAGCTGAAAATGCACTTGTGGAGAGAGTTATTGTAGTTGAAAACTTCCACTTAACAACACTTCTGACAATGAGATAAGAGGATCTCTATGACCAGGGAAGAAAACTGAATCGAAGAGCAAGACTAATATAAGGCATGAACTAAGGAAACTTCAATGCTAAGACAAACAAGGCTGCTCCATTAAAGGAAGAATTTCCTGATCTTCAAAGACCCAACGATAACAAGAATAAAAAGAAGGGAGCAGTTAAAGTGCAAGGTGCAAACCATGCCATATAGGGGAGATCACTAGAGATGCCACACAAGATTGCATAACTCCCTTTGCCAGTGCCTGGTGATATCAAAATTGCAGTGCCAAACAAGATTGTATAACTCCCTTGACAGTGCCTGGTGATATCCAAATTACAGTGCAAGCGCAAGCACCAAAATGGCAAAGAAACAGGGTGCACAAGGAAAGGACACACACTGAAAACCAAACTTCGGAATTACCAAATCTGATCCTCAAATGATCACCATGTGGTCTACAAACATGCATCCAAGCAAAACAAAATCAAGTGCCATGATAAACATAAGAGCAGCAAGAACACTAAAGTAGAGGAGCTCTTAGGGCCATAAGAAGATCTAAAATTGAGTTTGGGTACTTCTCAGGTGTCCATAAAAATCAGGGATCTCGTCATTTGGATCATCCAAGAAAATAAGCATCTAGACTAAAAACTTTATGGCTGTAAAGTACAAACACACTAGTGGAAAGTTTTATCATTGTTGAGAATTTCCACACAACAGTAGTTTTGACAAAGAGAGAAGGGACCCGTTGATTAGGAAGAAAACTAGAGTTCATGCTCTGGAAGACCCAACGGTTACATGCACAAAGAGAACATAACAGGTAAGTGGAAACCCATAGCACACAAGATATATCACTAGAGATGCCAAACAAGATAAGATAGCAAAGCCCCCTTTTCTTGATGCCCGGTGATATCCAATATCCAAATTGTAGTGCAAGCACCAAAATGGCAAGAAACATGGTCCACAGGAATGCACACCGAAACAAAACAACATATCCTAATCTTATCCTCTTACTACCACCATGTGGCCTACAAACATTCATCCAACAAACCTAAATCAAATGGTAGGCTAAAGGAAATAAGAGAAGACAAGTAGCGAGAACACAAAAAGTAAAGGCGTGCAACAGGGCAATCAAAAGAACCATGATTGAGTTCGATTACACTTATCATGTGTTATCCATAACCATTGAGATCTCATCAATTGGATCACCAAACAACATAAGCATCTGGATTATTAAAAAACAAATATGCAAAAAAATACACGCTAGTGAGGCAGTGTTGACAAGAGAGAAGGGAACCATTCTGTTTAGGGAACAAAACTGAATTGAAGATCTCAATAATCATTAGAAGTATCAACCAAAAAACCTCAACACGAAATTAACAGACCATACCGCTTCATGAAAGAAGTATCTATGGTTTTGTAAGACCCAGCGGCTGCAAGCACAGAAAGAATGGAATAGCAAGTGCAAAGCTGGCGAACCAGGTACCACCTTCATTTGAAACCTGATAATCTCCAGATTGTAGTGCAAGCACCAACATGGCCAAGAAACAGGGTGCAAAGGAATGCACACTAGACACCAACCTTCAAAATCTTCCAAGTCCTATTCCTCTCAACTGTCACCATACATGCATCCAACAAACAAAATCAGGCTAGCGTAATACAAGAAAAATGAAGCAGAGAAGATGAGCAGCGAGAACACAAAAAGAGATACGAGGTTCTCAAAAGATCCAAAATTGAGTACTTGTCAGGTGTCAATGAGACCATAACATCAACCATCAGGAATCTCATCAATTGGATCATTGAAGAAAATAAGCATCTGGACTAAAAACAAAAAATGGCAGTAGAATATAATACACACTACCGGAAATAAAAAGCTATTTTAGTTGAAAATGTCAGAACTCATAAAAGCCTGAACCAAGACAACCTCGACATAAATGGACAAAGATAACCACTCCATGAAAAGAACAATTAATTGCACTGTAAAACCCAATGGCTGAAAGCACAAATAAAAAAGGGTACAAATCAAGTCCAAAGTTGACAAAACCCATACCATCTAGGAAATCACTAGAGATGCCACACAGACAAGAATTAAAACCCGTTTTTGGTTGAAGCCCTGACCAATATATCCAGATTGCAGTGCAAGAACCAAAAATACCAAGAGGGTATAGAGATACCATATTGGATATCAACCTTTGAAATCTCCAAATGTTGACCTCACTGTCACCATATAATCTAAACATGCATCCGAACAAAAAAGAACAAATTGTGGTAACCAAAAGAAGATGGCAACAAAGAACATATACAGCTAGAAGACTAGAAGTAGAGGAGTACTTTATGACGCTGTTAAAAGAAAAGATCCAGAGTTGGCCGAGTTCTTATCAAGTGTCCATAGCCGTAGGATACCTCATCAATTGAATCATTGAAGAACATAGTGTCTGGATTAAAAACCTCACGGCAGCAAAACACAACACACTGGTGAAAAATATTATCTTAGTCGAGAAACTACCATAGAACAATAGTTTTGATATAGAAAAGGGAGCCATAAAGGAAGAAAACTGAATCGAAAATCTACATTACTCATAAACGACAACTAAAGAAACCTCAACATAAACAAACAAACACGGCGGCTCCATGAAAAGAATAATTCAATGCCCTGTAACCAATGGCTGCAAGAACACAAAGAAGGGAATAGTTAAATGCAAATTTGAAGAATCCCAGACCACTTAAGTAACCACTGGAGATGCCATAGACGAGACTGAAACCCCATTTTGTCAAAGCCATAACAGTGTCACCACATGGTCTACACATCCATACAACAACAAAAAATCTACTGTGATAACGAAAATAAAGAAAGCAGAGAAGATAAGTAAGTAGCTAGAAGAATAAAAGTAAAAAGGTAGTTTATGACACTATCAGAAGATCTAGAATTGGCTGAGTACTTATCAAGTGTCCATACGCCTACACTTGGACGTAGCCGGCACTCGGAAACCCACTGCTGGTCCCAAGCGAACCCTTGGTATGGCTAGCTACTGAGTGGAAGACTAAACATTCATGTGAATCCTTATAAAATGAACACTTAAAATCACTTAAAGATATACCATGCAAAAGTCTGAAATAAATCTGCATAATCTATATCTATATTCTATATTACCTTAAAACCATGAACTCCTAACTTGAATGTTAAATTACTATAATATCCCTAACTTAGGTTGTGGCTTTTTCGATGAGTTGTGGCTTTTTCGATAAGTTGTGACTTTTTCCAAAGGGTTGTGATTTTTCTATGAGTTTTGACTTTTCCAAAGAGTTGTGACTTTTCCAAAGGGTTGTAACTTCTCGGAAAGGTCATGACTTTTAAGATAAGACACAAAAAAACACTTGTTCATACTATCCTTTGTTGACTATAAATAGAGGGGGCTTCCTCTCATTTTTCAACCGCAATTTTTTTTTTTAAATCTTGTACTCTTCTTCTTCTTGTGTTTAAATTTTTTTTTTGTATGATTTATTGTCGTTGAGTGAGTTCGAAGTTTAGTGGAATATAGGGCACTATTCTGATGAAGTAAATCGCTCTATCCTAAGAGGATATATTCCATATTAAAAATCCTATTTATTTATGTATGTGTAAGATTTATTAGAAATTCAGCTATTGCACAATAATTCTTCAGCTATAACATTATAAATTCTCTTAGTTATTACTAATTATTACAAACGTTATTCACAGTCTTTTATAGTCTTACATATACTATTATGAATTCTATAGTTATTACATTAATTATATTTCTATCTTTCATCTTTCCTTATATTTACTTTTGACTAATAATTTTTCATATTATTACACCGTCTCTATATATGTGATAACATGGTGTTGTTATTTTTCCTTTGACGAATCATACTTGGTTGAATAAATTGAAATAATTTACAAGTATATGAATTATATTTTTGTTGGGTGTAAGATGAGCATATGATTATATATAGGATTTCACACATGGAATATTGTTGTGGATGCGTTGGAAGCCCTTAAATTAAGTATTTAATTATATTTTTAGTAGCTTTATTTATTATTCTAGAATAGGGTTTATATTTCATAGTTTTATAAGGATTAGGTTAAGTTATAGTTATTAGTTTGGAATAGGATTTAGGTCTCCTACTTTCATAAGAATTAGATTTCCTATTGATGTAATAAGACTCCTATTTAAAGGGGCTTTTGATGAATAAATCAGCAAGTCATATTTCAGTAAAAAGCAAGAGATCGGAGTTCTCTCTTCCATTGAACTCTAAGGTTTCAGTCTCCCTTCAATGAGCTGAAGTTACATACAAAAATAGGTCGATCTAGGAATTCGAACAAAGGCAAGGGAAAGTCGAAGTCAATTGATTTAGATTTTCCTGTTCATCGTCCTGTGACTCGATCCTTGTCTAAGAATCATAACAATTTGGTATCAGAGACTAACACAATGGGCGATGAGATCAGTTCCAGATTTCGCGATGAGATCAATTCCAGGTTTCAAGAAGAACGTATGATTACAGAAACACTAATGGACTCTAAACTTGCAGCTATGGAACAACATCTCGGTGAAAGAATTGTCCAAGTCATTCAAGAACAATTTTCTAGCCTGGGATTTGGCTCTACAAAACCAGTAGTCCATGGGGCAGAATCAAGTAATGCCCAGACAATTGGTAAATCAACAAATCCGGCTCCTAGAGGCAATACACTGCCTATTCAACCAGCTGATCATAATCATCAAACTAGTGGTAATTCCAATTCGACAATACCAAGGTATGCAAGGATGGATTTTCCTACTTATGATGGTACCAACGACCCACTAATTTGGGCATATCGTTGTGAGCAGTTTTTTGAAAATCAACATACAACAGAGGCAGAAAAGGTTGGAGTGGCTGGATTTCACCTGTTGGGAGAAGCACAATTATGGTATTATCAGCTTAAACGAGCAAAGGGGCCAATGAGTTGGGAAGACTTCCAAAAACAATGTTTCCAGCGATTTGGACCTCCTGAAAGCAGCAACCCGATAGGTGAATTGGTCACGCTTCGACAAACTGGTAGAGTTGATATTTATCAACGTCAGTTTCAAGAAAAGTTGGCTAGGGCTGATGAGCTTATTCCAGAACACTTGTACGTGGGAATATTTATGGCAGGGTTGGATGATTCAATCAAATTGGACGTGCAATTGCTCAAACCACCTGACTTATCAACGGCTATGAGTGTAGCCAGGGCTTTAGAGCAAAAACAACAACTGCAAAAAGGGCAGCAGTCCCAGACAAGTCTTGGCAGCACAGTAAATTTGGCACAATCTGCTACGAGTTCAGTCGATTCATTTAATACCAAGACCAGCAACCAGACCCCTTTGGTCAAGCGATTAACTCGTGCAGAAATGGCAGAGAGAAGAGCTAAGGGATTGTGCTATAATTGTGACGAACTATATTCAGCCATTCACCAGTGCAAACAACTTTTCTGGCTGGAATTGGATGATTCAACAGACAATATTCCAGAAGTTCTGGATGATTGCCGTGGAATTCGAGCTTGAGGGCAAGCTCTTTCAACGTAAGAGGGGGGTAATGTTGTGGATGCGTTGGAAGCCCTTAAATTAAGTATTTAATTATATTTTTAGTAGCTTTATTTATTATTCTAGAATAGGGTTTATATTTCATAGTTTTATAAGGATTAGGTTAAGTTATAGTTATTAGTTTGGAATAGGATTTAGGTCTCCTACTTTCATAAGAATTAGATTTCCTATTGATGTAATAAGACTCCTATTTAAAGGGGCTTTTGATGAATAAATCAGCAAGTCATATTTCAGTAAAAAGCAAGAGATCGGAGTTCTCTCTTCCATTGAACTCTAAGGTTTCAGTCTCCCTTCAATGAGCTGAAGTTATATACAAAAATAGGTCGATCTAGGAAATCGAACAAAGGCAAGGGAAAGTCTAAGTCAATTGATTTAGATCTTTCTGTTCATCGTCCTGTGACTCGATCCTTCTCTAAGAATCATAACAAATATATTCTTTAATTTTAATTTTAGTTTTTCCGGTAAAAAAAAAGAAAACCTTTCTTAGTTAATCATGGACAATCAAATAATTATCTTTGATTAATGTACACAGTCAATCGAGAAGTCAAGTATGAGAGCCAACAACAAGAAAGTCATCTATTATGTTATAACTTATAAAATAAAAATTAATATACTCTTCACATGTTCATATGACATCTAAACAGTTTAACGTGGAATACACGTGCAAAGCACATCTAGTTAGATTACAAGAATAATACACAACAAATATCATCTATAAAGTAATATTAGTGAGATACGACTAATTACATGATTGAACTTCATCAAATTGAAATAAATATATACATTATTGTATTTATCTAATAAAATTTTTCATTAACGATCTTCATATAGGTTCGCGTGAATAAGAGATATAAATGATGATCCACATTGAACATTCACAAAAGAATCTGTAATATTATTTTTTGCTAAGCTTAGTATTCAAATCTTCGTCTAAATAAGCAATACTATTTACTATAACATATATTTTCTGAATTGGTAATCACGTGCAACACACGTGTCAAAAAACTAGTAACAATAACAATAACAATAACAATAATAATAATGATGTTTAAAACTTCTGAATACTAAAGACTGAACTAATGCATTAACTTTGTCTATTTATGAACCCTCTACTAACGGAAGATAGGTGTCGGGACAAGACCACGCTACCTGGCTATTCCACTAAAATTGACTAAATAAACAAATAAACTGAACTAACTAAATTAGAACCCTCCAGAAGCGAGGTCTCACCAATTGCTGATGGAAAAAAGATCTTATTGAATGTCTGCTGTCATGACTACTTGAAACTTTATGATGCAGTTCCAAATGACGTCAGTACATGGAATGTAGCCTCCTGATTATAAGTGTGGTACACAACACACCATAAGCAAGACTCTACTAGACACAACTTCATAGACACCCTAGGACACTTGAACTCTGGGCTCTGATATAAAATTTGTCACGCCCCGAGCCTACACCTTAGAAGTGGCCGGCACTCGAAAACCATTTCTGGTCCCAAGCGAATTCTTGGCCTGGCCAACTACTGAGTGGAAGACTAAACATACATCCTCACTACAAATGCAAAAGACAAGATTGAAAACCACAACTTTGGTCGAAGCCTAACAATATCCATCACCAAAAAGACCCAGAAACAAGGGGCACAGGAATGCATAACAGATACAAGCCATTGAAGTTTCCAAAACTAATCCTCTATAACTATCACCATGTGGTCTATACATTTATTCACCAATAAAAAAAAATAAAGTTGGCATGATAACCAAGGGAAAACGACAGAGAAGATAAGTAGCTAGGACACAAAAAGCAAAGGAGCGCTTTACAGCACTATCAAAGATCCATAATTGACTTTTGACTCTATCAATGCCCATAAACCATAAAAGACATCAGGATCATCGAAGAACACAAGCATCTGAACTAAGAACTAAAACTGGCAGCAGAACACACTTGTGAAAAGAATTATCATAGTTGAGAACTTCCATATCGTACCCATTTTAACAAAGCTTTGAAAGATTGAAAATCCAATACCTATAGTAAACGACCCGGGAACTGATGCATCTTCCCCAACCACAAATACCGAAACACGACACTTATTCCTGTAGAACCACTTGCACCTAGATGCCCATCTATGTATTCTTGACACCTAAGAATGACATCCACTGATGACCAAAGCAAGTAAGAAGGTAAAAGAAATTGATGCAAAGAAGACATGATTAGCATTAGCATTAAAGATGGAAGTCAAGATATCAAATCCAAACTGATAGCTCCACTGTATGGTTGTGACACATAGGTCTAGAATAGAAGATCCAATTAGGCATGCCTGGGGAGCCAAATTTCCAGTATTCTGATTCAACAAAAGGAAATTGCTGTGTTTCATAGTAGAAAATAGGGTGACAGAACAATGTTCACCAACACATGAATTGTCACAACAAAGACCTCAGAATTTCCCAAAACCTGGAAGCAAACATGAAATTGCATCTATAGTGAACCTCATCAGCTTCCAATTTCTAATAACATTGGAAATCAATCAAAAGGATTGACATTATAAACTACCACTATAATACACAATATATTGGAGTCCAAGCCCCCAAAAGACCAAAAAACAAGGTGTACAAGAATGCATACCGGATACAAGCCTCTGAACAAAACTAATCCACTATTAATATCACCATGTGGTCTACATATTCATTCACCAATACAAAATCAGTTGGTATGATAACCAAGGAAAACGGGCATAGAAGATAAGTTGCTAGGACACAAAAAGCAAAGAAGCACTATCAAAGATCCCGAATTGACTTTTGACTTTATCCGGTGCCCATAACACCATATAGAAGACATCAGGATAATTAAAAAACATGATCATCTAAACTAAGAACTAAAACTGGTAGAGCAGAACACACTATACACACTTGTGAAAAGAATTATCATAGTTGAGAACTTCCATACCGTACCAGTTTTAACAAAGGTTTGAGAGACTGAAAAGTCCAAGACCTGTAGTGAAAGGCCTGGGAACTGCTGCATCTTTCCCGACCACAAACACCGAAGCGAGACACCTATTCCTGTAGAACCACTTGCACCTAGATGCCTCATCCATGTATTCTTGACAGCTAAGAATGACATTTACTGATGACCAAACCAACTAAGGAGGTAAAAGCAGTTGATATGAGGAGACACATGGATAGCATCAAAATTAGCATTCAAGATGGAAGTCAAGAGATCAAATCCAAACTGATAGGTCAACTGTATGGTTGTGACACATAAGTCCACAATAGAAGATCCAAGTAGGCATGCCTGGAGAGCTAAATTTCCAGTCCTAACAAGCAAAAGTCATGAAGGTAGAACCCTTAATCCTTTCAAGAATGTTATTATCTTTAATACTAAGGGCCAATTTAAAACCTTTATATAGTAGATTAAAAGGAAAAATAGACTCATATGAAAGTTCCCCAGAAAAAATTATTGTAGTTGTTCGTTGAATACGCTCTTGCTCAAGAATCTGCTATGTACATTTCTAAATTAATCAAAAGGATTGCAATTATAGACTCCCACTATAATACACAAGAAAATGGGAACAAATAAATAAATAAACTACACATGAAGGAAAGCAAAGATATGAATATTAGGTTACTGACAGAAGGTAACAGCAAGTGTAGAAGGAGAATCATGAAATACACTGGAAGGTACCTATAATCCTTCCCCTATCATCATTACCCATACCTGATCAAACAAACAACAATAACGAATCAATAAATTGGCCAAAAAAAAAGAGTCAACAACTCCCAAAACCCCTAACATTCCTCCTCCGACCTTAACTTGTCTACAGAGACAATCAAATATTCGAAAATCAGAAACCTACGCCCCATATTAAAAGATTTGAAAACCAATATTCGAAAGTAGATAACGTGAGATTTATATAATTCTGAGATAGTCAAGAAATAAAAAATGGATCACCATAAGAATAAGCATCTGAATAAGAACTTCATGGCAGCAGAATACAACACACATTGGTGAAAATAATATCCCAATTGAGAAACTACCATACAACAGAAGTTATGACAAAGACAAAGGAATCAATAGGGAAGAAAAATTGAAAATTATCTATACTCGTAAAAGACTGACTAACAAGACCTCAACACATATGGGCAAATAAGGTACCTCCATGAAAAGAAGAATTCAGTGCTTTGTAAGACCCAATGGCTGCAAGCAAAGGAATGAAGGGAAGAGTTGCGTGCAAAGCTGACAAAGCCCACTAGAAAATGCCACAGACAAAATTGAAAAAACCCTCCCTCTAAGCCTGATAGTATTCAGATTGCAATGCAAGCACAAAAATGGCAAAGAAACAAGATTGGAAAACCCCTCTATTGAAGCCTCATGAAATTCAGATTGCAATCAAGCTTGGGTGATGCAAGAAAAAGGAAGCAGAGAAGTTAAGGCAGAAGAGAACACCAAAAGAGAGGGTCTAACAGGGACCCACTTGACCGGGGTTGTCAAAAGATCCAGGATTGAGTTTCGAGTATTTATCAGGTGTCGATAAGACCATATAACCATCAACCACCAGGAATCTCATCAACTGGATCATTGAAGAACATACACATCTAGACTAAAAACGAGAAATGGCAGCAGAATATAACACACGTGAGTGCAAGAGAAACTATTTTAGCTGGAAAGTTCCATACAAAAACAATTTTTGACAAAGAGAGGAGGGACCACTCTGATTGGGGGAAAAACTGAAATGAGTATTGAGTATCTCAGTACTCATTAAACCTCAACACAAATGGCCAAACAAAGCCTCTTCCATAAAAAGAATAATTCACTGCTCGGTAAAACCCAACTGCAAGCACAAAAAGAAGGGACCAGCTATGTGCTGAAAAAACGCATATACCTAAGAAATCACTAGAGATGCAAGAGAACCTAACAATATCCATCACCATGTGGTGCACAGGGATGCATACCGGACAAGCCTTAGAATTTCCAAACTAATCCTCTGTTACTGTCACCATGTGCTCTACACATTCATTCATCAATAAACAAAAATCAATCTGGCGTGATAACCAAGGGCAAGCGGTGAGAAGATAAGCAGCAGAGGAGCACTTCACAACACTATCATCCGGTGTCCATAATACCACAAAAGACACCAGAATCATCAAAAAACACAAGCCTTTGAATTAACAACTAAAACTGACTGGCAGCAGAGAACACTATACACACTTGTGAAAAGAATTATCATAGCTGAGAACTTACATATTTGTACCAGTTTTGAACAAAGCTTTGAGATACTGATAAATCAAATACCTTTAGTTGTAGACCTGGGAACTGCTGGATCTTTCCTGACCACAAACACCGAAGCAAGACACTTGTTCCTGTAGAACCACTTGCACCTAGATGCACATCTATGCACACCTAGAGCCAAATGTCCAATTCTACTCATGTTTTGATTAAACAAAAGGAAACTGCTAGGTTTCAGAGTAGTAAACAGGGTGACATCAACACATGAATTCTAAAACAGAAACCTCAGAATTAACATCCCAAAATATAAGAATCTGGACTAAAAGCTGAAAATGCACTTGTGGAGAGAGTTAACGTAATTGAAAACTTCCATTTAACAGCCCTTCTGACAACCAGATAAGGGGATCTCTATGACCAGGGAAGAAAACTGAATCGAAAAGTTAGATACTAATACAAGGCCTGAACTTACGAAACTTCAACACTAAGACAAACAAGGCTGCTCCATGGAAGGAAGACTTCAATGATCTTGAAAGACACAACAACACAAGCACAAAAGAAGGGAACAGTTAAAGTGCAGGCTGCGAAACCCATGCCACATAGGAGAGATCACTAGAGATGCCAGACAAGATTGCATAACTCTCTTGCCAGTGCCCGATGATATCCAAATTGCAGTGCAAGCACAAGCACCAAAATGGCGAAGGAACAGGGTACACACTAAAACCAAACTTCGAAATTACCAAATCTGATGTAATCTACAAACATGCATCCAAACAAGCAAAATCAAGTGGCATGACAAGCATAAGAGCAGCAAGAACACCAAAGTAGAGGAACTCTTGGTGCCATAAGAAGATCTAAAATTGAGTTTGGGTACTTCTCAGGTGTACATGAAAATCAGGGATCTCATCATTTGGATCATCCCAATAAAAAATTGACAAAGAGAAAAGGGACTCGTTGATTGGGAACAGAAATTGAAATGAAGTTCATGCTCTGGAAGACCCAACGGTTACATGCACAAAAAGAACATACCAGGTAAGTGGAAACCCATACCACGCAGGAGATATCACTAGAGATGCCAAACAAGATAAGATTGCAAAGCATCCTTTTCTTGATGCCTGGTGATATCCAATATCCAGATAGCAGTGCAAGCACCAAAATGGCAAGAAACATGATCAACAGGATGCACACCGAAACCAAACTACAAAATATCCAAATATTATCCTCCTTACTACCACCATGTGGCCTACATGCATTCATCCAACCAAACTAAATCAACTGGTAGGCTATACGAACTCAGAGAAGGTAAGTAGCGAGAACACGAAAAGTAAAGGAGTGCAACAGGGCAATCAAAAGATCCATGATTGAGTTCAATTACACTTATCATGTGTTATCCATAACCATGGAGATCTCATCAGTTGGATCACCAAAGAACATAAGCATCTGGATTATTAATTTACAAATACACACTAGTGAAGCAGTGGAGAGAAGGGAACCATTCTGATTAGGGAAGAAAACAGAATTGAAGATCTCAATAATCATTAGAAGCATCGAACAAAAAACCTCAACACGAAACTGACAGACCATGCTGCTCATGAAAAGAAGAACCTATCCCTCTGTAAGACCCAGAAAGATAGAACAGTTGAAGTGCAGATCTGGTGAAGACCTTACCACCTCGGAATTCACTACAAATACCAGACAAAATGGAGAACCGCCTTCGAAGCTTGATAATCTCCAGATTGTAGTGCAAGCACCAACACGACCAAGAATCAGGTTGCACAGGAATGCACACTGGACACCAATCTTCAAAATCTTCCAAGTCATGACCTCTCAAAACAAAATCAAGCTAGCATAATACAAGAAGAATGAAGCAGAGAAAATGAGCAGTGAGGACACCAAAAGAGAAGACCATTAACGATCCAAAATTAAGTTCTTGTCAGGTGTCCATTGGACCATTATCATCAACCATCAAGAATCTCATCAAATTGGGCCATTGCATCTGGACTGAAAACTAAAAATGGCAGTAGAATACAACACACACTAACGGAAAAATAACAATTTTAATTGAAAATATCATAACTCATAAAAGCCTGAACCAAGGAAACCTCATAAATAGACAAAGAAAGCCGCTCCATGAAAAGAATATTTCATAGCTCTGTAAGACGCAATGGATGCAAGTACAAAAAGAAGATACAATCAATCCAAAGCTGACGAAAACCCATATCATCCAAGAAATCACTAGAGACGCCATATAGACAAGATTTAAAACCCCCTTTTTGTTGAAGCCCTGACCAATATATCCAAATTGCAGTGCAAGAACCAAAAAGACCAAGAGTATACAGAGATACAGAGATACCATACTGGATATCAACCTTTAAAGTCTCCAAATCTTAACCTCTATTATTGTCACAATATAGTCTACACATCCATCCATCCAAACAAAAAAAAAAGTTGTGATAACCAAAATAGTTGTACAAAGACCAGATGTAGAGGAGCATTTATGGTGCTGTCTAAAGAAAATATCCAAAATTGGATGATTACTTATCAAGTGTCCATAGTCATAGGAGACCTTATCAATTGGATCATCAAAGAACATAGTGTCTGCATTAAAAACTTCAGGGCAGCAGAATAACAACACACACTAGTGAAAAATATTGTCTTAGTCGAGAAACTCCTGAAGAAAACTGAATCAAAAATCTTGATACTCATAAAAACTTAAACTAAAGAAACCTCAACACAAATAGGCAAACATGGCCACTACATGGAAAGAATAATTCACTGCCCTGCAACCAATGGCGGCATGAACAGAAAGAAGGGAACTGTTAAGTGCAGATCTGAGAAACCCCAAATCACCTAAGTAATCATTAAAAATGCCATAGACAAGACTGAAAACCCCTTTCTGTCAAAGCCTGGACAATATCCAGATTGTTGTGCAAGCACCAAAAAGACCAAAAGGTGGCAGAGGATCACACGTTGGTAAACCAAGCTTTGAAATTTCCAAATTTTGAACGTCCATAACAGTGTCATCACATGGTCTACTACTCATCCATTCAACCAAACAAAAAAAAACCAGTGTGATAACGAAAAACATATGGAAGCAGAGAAGATAACTAAGTAGCTAGAGAATAAAAGTAAAGAAGTAGTTTACACCACTATCAAATGAGATCTAGAATTGGCCGAGTACTTATCAAGCGTCCATAGCCATAGAAGACCTCATCAATTGGATGATCAAAAACATAAGCGTCTGGACTGAACTTCACGACAGCAGAATACAACACACACCTGTGAAAATAATGTCCTAGTGAAGAAACTTCCATACAACACTAGTTTTGACAAAGACAAAGGGCCATTAGGGAAGAAAATTGAATCCAAAATATCCATAATCATAAAAGACTTGACTAAAGAAACCTCAAGGCAAACTGACAAACATGGCCGCTCCGTGAAAAGAAGAATTCGCTGCTCTGTAAGCAATGGCTGCAAGAACAGAAAGAAGGGAGCAGTTCAGAGCAAACCTGACAAACCCCGAACCACCTAAGTAATCACTAGAGATGCCATAGGCGAGACTGAAACCCACTTTTGTCAAAGCCCAGAAAACATCCAGATTGCAATGCAAGCACCAAAAAGACCAAAAGGAGGCAAAGGAACACATGTTGGTTAACCAAGCTTTGAAATTTCCAAATCTGAGCGTCCATAACAGTGTCACCACATGGTCTACACATCCATACAACCAAAAAAAACTAGTGGGATAACAAAAAAAAAAATGAAACCAGAGAAGATAAGTTGCTAAAAGAACAAAAGTTGAGAAGTATTTTATGCCACTATCGAAATATTTTATGTCACTACCAAAAGATCTAGAATTGGTCAAGTACTTATCAGGTATCCAAAGCCATAAGAGAGTAAGAGACGTCATCACCATAAGAGAGCTGATCAATTGGATCACCATAAGAATAAGCATCTAAAACTAAGAACTTCATGGAAGCAGAATACAACACAATTGGTGAAAATAATGTCCTAATTGATAAACTACCATAAAAGACAAAGGAGTCAATAGGGAAGAAAAATTGAAAATTATTTATACTCGTAAAAGACGGACTAACAAGACCTCAACACATATGGACAAATAAGGTACACCTCCATGAAAAGAATCACTGCTTTGTAAGACCCCAATGGCTGCAACCAAAGGAATAAAGGGAAAAGTTATGTGCAAAGCAGACTAAACCCACAAGAAAATGCCACAAACAAGATTGAAAAAACCCTCTCTCGAAGCCTGATAATATTCAGAAAGCAATGCAAGCACAAAAAGGGCAAAGAAACAAGATTGGAAAACCCCTCTATCGAAGCCTGATGATATTCAGATTGTAGTGCAAGTACAAAAGTGGCAAGGAAACAGCGAGTACAGGACCGGACACTTGGCATCAACCTTCGAAATTTTCCAAAGTTTAGTCCTCTCAACTGTCATCCATCCAACAAACAAAATCAAGCTAGGGTGATGCAAGAAAAAGGAAGCAGAGAGAACACCAAAAGACAGGGTCTAACAGGGACCCACTTGACTGGGAATAGATCCAGGATTGAGTTTCGAGTATTTATCAGGTGTCGTTAAGACCATATACCCATCAACCACCAGGAATCTCATCAACTGAATCATCGAAGAACAAATGCATCTAGACTAAAAACGCGAAACAGCAGCAAAATACTACACACGTGAGTGCAAAAGAATCTATTTTAGCTGGCAAGTTCCATACAGCAGCAATTTTTGACAGAGAGAGGAGGGACCACTCTGATTGGGAAAAAACTGAAATGAGTATTGAGTATCTTAGTACTCATTAAACCTCAACACAAATGGCCAAATAAAGCCTCCTCCATGAAAAGAATAATTCACTGCTCGGTAAAACCCAACTGCAAGCACAAAAAGAAAGGACCAGTTATGTGCTGATAAAACTCATATCACCTAAGAAATTGTTGGGTTATGAATTGAATTGGAACGTCATGCGGAAGCTTATAATTTGTAAATCATATGAGGATAAATTAGATGACATATAAAACTATATTAAAAGACATAATATTATTATTATATGATATGACCAATTGGCCTATATAATTAAAAACATAAAAACGGTAGATAGAAAATTCCCCATAAACAAAACTCTTAAATGTCTACATTGTGAATGTTATTGTGTTATGACATGAGAATAATGTCTACATTGTGGATGCTATTGTGTTATGCTATGAGAATAATGTCTACATTGTGGATGTTATTGTATTATGTTATGAGAATATATATCTAATTTATAGATTTCCATATATTTTTTGTAAGGAAAGAATAAACAAAAATATGAAAGAATATTATATTTTCCTTTCAGAAAAAGTTCAAACATTTATGATAATACTTTGACTTTTTTTTAAGGAAAAAAAATAAACTTCAAACAAGGAAAGAAAATCAAGGCAAAATCCTAACAGAAATCACTTGACATGCAAGAGAAAAGATTAAGAACCCCCATTTTTATTGAAGCCTAACAATATCTATCACCATGTATATGGTCTACACATTCATTCACCAAGAAGACCAAGAAACAAGGTGCACAGGGATGCATACCGTACAAGCTTTAGAAGTTTTTGAGTAGTAAACAGGGTGACACCAACACATGAATTCTCACAACAAAAACCTCAGAATTAACATTGAGACCAAGGCAACAGCAAGTGTAGAAGGAGAATCAGTCTCCTATCATCATTACCCATACCTGTTCAAACAAACAACAAAAATTAATCAATAAATTAGCAAATAAAACAAAACTAATTGCAAACGAATCAATAAATTAGCCAAAAAAACAGAACTAATTGCAAACTGGGTCGAGAACTCCCAAGACCCCTAACCATCCTTGTCTACAGAGATGATCAAAGATTCGAAAATAAGAAACCTACACCCCAAATTAAAAGATTCGAAATTAGATAATGTGAGATTTATATAATTCTGAGATGGCCAAGAAATCAAAGACCAAACAGATAGCTCCCCAAAGGAAGGCACCATATACAAAAATTCATATCTTGATCACAGTAATTACCTAGTATCTTGATCGATAATAATTACCTAGTATCTTGATCATACAATAATACCCATATCTTGATTGATAATAATTACCCGTATCTTGATCATACAATAATACTCATATCTTGATCGACAATAACTACTCGTATCTTGATCCTACAATAATTATCCAGTATCTTGATCATACAATAATTACCCATGTGTTGATCAACAATAATTACCCATATCTTGATCAAACAATAGTTACCCAGTATTATCATCAATAATAATTACCCAGTATCTTGATCGAACAATAATTACCCAATATTATGATCAACCATAATTACCCAGTATCTCGATCAACAATAATCAACAATCAAACACTCCCTATATCCTCAAGATACCAACAAAATCATAAAAATAAAAAAAATAAAAAAAAAATAAAAAGAGAGAGAGAACTAAGGCCAAAACGAACAGGGATGAATAACTACTCATATCTCCCACATTTTGATCATACCAATAGTAACCCATATCTTGATCAACAATAACTATCATAGCAACAATCAAACACTGTTTATATCCTCAAGAAAGAACACCAAATAATAGTAGAATCGGGACTGAAAAATTGCTTCAAAGTAGCAAGTCTATTTATGGCGGGTGTATTTCAAAGGGCGGTGGCATTGGGTCCGTGCTTTTCAGTATTAATTTAGCCGTTATAGCCATTTATAAATTAGCAACTAAATTTTTTCAATTATATTCTTATTCAAACCATGTATTCCAAGTTTTGTGGAGAACTATTCGAATAGGTCTTATTCAAAAATATATCAAATTTGGTCTATATCTATATTTTATAAATAGTTTAGGTTTAATTAGTGGAACTCAAACCTATTTTTAGTTTTTTCTTCTCTTTCCTCACTATTTTTCTTCAAATTACTCTAGTGAAAAGATCCATAATCTTAATTATTCAAAATAAAATTAATGATGAATGGAGATATAAGTCCTGATTTTCTCGTAAATTTTATTTTGAATCATTGAGATTAAGCCTTTTTAGGATGAGAATGTTGCGTGGATGTATTTGGACAAACAATATTTCAAAGGACGGTGGCATTGGATCGGCGCTTTTCAAAATTTATTTAGCCGTTATACACATTTATAATTTAGCAACTTGCTTATCCTTCGACGAACTAAAATTTTTCTATTGGAAAATCCTTTTGGACAAAGTCCATAATGGCTCAAATGTATATCACATTGTAAATTGATTTTCTTTATGATATTTTACGGTTCTTTTATCAAATTTATTTATTAGCTATTTTCCAATAATGAAAAAGTTTCTCAATACATAGGGAATGGACTAATTCTCATATCTATAGCTTTTATAAAGCCATGTTATTCAATTTCTTTTAGAATTGCTCAAAATGGTCAAATGTCAACCTGTTTATAATTTCTTATTCCCCTTTCTTCCTTTTTAAATAAAAGAATCTATAAAAAACACAAAATTTGAATTAAAATTTGAAAATCAAGTTTAAAATTTAAATTACAAGATAAGCTCACTAATAATATTAAATACAAAATAAAATTTACTCACACTTAATTCAAATTTAAGATTTATAAAATAATGTAACATGTCAAAATAAATTTAAAATGTGATATATACTATCCACTCAACAACAACGAAAATAAAAATTATAAGAACCATCTAGCTCATATGTATTGACCCAAAAGAATCATGTATTAATGTTGTAGTTTCACATCTTTATGTTATATCTATTTGATAAGTTGTGTATCATTACTTATATTTATTATTAATATAACCCTCTAATTAAGTAATTTTATTAATTACTATATATAAGAAAATCAAATTACATATTTAAATAATTTTAAATGTAATTAAAAAATATTTCAATAACGATAGTCAAGATTTAAAACACCTTAAATATGATATATATCAACATGTTATAGGAAAAAAATTTGAAATATAATTCTTACTTCAGTATTACATGAAATAAGTATTATAGTAAAAGAAATTTGAAATATAATTCTTACTTAAGTATTACATGAAATAAGCAATTATTGAAATTGCCAACATAAAAGTTTAATCATTTTTTGCTATGATTTCAGTTAGCAATTTTATTTATAATATAATTTTTCTGATGATAATTCAAATGATTTTTTTCATTTCAAATCTTTTCTAGCTATCCATATCTAGAAGTAGGATGAGAGAAAGTCGATATGTTATTTACAAATTTTGCCTAAATATTTTATCAGTAGAACAATATAAAAAGTAATGAAATTTAAAATTCAATATCATTAAAATCTCAACTTATATAAATTTTGCACTTAAATTGCATATAAATGATCAGAAAAATGAACAAAAGAAAGAATTTATAATCTATAAGAGTTTTAAATTTTAAATTTTTACATGTTTAAATAATTTTTAAAATAAAATTTAAAAATATTTTAATAATGATAATCATAACTCAAAACACTTTAAATATGATAGATATCGACACATTATAGAAATCATAAGTATCATATAGTTCATGAGCACTATCGGGTATCGACCTCATTTAACATTAACCCAAGCGAGTTATACATTAATGTTGAAGTCTTGCATATTTATTAATTATTTTATTTTAGAAAGATTAAATTAAATATTTATATAATTAAGTGACGAGTCTAATTAACAATAACCCAAGAGAATACTCACTCATTAATGTTGTAGACTTGTGCTCCTATGTTATGACGATTGATAACTTGCGAATAAATTTTGTTTGTTATTAATATTATCATGTCTCTAATTAAGTAGTTTAATAAAATTTAGTATGTCTAAATAAATTTAAATTATGTATTTAAATAATTTTTGAAATAAAATTTGAAGATATTTTAATAAAAAAAAAATCAAAACTCAAAATATTTTACAGTGTTGACCCTAGTTAACTACACTGAATAGTTCTACACTATGACTCAATTAAAGATAGACCCTTATATTTTATAAAAACACTTACATTTTTTATAATATGAATATCTCATGGTTACATTCGTCATTCTCCTATAAGGTTATCCATAATTTTTCTAAAATCATTCAAACCTTGTATGAGATAATATATAATAAAAAATATTATTATTAAATAAAATTACAAATATCATATGTAATAAAAGTAAAAGAAAGTATTTATTTATAGTTGGTATATCTTATTAAATAATGTATATTCGTTTAATATTTACAAAAAATATTAATTCTTTTTTTAATCAAATGCATTAACAATTTTTTTTATTTTTGTTTATAATTTCGTAAGAATAACTTCAAAAAAAATTCTGTTTATGATTTTAATTTGTCGTTTAATAATTATATTTTAATATATTTAATTATAGATAAATTTCATAAGATGTGTAACTGTAAAAATTTCTTAGTTCATGAAGTGCAATAGTTTGATTTTAATATATAAAGAGTATATTAAAAAATGAGTTATATTATAAAAGTGTTTAATGTATTAATTATTTATATACGAAGAATATGAAATTAAATCTCATAAATAATTTTATTGGTAATTTAAAAAAATGTTTTATATTAGTGAAGCTTCATGGAATCATAAACTATTTTTTTAAATAATTTCTTTTTTTTTTATTTTATAAGATAAGTTTAACCAATTTGAGTGCTAAAAGTAAAGTCATTTATTTTCACCAATTTTTTTTAAAGCGACAACGAAAGAAAATTTTATTATAAGAAGAAGAAGTAAACTTGCAAAGAAAAAAAAAAGAAGAAGAATAAAGAAATAAAAAAGAAATGAAACCGTTAAATGTTTTATTAGGTGGGACCCAAAGAGTTCATGTGGTTAAAATAATAAATGCATCCTAAAATTCAGTAATTTTGTTCTGGAAAGATTTTAACCTTTTTTAAAAGAAAAGATTATTATAGTCTTTTACATGTTTTTGGTCAATTTGGGCCAAATTTTATGACAGTTTAGCATCTCTTTTTTTGATTATATACTTTTTTTTAAAAAAAAATGTATTCCAACTTTTGTGGAGAAAATGTCATAAATGGTTTTGAATTATTAGAATAGGTCTTAACCATAACCTACTTTTTATTTTTTTTAATTTTTTTTTAGTACCTTAACTATTCAAAACCTTAGTCCCTTAACTATACCTCACTGCTTTTAGTCCCTTAACTATACATACACTTATCAGTTTTAGTCATTTAAGTATTTAAAAAAATATATCATGTTTGGTCTATGTCTATTTTTAGGAATAAGACACAAGTACCTCCTAGATTATGACTGAAATCCCAAAGACACACCTCAAATTAACTAGGGTCCTATCACCCCCCCCCCCAAACTAATTTAAAATGAAATAAATACAACATAAATGTTGACGTGACAGATCCACACTCTCTTGAAGGCAAGTGGTGAGTGAACAAATTGGACACATGTCATTTTTTAATCAGTAACTTTATAATTAGTTAGTACACATATTTATTGATATTAAAACTTATATATATTTAATTATTTTTATTCATTTCTTTGTAAAATATTTATTTTAATTTCTTTCTCACTTTAATTTTTTTTCTCTTTCATGAATTTATTATCTTTTCACTTTTAATTATTTTTATAAAATTATGTATATTTTTCAAAAATAATAATTAAAAGGTGTCCTTTAATTTTGACGTTTTAACTTTTTTTTTTTTGTTTTATTTTGATTTTCTTCATGTATTTTGATATCCGTTTGAAATTAACTTATTTTAATACATGACATTTGGAATTAAATTTGAAATCAAATCAAAAGAAAAGACAAAGAAAATAAAATGAGTAAATAAAATCAATAGAAAAATAAAAGAGAAAAAACAATGAATGAAGGTAAAAAAAAAGTTTAGTTACAAGGCAAAAAAAAATATGTGTACTAACTTAATTTAAATACAAGATAAACGAATAAGAATTTTTCAAAAATAATTTACACATGTGGTAGACGCCTGTTGTAACTCCTCGTATCTGAAAAAGGCCAAATAGCAGTTTTCTAAAAGTTGCAGGTGCCAAACCACGCTGGCCACCCACGACCCGTGGAAGGAAGCACGAACCATAAGTGTGGTCCATGGATGGCTTGCTTGAAAGTAGTCTGAGGGCCCAGAACCACGACCCGACCAACAAACCGTTGGTCAGACCACGGTTCGTAGTTGGGGTCCATAGTCCAAGGCCCCAAGTTTAACTCTTTGATGACCAACGACGGTCCACCAGGACGAGCCGTAGGTCAAACCATGGTCTGTCGACTGGGGTCCGTTAGTGGTCAGCTGATAGTTATTTTAGGGGCAGTTGGGTCTTTTCCTAATTAACTAGTTCTATACTATGTCGTTTTGCCTATGTTTAGGACCCCTATATAAGTCTTTTTACCCCCAAATTTCCCAATATAAATCATTCTCTCCAAACTCACCAAAAAGAAGAACTCTCCAAAATATTCTCTCTCTAGAACTTGAAGAAGAAGAAGGATTCAACCTAGGGTTTCAAGATAAGGTCTCCATTCCTCCATTGAAGATAAGCATTTGGACTTGAGGTATGGTAGTTTTCATCCATGAATTTCTTTCATTCATGGAGTTTCCAAATTCCTCTATTTCAAAAGGTATAATTTCCAAATTGAGTTGGGGGTTTCTTCAATTGTCATGAGTTCTTTTCATTATTGGTTTGAATGATTGAATTATGATATTTTATGCATGAATTGATGAAATATTGTGGTTTTATGATGTTTCCCCTATGAACCTATGTAATCCCCATGTTTTCAAGTTGAATTATGTGTGAGATTTTGATCTTCAAGGAAGGGTTTTATGAAATTAAGCATGTATTGCAAGTTTTACATGAATTTATCATGAAATCAATATCTAACCCATGTTTTCCAAGTATTGATGATTGAAAGTGGTTTTGAACATCAAGAGGTAAATTATGGACATATATATTGTCTTATGAAATCTACGCAAATGTTTTAAGGGGGTTTTGAGAGTAAAGTACCAATGATGATGTTGTTGTTGTGTTGTGAAAAGATATTCTCATAAACAGATACTAGCATAATGTGAAAGGTTTTCTCACATAATATGGATTCTTAGGTTAAAAGGTTTTCTCACCTAATTAAATCAAAGAGTAAGAGCTATCCTAATGAAACTGGTTTGGATTGGTTATCCTAGGATACCTTTCCATGGATAATGAAAATAAGTAAGAAATAACTATTCTGTAGGAATTATGCTTAGCATCGAGTGGATATTGATGTGAGATGAAAGCTCTCCCGTTAGTAGAGGGGGGGGGGGGTTTCCAGAAGCAATCTCTTGAGATGGAAGCTCCCCCTTTAGTAGAGGTCGAGTTTCTAGTAACAATCTTCTTATCCCTTAACTTTGTGCCCCCATAGGATGATTAGCTAGTGGATCCACTTAAGCTAGAAGTTCATGGTCCTTACATTGGCATGTAGGAAAACCCTTTTCGGTGTGGGAGACACCGGAGGATCATGTTATAACTACTCTATGTCGGTTAAGACTAATTTCCCCACAACAAGATGAATAATGAACTAAGGTTACTTCAAGAAGTATCGCATAAGAGTTCAAAGGTTTTAAAGATGATGTTAGATTGCATTGACCATGGTTTTATGAATTATATTTTCTAACCCTCTTATATCATGTTTTAGTTAGTCAATTGCATGTTATTGAAATGAAATGTACCTTTTAGCATGTTTTAAATGTTTTAATGCATATCTATCATACTTGGTACATTGTTTGTACTAACGCATACTCTGCCTACATTTTCCCCAAATTTAGGGTCCGGGTTCCCAGTTTCATGGCTAGAGCTTGGATTTGTTTGATTCCCGAGCTTGGTGAGTCCTCATGGTTCGAGGATGAATTTTCATTGTTTAGTTTCTTTCATGTATTTCTCTTTTGGACATGATGTATGGGCTAGACCCAATTCATTCTATTATATTAGATGGCTATGACGAGACAAGTGTTTTAGACCTCCGCTTTTCTTTGTAAAATGTTTTGGACTTGGACTATTGTTTTACTTCTATTGTTCTATTTCTTATGTTATGAGAGCTAAGTGGCTTGTATGGAGTCCTTCGGGATTCTATACGCCATGTTACATATAGGGGGTACCCCTGGGTCGTGACACGTGTGTACAAACACAACCAATTTGGGTGGTTGAAGGTGTCACATCAACATAAAAGGTGTAGAAAAATATGAAAAATAGAGTTCGAAGGGGGTAATACGGCCCTAGTTATATTAATGGAACTCATGCCTCCATGGAATTAAATTATTAACCTATTTTCATTTTTTTTATCTCTCTTCACTATTTTTTCTTCAAATTACTCTTGTGAAAAGAACTGTAACCTCAACGATTCAAAATAAAATTAATGAGGAAAGAAGATATAAGTCTTGATTTTCTCGTAAATTTTATTTTGAATCGTTGATGATAAGCCTTTTTTCATAAGAGTAATTTGAAGAAAAAGTAGCAGGAAGAGAGAAACAACGGAAAAAATGGGTTAAGAATTTAATTCCATGGAGGCATGAATTCCATTTATATAAACCTGAGTTATTTGTATTAAAATAGATAACTATCAAATCTGATGAGTTTTTTAATATTTAAAGGACTAAAATTGATAAGTGTGTAGTTAATGGACCAAACCTAATAAGATTTGAGATAGTTAAAGAGCTAAACCCAGTAAGTGTATAGTTAAAGGGCAATTTTAGACTTACTCCAATAGTTCATGAACAATTTGTGGCATTTTCTCAAGTTTTGTGTGCTAATAAATTTATAATTTTACACTAAAATGTCACATGTCAATTTTTAATTAGCCATCATATCATGGATCCGGTTTATCTCCATTACACTTTCTCTCAATTTCCTCAAGTACACATTTAGGTGAATGACATTTATCATATAACTTTTAAAGGTCAAAATTATATTAATTTGATAAGCATCTTAACTATGATTAAAATATTAAATTTGAAAACACTCTTTAATTATAGTATGCAATGTCAATCTCCTCATATATTTTGATACTCGTGTTTTTTTTTTTTAAAAAAAATTATGCTCATTAAATTTCAATTGGTAGATTTTATCAGTAAACTTCCTACCTCCCCCCTTCCCTAAATCCATATAAAATTTTTTAAAAACGTTTTGTGATCATAAATTTTAAGTAATTGATTTAAAAATTAGTCTAAAAGTTGAATTAAAGAATATATGAGAGGAGTAAAACTATATTTCTAATTTTCAATTGACATATAAAATGTAAATTAGAGTATTGAAAATAAATGTGATAGTATTTATATTAATTCTCTTTCATTTAGTTTGACTTATCTAAAATAGAGAATACATGAAGAAAAAAACCTAGGAAAAGTACTGTGATAGTAATATTAATTTGATGCTATTAAGTTTAGTTAGAGAAATTGGACATACTAACGAAGTTTGATTTATTGATTTTTCAATGTAAAATTTACAAATTGAAATTAATGAGTATCAAAATATGTGGAAGATTGTTATTGCATACTATAATCAAGAGGTGGTTTCTAAATTTAATATTTCAACCATAGTTAAGATGTTTGTTAAATCAATTTAATCTTGACCTTTGAAAATTATATTAGACAAGTGTCAATTATCTAAACGTGTACTTGGAAAATGGAGAAAAATATATAATGGAGAAGATCTTGATCCTCATGTCATGTCTCCGTGAGGGAATTGGCTCCCCTCCAATATGTCTATGTCCAGCATTGCTAATCAAATGACACTTGTGCACTCTTAAATCTTAAGGTCAGAATTTATTTAATTATCACACACCACTAAACCATGATTAACGGTACATGATTTGACCAATATGGTAAACTATAAATATCCAAATGTTCTTTCCTTGTGGCAACATAATATATAGACAAAAATCTTGGTATGATCAATTTCTTTTCTCCGCAACTAGTTCTCTCTTATAAAAATAATAATTAATATTTTCATATTGTTTTTGTTTAATTATATTCATTGGTAATCACTTGTTATATTTTGGTATTGAAGAGTAAAATTTTAGTATGCATTTTTTTATTATATTGGGATGATAAAAATTCAAACTTACAGTTATTTTTGTCTAATGTTTTTTTAATACATAATTTAAATTTAAATTTAATTTAATTTAGCTCAAAAAATTAATAACATCGATTTTTGAGAAGCAAAATATGACAAATATTTGCGATGGACGAAAGTCATTTCCATTGTTTCATAGACATCTTTAGCAACAAGTCACAATGAATACTTTTTTGACATCGTCTCCCAACAATTCATTCCATTATGACATTGGATTTATGTGTTCCATTTACAAATCTTATGGAGAAGCATTTGGTTGATTGGCTGCAAACTATTCTTGGCTGTTTATATCTTACCATATTGGTCAAATCTTGTACCTTTAACCATGGTTTAAGGCTGTATGTTAATTAAATAGATTGTGACATTAAAAATTAAGAGAAGATAGGTGTCATTTGATTAGCAATGCACTGGATTAACTGGACAATAGACATACTAGAGGGGAGCTAACTCCCTCCGCGAGTGTATTACCCACACTTTATAATTTTAGTTGATTGTTAAAAAATTGGAGTGTCAAAATGACACAGCGGAGCCCTACTTGAGGTGTTTAAAATGAACAAAATGTACTCGAGGTGCCTAAGTGAAAATTGGTATAACTTTAAGGGGCTGTGTCACGCCCCAAACTCAAGGGGTGCAACTAGCTCCTAATGCCAAAACTCAGGCCCGATCCGACCCTGTTAAACCATTTGCTACTAGCACATGGCAGCCACACGCAATTAAGAAAACAAACAAGTATATATCGGCTTAAAACTAAGCCCTCGATCGGCAAGGCCCCTGTCAATAGATCTATAAACAAAACAGCTACTCCCAAGAGTTCATATAAAGATATAACAAATAGCACATAAGTCCTGATTGGGCCGTCAAGGCCACCATGATCTGTATACCAAAACTGAAAACAGGTATATATCAAGACAATACATCAAACAGCTCACAAGCTTCAGCAAACCAACAAACTAGGCCAGCATGGCCATAACGTAGCTATACACCCCACACACTAGTCTGCAAGCCTCTAAGAATAGTAAAGATTGGTGGGACATGGCCCCAGCCTACCCATAAAAATATATACAACAAAAGCTAACAAACCTCCAAACTCTGGCAGCTCCAGAGGAAAGGGGCTAGCCAATCGGATAAAAGTCAATCCTGCTGCTGAGGAGGTCTACTCGGTCGTCTATCAGGACCTGCATGCATGAATGCAGCGCCCCCAGGCAATGGGGCGTCAATACGAAATAATGTACAGAGTATGAAAGGCAATATACTATTATGAGGTATCCTGATATATTGGAATAATCCGATAAATAAATCAAAGATAAGATAAGTGTACTGACCTGCTCCTAAATCTAAACTTTTCAAAAATAATAAAACAAGAACCTAACCAAGCCCCCATAAGCTCGGCAGGTACAAACAACACACAAGACTACCTACTCATTCCCCCATAAGCTCGAAAGGTGCCAATTAGCCTATATACCCCTATCAGTAGTCCCTTAGCCCCATAGGCAGTCACATAGCCCTCTTAGGCATTAATATAGCCCCGTAGGCAGAACATAACTCTCTTAGGCATCAACATAGCTTATAGACAACTCATAGCCCTCTTAGGCAACAACATGGCCCTGTAGGAAGCACATAGCCTTCTTAGGCGTCAATATAGCCCTTTAGGCAACTCATAGCCCTTTTAGGCATCCATATAGCCCCGTAGGTAGAACATAGCCCTTCTAGGCATAGATCACATTCCTCTAGCTGACCACAATAGCCCCAAGGGCAACAATAACAATCCAATCGCTAAAAGCGAGCAATTTAGTTATAAGCAATCTATACAAATAGCCTCTAAGTCGTGTCCAACATAGGGACACTACTAGCTGAATAAGAATCCATACAAGGGAGGATTATATCAACTCGAGCAGCCAACAATCAACAATAATGGCTACAAGTGTAACAAGGATAACAACCCAATTGCATTGCTCCTAAGCTTCAAGGAAACATGCCGTAAGTAGGGAATAACCTTAACATACCTTTCCAATGAACGCTCGAAAGACCGTAGTTCCTTCATGAAAGTTGTTCCTTATGTCCTAAGCTTCACAAACACTATATATACACAGCTGAAATGCACCTATAAACAATTCATAATTAATCTTAAATCGGCAGATTTGCCATATTGCCCCAACTTGTTGAAACGTCCGTAAAAATTCATAAAAACAACCATAAAAGGGTCCCGAGATGATTACCTTAGTTAACCAAGTGTAAACCTTGAAGAGATACCAATAACTACAAATTTATATCTTCAAAAACTAGCTCCAAACACAGCTAATAGGAGGGGAAAACGATTGCCACGTGTAGAAATCATGTTTCTATGCACGGGGGCAACCTTTAATGGTAGAAATAGTCAAAAACCAACCTTCATCATGCAAGAACTCCATAGGAACCATCTCTTAAGCTTTTTTTCTGGTTTGGAAGTGAAAAGAAATGTTTTCATGGCTTAAAACGTTGAGTAAGCCGACATACCATATTTTTGACCCGACTCGGATTCTGCTCGGCAGTCCGTAGTAAAACCCTCATAACTTTTTACTCTGATGTCGGTTTGATACGGGGATTTGTGCATTGCAAACTAGACTCGTAGGCCTTTGATTTAATGGGTGATAGGCCTTCTAAATATTCATATATTAGGATAACATCCAAGACATTTGACCCAAATTTTAGAGAAATCTTTAAAAAGGAACTTACGATAACTTTCGCCAACTTTTATTTTGCCACTTACCTAACTTCAAAACTTGAGATACAACCCTTGAACACTTAAAATATGACATACCACATCATTCTTAATTTATTACTCACCCTCCTTGTCTTTCCACAAAGATACGAATTAATTTAGATGTTTTGAAAAGTCTGGGTGTTACATGCTGTCGATGGGTTCCGTCTATTAATTATAACAATTTGTAAATTCAGTTTATAATGAACTAGTGAAATGTTTGTGATTCAACCCAATCCATGTTTAATTGTGTTTTAAGATATGACATTTATCCTCGATAATATGAAATTGAATTTGGATTCTAATAAATTACATTGTTCGTCAATTGGAGAACATACAAAAATTTATGGGTGTTTTACGAAACTATAATGCAAAAGTTGAAAATTTCTAAGTATAAAAATAGGGGTGACCTCGCGGAGTGAAGGTAAGACCAAGGCGGACTTGCTCTAGCTTCCGCAGTGAGCGAGGCCTTGTCTATCACGCTGGACTTCGCCTAGAAAGACTCCTCAATCTCTGTAGTATTTGGTGTAGGCGTTATAAATTTCCTCAACTTGAAAATTCCATTCCATTATATTTTTAGCTGACTTTATTTTTAAGAGAAACACTCTAAATCTTCTCTCAAACATTTAAACTATGTCCCTACTAAATTCCTTCAGTTATACTTTTAATGTAACACCTCGAATTTTAAAAGATAAAAAATTTCAGGTTTGCTGGATTTGGCAAGTGCCAACGGAGCCACCAATGGTCCGTTGCTTGACACATGGCCCGTGGATAGGTCTATGGTTGGTCAGTCCAGATTTTTCTAAAAATGTCCAAGTAATAGTATTTTTATATGGTTCACTAGAACGGTCCGTTATCCGATGAACAAGTCATAGGTAGGTCTCATAGGTGAGTCCCAGACTTAGAGAAATTTTAGAATCAAAAGTCGGGATCCACATTGGAGGTGCACGACTCATAGGTGGATCCATAGACCGTGCATGGGTCCGGTCGATGGGGTCCAAGATTAAGTGGTCTCTGATCTCACCCACGATCCACCAGGACGGTCCATGGTCTGACCAACAGACCGTAGGTCTGGTCGTTGGTGAGGTTGACAGTTATTTTAATAAGGAGTTTTTGGGTCTTTTCGTAATTATTCCAACCCAATACTATGTCATTTTACCTTCTATTAGAGACCCTATATAAACAATTTAAACCCCAAAATCTCTCAATTCAAATCATTATCTCAAATTTCTAAAAGAAGAACAAGTTCATCCTCTCCAATATTTCACTCTCTCTCTCTCTCTCTCTCTCTCCAGTTTCACCATTGATTATAAGCTCTTGGCATTAAGGTATGATAGTATTCACCTATGGAGTCCTATCCTCCATGGGGTTTCTAAATTCTCCTATTTTTACAAGGTAGAATCTCCAATGGAAGTTAGAATTTTTACTCAATCTCATGGTTCCTTTCAATTATGATTTAATTGATTGGTTTATGTATTCTTATGCATGAATTGAAGTAATGTCATGTTTCTATGTTGAATCCCTATGAACCTATGTGAAATCAATGAAAGATGAGTTTATGAAGATATGCATGTTCTTTATGAAAATGATGTAAATGTTTTAAGAATGCTTTGAGAGTGAAGTATTAATTTGATTGTTGTTGTTGTGAAAGGATTTCTCACATACTACTCATAACATGATTGTAAAAGGATTTTCTCATATAAAAGGATTCATAGGGTTGAAAGGTCTTCTCACCTAAGATGAATCAAGTTAAGGAGCTATGCTAATGATAAGGCAAGCGGCGATTACCCATGTCCTTTAATGATAAGACAAGTGGCAAATACCCATGTCTCATGAATGTTTAGATAAGATAAGACTAACGAATATTTAGTGGGATTTATGCTTAGTACCGAGTGGACAATGAAGTCAACTACATAAATAGAAAAGGGCAGGAAGTTCCAGTCTTGTTTCAATATATTCTAAGGGTGAAAAACACTCCAGTTGATTTTTTTGCTAACCTAGTTGTTGATTTTGCATGTACCTTTTAAATGGAAACGTTTCAAGAGATACCAATAGCAGGAAGGAGAATTATTAAATTGGACAAAAAAGACAAACCCTAACCAAGAATAAAGCAAGTCAGAGGCAAAACAATTTGATATGAATTCAGTCCCACATTACGATATTATCCATATTGAACAATCAATTAATATTCTCTAAGAAAGATACTGATTATTCTTTTCTTTATCTGATGATAAGGTGATCTAGTTAATTATCTAGTGTCACGACCCAAAGTAGACTCTAGACGTGACATGGCGTATAGGACCCCGAGAGGCCCTACACAAGCCAGTTAGCATACATTATACAAGATAATAGAAAATCAAGAAATTTTAAAAGATAATTTTCAAAACATAAGAGTTTATAAAATGTAGCGGAAGTCTAACATAGTGTTAAAGACATCTAGTACATCAAGATTATCGGAACATAACCCGTACGTCACATACAATACTAAAAAGAAGTAAAGAAAATAAGCAATAAAGCTTGGTCTTAGAAACATGATGACTCACCAATCTTCAACTCTCATATAGGGAACTCTAGCCATGAGGATGCGAAATCAGAGCGTCAGACCCTATATTTGTCTAAGAATAAAGACAAGAGTATGCGTTAGTATAAAAATGTACCAAGTATGATAGCAATGCATAAAAAAGTATGAAATCATGGTAAAAGAACCTTTTCATGACATGCAATGACCAAGCTAACTCATGAGATAAAAGGTTTAGAAAACATAATTCATAAAGCATGGTCAATTCAAGCTAACATCTTTAAAACATTCGTGAGATACTTCTAGAAGTAACCTTAGTTCATTCTTGTGGGAGATTACCTTTAACGAACATTTTACACCATATGAGATATTAACATGGAATCTGGTGTCTATCCCACACCAAAAAAGGGTGTCCTACTTGCCAAGGTAAGACCATGAATGCTTATGTGGATCCACTAGCTAATGTCTATCTAATACTATCATCCTATGGGGGCACATAGGTATGGGATAATGAGATTGCTACTAGAAACCCGACCTCAAGTAACGGGAAAGCTTCCATCTCAATATCTTCTCGGTGCTAAGAGTAAATCTCACATAATAGTCATTATCTTAACTTGTCTTATCATTAAGAGGCATTTGTAATCGCCACTTGCCTTATCATCCAAAGAAGGCACATCAGGTAGACAATCCAAGCTAGGTTTAATTAGAATAGCTCATAAATCTCTATTCAAAGTTTAGGTGAGAAAACCTTTCAGCTCTAAGAATCCTTTATGTGAGAAAATCCTTTCACAACAACAACAATCACATTAATACTTCTCTCTCAAAGCATCGTAAAAACATTAACATAATTTTCATAAAGAACATGCGTATCTTTCATAAGCTCATCTTTCATGATTCAAAAGCTTCATCATATGATCAATTCTAGAAAACATGGATTTCACATGGGTTCATGGAGATTCAACTTAGAAACATGCAATTTCTTCAATTCAAGCATAAAAAAGACATAAATTAATCAATAATATCATAATTGAAAAGAACCTATGAGATTGAGTAAAAATCCTAACTTCTATTGGAGATTCTATCTTGTGAAAATAGGAGAATTTAGGAATCTGATGGAGGAAAGGATTCCATAGGTGATTACTATCTGACCTTGATGCCAAAACCTTGAATTCAATGGTGAAACTAGAGACTTGACTTGAAACCCTAGCCTTCTTCTTCAAACTTTAGAGAGAGAAATATTTAAGAGGATCACTTGATCTTCTTTTGGGAATTTTGAGAGAATGAATTGAATTGGGTGATTTTGGGGGTAAAAATCTTTATATAGGGTTTTGGGTAGAAGGTAAAATGACGTAGTATTGAGTTAAAACAATTGGGAAAAGACTGGAATGGCCGTGACTTAAAACTGCTGAATTGACCCACTAGAAGGTCTTCACAGGCAGTTTAGAGTACCACGGCTTGTCAAGTGGGTCGTGAAGATGCTCTGCCTAATAGGGCTTCACTATTTCGGACATAAATTTTTACTCTGAGCTTGAAATTAGGCTAACTCAGTGGCGTTGGAAATACGACTCAATTATCTTTAATTTGAAAGGTCATGGGCCACATAATTCATTTTGTGCTGAAATATATGATAGTTTGAATTTGACCCTAAACTCTAAGTTTGATAAACGCCCTTCACGGATGACTTAACGAGCCATTTAGACGTTGTGGTCCTTGACCAGTGACTAGGGGATAAACCCTTCTGATTTGACCCACTTGACGACCCCTTTGACAAACCATCAACATCACCACGGGCCGTCTAGGCATTTGTCAAGGTGAAGTCTTCCTAGGGCAGGTTCTTAAAACCTCATTAACGGACCGTGGTCCCCTTTATGACCCATCTAGGAGGGTTCCAACATCCATTTTTGGGTACTTAACTTGTCCGCTTAGTATTTCTATAATCCAAGGCTTTACAATATCTCCCCCTTTTAAAACATTCATCCCCGAATGAGATTCAAAACATCATAAGGAAGGTAGGAACTAGACCTAGCATCCCAACATCAATTCAATCACAAATGCACATATCCGTGGATGAAACATAAATTCCAAGCAACAACATGTACAAAACATCATTTCATAATGTCTATATGCAACTCATACTCAAATGCACATAAACATGGAGAAATCAATCAAGATAACTCATGTTCTCAAAAATCAAATTTTCATGAACATGCATAAATGAGGAAATCATGAGAATATCTAAGACACATGAAACCATGAGGGACTGAATACCTCAAGCTAGAGTAGGGACGGAGGGAAAGAGATGAGGATAACGGTACATCATATCGGCCTCAACCTCCTAAGTAGATCCCTCAAATAACTGATTCCTCCATAGAACCTTCACGTAAGTGACTCTTTGTTTCTCAACTTCTTAACTTGCCAGTCTAAAATCTCAATCAAAACTTCTTCATAAGAAAGATTTTCCTTAACTCCCAAACCTTCTAAGGAAACAATGGATGTCAGTTCTCCAACATATTTCTTCAACAAGGAGACATGGAAAACTAGATGCACTGATGCCAAATCATTTGGCAAATCAAGTACATAAGAAATTTTGTCAATACACCTCAAAATCTAATATGGGCCCATATAATGGGGACTAAGCTTCTCTTTCTTCCCAAACCTCATCACACCCTTCATGGGTGAGATTTTAGAGTAGACCCAATCATGAACATCAAACTCAAGGTCTCTCATTTTAAAATCGGCATAGGATTTTTACGGACTTTGAGTCATTTTCAACCTTTCTCTAATAAGTCGAACTTTCTCCATAGCCTCATGTACCAATTCGGGACCTATCAAGGCAACTTCACCCACTTCAAACCAACCTATAGGAGTCATACTATATAGAGCCTCATATGGAGTCATACCAATGCTTGTGTGGTAGCTATTGTTGTATGCAAACTCAATCAAAGACAAATTATAATCCCAATTACCCTTGTAGTCAATTACACAAGTTCTCAACATATCTTCCAAAGTTTGGATAGTACGCTCTGCTTGCCCACTGGTTTGCGTATGAAAGGTCGTACTAAGCTTAACACGAGTACCAAGACCCTTTTGGAAAGATTTCCAAAACTAAGAAGTGAATTGGGTACCAGAATTGGAGATAATGGATAGGGGCACTTTGTGCAACCTAACCATTTCAATCAAATACAACTTAGCATAGTCTTTCGCAGAGTAAGAAGCCTTGATAGGAATGAAATAAGCCAATTTTGTTATTCGATCTACTATAACCCCAATCGAGTCATGTTGCCGCCGGGTTCGAGGCAAACCTACAATGAAGTCTATGTTCAAATCTTCCCACTTCCAAGTAGGAATACTAATATCTTGAGATAAACCTCATAACTTTAGATGCTCAACTTTCACTTGTTGATAATTAGTACACTTAGCCAATAATTCCACAATATCCTTCTTCATCCCATTCTACCAATAGATATCCTGCAAGTCATGGTACATCTTGGTGGCTCCCTGTCATGACCCAGGGGTACCCTCTAGATGTAACAAGGCGTATAAGACCCCAAGAAACCTCATACAAGTCCTTAGCATATCATAACATAAAGTAATAAAAAAGGTGCAGAAATTTAAAACATTTCAACAATCAAAGTCTTTCATAAAACGAGCGGAAGTCTAATAACATTGTCTCAAACTATCTAACATAAGAGATAGAATCTTGGGACGCAGCCCCTACAATAGTTCAACATGAAAAGAAAGACATAAAAGAGATAAAGGGGTGATCCAATCCTAGAATACAATAAGGACTCACCAAAGCTTCACTTCCTTGATCAACTAAGAACCTAGCCACAACTGTGTGAATCGGGAGCGCCGGACCCTGCATTTGATAAAAATGTAGGCAAGAGTATGCGTTAGTACAATAGTCTACTAAATATGATAGCTTTCATAAACAACATAAACATAAGAATTAGTCATCATAAGACACAAGACATAAGCATAATCAAGATATAATAAAAATCATAATGAAAGATGAATACTCCCTTGAGTAACCTCAGTTAACCTTAGCCAAGACATAGGTCATCCGCCTCTAGTCAAGCTTACATCATGGAAGGCATATCTAGCAACACTCCAAGCAAATCAACTTCATAACATAATCACATTATTCATACTTACTTTTAAAGACATGGAGATTTGCCTCTTTGCCAAACTTATAAACGCTAATGGGTATTCGTCTCTTGCCTTATTTACTTTAAGATTATGGGTACTCGCCTTTACAATCAAATCATATGACACGAGTACTCACCTCCATATCATTTCATAAGGATCATGGGTACTCGCCTCCATTCAGCATTATAAGAACGTGGGGAATCACCTCTTGTTCAATTCTTAGGAGTATGGGAATAACCTCATATCCTTAACACATGGAGGTCATGGGTAGTCTCCTCTTGCCTCATCATTCATTAAGCATTTTAGTCTAGATTCATTTTAGGTGAGAAATCCTTTGGACCTAGAATCATTTATGTGATTAAACCTTTCACATTCATTATATCATGCTTATCAATTCATTATGGGAAGTATCTATTCCACACCATAACATTAAATCAACAATTCATAGTCTAGGAAACCTTGAGGGGAATGAAATGGGCCAAATTCGTCATTCGGTCTGCTATAACCCAAATCGAATCATATTGATGCCGAGTACAGGGCAACCCAACTATGAAGTCCATATTCAAATCTTCCCACTTCCAAGTAGGAATGCTAATGTCTTGGGATAAACCTCCCGATTTCTGATGCTCAGCCTTCACTTGTTGGCAATTAGGACACTTAGCCACAAATCTCGCAATATCCTTCTTTATCCCATTCCACCAATAGATCTCCCAGAAATCATTGTACATCTTGGTGGCTTCCAGGTGAATAAAATATCAAGAAATATAGGCTTCTGACAAGCTCTATTCCCTTAAGTCATCGACAATCAGAACACATAAACGACCTTGATATCTATGGACACTATCTCCTCCTTGGGAGAAAGCCTGTATGAACTTCTTTAGTACTACTTCTTTCAATTCAACTAAGGTCGAATCAAGACATTACTTTGCTTTAACATCAGCCACGAAAGACGATTCGGAACCACTATGGACCATAACACCACCCTTGGTGGAATCCACTAGTTGAGCTCCAAATCAGGCCAACCGATGAACATCTCAAACCAACTATTTTCTCTCATCATCAACATGTGCAAAACTACCCATGGATAACCGACTAAGGGCATCCGCCACCACATTTGCTTTACCGGAGTGATAGAGAACACTTATATCATAATCTTTCAATAACTAAAGCCACATTCTTTGGGAAAGATTTAGATCCTTTTGGGTAAACACATATTGCAAACTTTTGTTATCGGTGAAAACATCAACATGGACCCCATACAAATAATGCCTCCAAATCTTTAAAACAAATACCACCACCACTAATTCAAGGTTGTGGGTAGGATAGTTCTTCTTATGAAACTTCAGTTGCCTTGAAGCATATGAAATCACCTTACTATTTTTCATAAGCACACACCCCAACCCAATTCTAGAGGTGTCACAATATACCACAAAGCCATCCGTACCTTCCGGTAAAGTCAAAATCGGAGAGGAAGTAAGTCTATCTTTCAAATCTTGGAAACTTTTCTCACAAGCATCCGACCAGATAAACTTGGCCTTCTTTTGAGTCAAAGGCGTCAATGGAGAAACAGTGGAGGAAAATCCCTCAACAAACCTTCTATAATAATCGGCCAAACCTAAGAAACTTCTAATATCTATCGGTGTTAGAGGTCTAGACCAACTCTTGACCACATCAGTCTTCTTTGGATCTACGTCAATACCCTTTCTTGAAACTATATGGCCAAGAGAAAATCTACGGACCTTAACCAAAACTCACATTTACTAAACTTTGCATAGAGTTTTTGGTCCGTGAGAATTTGCAATACTATCCTCAAATGATCAATATGCTTATTCTCACTCCTCGAATAGATCAAAATATCATCTTTGAATGCAATTACGAACATATCAAGGTATTGTCTAAATACCCTATTCATCAAATCCATAAACGCCGCTGGGGCATTAGTCAAATCAAAGGACATAACCAAAAACTCATAATGACTATATCGGGTTCTAAAAATCATTTCGGAATATCTTCTTCTTTCACCCTCAATTGGTGATAACCCGACCGGAGATCAATTTTAGAGAAATAACCTGCGCCTTGAAGTTGATCAAATAAGTCATCTATTCTTGGAAGAGGATATTTGTTCTTGATAGTTACCTTGTTCAACTGCCGATAATCGATACACATACAAAGCGAACCATCCTTCTTCCTCATAAATAACACTGGAGCACCTCATGGAGAGATACTCGGTCGGATGAAACCCTTATAAGTCCTTTAACTGATCCTTCAATTCCTTAAGTTTTGCCGGAGCCATTAAATAAGGAGGAATAGAGATAGGTTGGGTATCGGGGAGAAGGTCAATCCTGGAGTCTATTTCCCTTTCGGGAAGAATACCAGGTAAATCATCAAGGAAAACTTCCAGAAACTCTTTTACAACTGGGACCGACTAAAGAATAAGAGTTTCAAAATCTACATCCCTCACCCTTACTATATGGTAAATACAACCCTTAGGAATCATTTTCCTAGCTTTTAGGTAAGAAACAAATTGACCTCTAGGCATAAAATTTCCCCCCTTCCACTCAAGGATAGGCTCATTTTGAAACTGAAATCTGACTACTCTAGTCCTACAATCAATAGAGGCATAACATGAATGCAAACAATCCATACCCAATATAACGTCGAAATCTAACATGTGACACTTTATCAAATCAACAAGAGTAACTCTATGGGATAAGGAAACAAGAAATCTCATATAGACCCTTTTTTCCACCATAGATTTCACCAACAGGGGTAGAGACAGAAAAAGGTTCTAACAACACATCGGGAAGCATATCAAATCTCATAGCTACATAAGGGGTCACAAAGGACAAAGTAGTACCTGGATCAAGTAAAGCATACACATCTATATGGAAAACTTTTAACATATGAGTCACCACATCCGGGGAACTCTCTTGATCACCTCTAGTTTGGAGAGCATATAAATGGTTTTGCTTAGGAACATTCCCACTGAACCACTTGGACTGGATAATGGGTAGGGTTGAGCCCTACGACGACTATCTCCATCATTCTGAGTAACCGAAGGACAATTCCTTATTTTGTGATCTGTCTTTCCACAACCAAAGCAAGCATTAGAACCCGCTAGACACTTCCCTTCATGATTTCTCCCACATTTAGCACAAGTAGGCATCGAAGATCTATTACCATCTCCTTGAGGTTTTGAGTTAGACACCTTTTCATTATTAGGCCTTGGAGGAGCACTAGAAGAACCTTGCCCGAAGAACTTTTGCCGAAACCTTGAATGACCCCGTCCACCAGACCTAGAATGTGAATAGTTACCATCATCCATTCTTGCTCTCTTTGCCTATATAGATTTTTCCTTGAGAATTTTTTCCTCAATTTGTTGGTCAGGCACCGTAAGGCGAAAAATGTCCATGTCATGGACAAGCATAGCGGTGCGGCACTCTTTGATTACCATGTCAGACACACCCGACACAAACTTACTCATCTTGGCCCTACGATTTGCTACAATGGAAGTAGCATACTTAGATAGTTGAGTGAACCTCAAAGCGTATTCCCTTACACTCATATTTCCTTGTCTAAGGTTGATGAACTCAAGTACCTTGGCCTCTCTCATCTCTAGAGGGAATAATCTGTCAAGAAAAACACTTTTGAACATTTCCTATTCTATGGGACCCGCTTCAACCGGCCTTGCTTCTTTCCATTGATTGAACCAAATCTAAGCAACCCTTTTGAGTTGGTAAGCGGGTAATTTCGCCTTCTCTACCGGAGTCACACCCATAATAGCAAGTACCTTGTAGACCTAATCGATAAACTCTTGAGGGTCTTCCTCAACTTTGGAGCCATAAAAATCCAGATGGTTCATTCTTGTAAAATCCCTCACTCTTGACGCCGCCGTACCCACATTTGGGTTCATGGGGACTAACACCTCTCTATTGGCTTATGCCGTCACGGCTTGAGCCAACACTTGGAACGCCGACCCAAACTTTGCATTTATTACATTCTCATTCAATGGGTCAGTCGGAGCTTGAGGAGAAGCATAGGGAGGAACTTAAAGAGGAACCTCTTGATCAACATTGTCTCCTTCCATCCTTCTAGCAACCCTTCTAGTAGTCATATCTTGAAAACCATCGGGCACATATTAGGAGAAAGACTTATTGAGTTAAACTCTAAGGCATGATATAGAAAAGTGAAGAAGTGAAGTTTCCTAAACATCTAATAGCCTCTCATACATACATGTGGCGCGCTTCACACTTATGAACAAAACTCCACTAGACGTGGTTTGAGACATCCTAGAACCAGTCTAAACGTTGTGTTATGATACCAAGTTTGTTACGACCCAAGGATACCCTAGATGTAACAAGGCGTATAAGACCTCGAGAGGTCTCATACAATCCACTTAGCATATCATAACATAAAGTAATATAAAAGGTGCGGAAATTTAAAACATTTCAACAATCAAAGTCTTTCATAAAACGAGCGGAAGTATAACAACATTGTCTCAAACCATCTAACATAATAGATAGAGTCTTGGGACGCAACCCCTATAATAGTTATACATGAAAAAAAAGACATAAAAGAGATAAAGGGGTGATCCAATCCTCGAATATAATGAGGACTTACCTAAGCTACACTTCCTTGATCAACTAAGAACCTAGCCACAACTGTGTGAATCGGGAGCACCGGACCCTACATTTGATAAGAATGTTGGCAAGAGTATGCGTTAGTACAAGAATGTACTAAATATGATAGCTTGCATAAAAAATAGAAAAATAAGCATTAGTCATCATAAGACACAAGGCATAAGCATAATCAAGACATAATAAACATCATAATTAAAGAGGAATACTCCCTTAAGTAACCTCACTTAACCTTTGCCAAGACTTAGGTCATCAACCTCTAGTAAAGCTTACATCATGGAAGGCATATCTAGCAACACTCCAAGCAAATCAACTTCATAACATAATCACATTATTCATACTTACTTTTAAAGACATGAGGATTCGCCACTTTGCCTAACATATAAAGGCTAATGGGTATTCGCCTCTTGCCTTACTTGCTTTAAGATTATGGGTACTCGTCTCCACAATCACATCATATGACACAGGCACTCACCTCTACATAATTTTATAAAGATCATCAGTACTCATTTCCATGTCCATTCATCATTATAAGAATGTGGGAAATCACCTCTTGTTCAATTCTTAGGAGTATGGGAATCACCTCATATCCTTAACATATGGAGGTCATGGGTAGTCATCTCTAGCCTCATCATTCATTAAGCATTTTAGTCTAGATTTATTTTATGTGAGAAATTCTTTCGACCTAGAATCATTTATGTGAATAAACCTTTCACATTGATTCTATCATGCTTATCAATTCATTATGGGAAGTATCTTTTCCACACCATAACATTAACAATCAACAATTCATAGTCTAGTCTTTTACTCTCAAAGCACTACATCTCATGATCATCATCTATGCTTTACTCTCAAGAAATTTTAATCATAATTCATTAATCCAATAAGGAGATATTTAACCCACAAAGTTTCCCTTCATGGAACCAACCCAAATCATATCAATTCTACCTAGAATCATAAGATAGGCATAGGCACATGTAATTTCATCCTAAAAAATGCAAATCTATCAATTCAATCATAAACAATCATAATTCACTCAATGGGATCAACATTCATCATAACCCACAACATTGGAAGAAATCCTAACTAGAATTGGGGAGATTCTTCTTCAAATTGTGGAATTCTAGGGGACTCCATGGGAGGAAGGATCCCATGGATGAAAAAGGCATCATACCTTGATTACAAAGCCTCACAAGCTTGAAGATTGGAGATTTGACTTTACCTTAGCTTCAATTTCTTCCTTCTTCTTCCAACTTCTAGAGAGAGAATATTTGAGAGGAGTTTGGGTTTTCTTTTGGGAATTGAGAGAATGACTTAATTGAGTGAGTTTATGGGTCTAAAATACTTATATATGTGGTCTAGGTTTAGGCAAAATGACACCACTTCAATCTAATGAAAATTAGAAAAGACCCTTAGGTCCCTAAAATAACCGTCCAGGCTGACCCACGAGACCACGTTGACGGGCCGTGGATGGACCTACGGTCAGTCCTGGTCAATCATGGTTGGTTTTTAGATAGTTTCTTGGCCACCCAAGATACCCCTAACCACGGGCTATGGACCCATCCACGGGGTATGGGTCCTGGCGTGGTTCTGCCTTAGGCAGTTTTTAGGGTGTTCACCTACGGGGCCACCCATGAGGTGTGGTCTCACCCACGAGTTGTGGTTGGTCCCTAGGAGGTGACATCTTGGAGTTTTTTTTACATGCTATGCCTTCTACTCGAATTCGAGGTGTTACACTCCCGAGTGAATATAATATCGAGAATTATGGGCTTCTTATAAGATTTGCCCTCTCAAGTCGTCAACATTTGGAACACACAAAAGACCTAAATACCTAAGCAAGCCATCTCCCCCTTGGGAGAAAGCCTCTACAAACTTTTTAAACACCACTTACTCTAATTAAACCAATGTCAGATCAAGGCCTTGCTTGGCTTTCATATCTGCCACAAAAGATGATTTTGAACCATTGTGAACCAGAACACCACCTTCGGTAGAGTCAATTAATCGAACACCCAACTGGGCCAATCTATGAACATCTCAAACCAACTCCTTTTTATCATCCTCAATATGAGCAACACTATCCATCGATAACCGACTAAGAATAGCAGCCACCATATTTGCTTTATTGGGGTTGTAGAGAACACTCATATCATCATCCTTTAGTAATGCAAGCCATCTTCTTTGGCGAAGATTTAGATCTTTCTGTTTAAACACATATTGCAAACTCTTGTGGTCAGTAAAGACATCTACATAAACACCACAAAAATAATGCCTCCAAATCTTAAGAGCAAACTCAACTGCTGCTAGTTCAAGGTCATGGGTATGATAGTTATTTTCATGAATCTTAAGTTGACTTGATGTATAGGCAATGGATTTCCCATTTTGCATAAGGATACACTCTAACCCAATTCTTTAGGCATTACAATAAATAAGGAACGCATCAGTTCCTTCCAATAAAGTCAACACCAGAGCGGAAGTAAGTCTATCTTTTAATTCTTGGAAACTCTTCTCGCATGCTTCTGACCTTGTAAACTTAGCCTTCTGTTAGGTCAATGCCATCAATGGAGAGGCAATCGAAGAAAACCCTTCCACAAACCTTCTATAGTAACCGGCTAAATCGAAGAAACTTCTAATATCCGAATGGGATAGATGTCTAGACCAACTCTTAACCGCATCCTCTTTATAGGATCTACCTCAATACCCTTACCAGAAACAATATGACCAAGAAAAACTACAAACCTTAAAAAAAACTAACATTTGCTAAACTTTGCAAAGAGTTGTTGGTCCTGGAGAACTTCTAATACAATTCTCAAATGATTAGTATGCTCATTCTCACTCCTCGAATAGATCAATATATCATCAATGAACACAATCACAAACATTTCAAGGTATTGTCTAAACACCCTATTCATCAAATCCATAAATGCCGCAGAAGCATTAGTCAAACTAAACAACATTATCAAAAACTCATACTGACCATATCTAGTTTGAAAAACCATCTTTAGAATATCATTTTCCTTTACCCTCAATTGCTGACAATCTTAGAGAAGTAACTTGCTCCTTGAAGTTGATCAAACAAGTCATCTATCCTTGGGAAAGGATATTTGTTCTTAATGGTAACCATGTTCAATTGTTGGTAATCAATACACATACGAAGTGAACCATCTTTCTTTTGAACAAACAAAACTAAAGCCCCCTATGAAGAGATACTAAGTCGGATGAAACCCTTATCTAACAAATCTTTAAATTTCTCCTTTGATTCCTTAAGTTTTGATGGAGCCAATCGATAATAAGGAATAGAGATAGGTTGTGTATCTGTGAGACGGCCAATACCAAAGTCTATTTCCCTTTCGGGAAGAACACCTTGTAGATCATCGGGAAACATTTCTGGGAACTCATTAACAACGGGGACTGACTCAAGTGTCGAGGTTTCGAAATCCATATCCCTAACCCGAACAAGATGGTATATTTAACCCTTACAAATCATCTTTCTAGCTTTAAGACAAGAAAAAAACTGACTCTTAGGCATAGAACTTCCCCCTTTCCCCTCTAGGATGGGTTTATTTGGAAATTGAAATTTGACTACGCGGGTTCTACTATCAATAGAAGCATAACATGAATGTAGCCATTCAATACCAAGGATAACATCAAAATCTAGCATATCAAGCTCTATAATATCAACATAAGTGACTTTATGGGAAAAGGAGATGGGACACATTCTATAGATCCTCTTAGCCACAATAGAATCACCAATTGGATTAGAGACAGAAAAAGGATCTAACAACGTATATGGAAGAATATCAAACCTCATAGCCATATATGGCGTCACAAATGACAAGGTATCACCAGGGTCAAGTAAAGACTAAACATCAAGATGAAAGACTTTCAACATATTGGTAACCACATCGGGAGAACCCTGTTGCTCATGACAAGTCTGGAGTGCATAAAACCTATTTTGCTTTGGTGCACTTGAACTCGAACCACTAGGTGAAGCTTTCTTACCTTTTCTTATCTTAGCCGTAAGCGATGGAAAATCCCTTATTTTAATGACCACTCCTACCACAAGCGAAGTAACAATCTGTGCAGGCTAAGCATTTACCCTCATGCTTCCTTCCACACTTAGCACAAGTAGACAATAAATATACACCACCATTCCCTCCTTGAGTAGGGTTAGACACCCTATCTTTGTTGGACTTAGGAGGAGAATTGGAGTAACCTTGACCGGAAAATCTTTGTTTCCTAGATTTTTCCCTATGTTTATCCTCTTCTATTTGTTGAGCATGAACCGTAAGATGAGAAATGTCCATATCATTGATAAGCATGGTGGTACGACATTCATTGACCACCATTTTGGACACGCCCAAAATAAACTTAACATCCTTGCCCTAGGGTCGTAAATCTTAGTTGGATCATAATTAGACAATTGTGTGAACTTGAAAGCATATTCCTTCACACTCATGTTACCTTGTCAAAGGTTGATGAATTCAAGTACCTTTGCCTCTCTCATCTCAAGGGGAAAGAACCTATCAAGGAAAGCAACTTTGAGCTTTTCCCAATCAAGAGGACCCACATCTTCCACCCTATCTTCTTTCCATTTGTTGAATAATATTTGAGCAATACCCTCAAGCTGATAACCAGCTAATTCTGTTTTTTCCACCGACGTCACTCTGATGATCATCAACACCTGATACACTTTATCAATGAACTCTTGAGGGTCTTTCTCAATCTTAGAACCATGAAACTCAGGAGGATTCATTATAGTGAAGTCTCTCACTCTAGTTGCCACTGTACCCACATTTGGGTTCATAGGGACCACAATTTTCCTATTGGCTTGTGCCGTCATGGATTGAGTCAACACTTGAAAAATAGTCCTAAACTCTACATTAGTCACTTGTTCAGCCAAAGGATCGACTGAAACTTGAGAAGCTTGAGGAAGGGCTTCTTGTTCCACATTCTTATTCACATTCCTCCTAACGTAAGCACTTCAAGGGGCCATATCCTATATAGCATCGGATAAGGATTAAGAGAGAGACAATATAGAGTTAAATTCTATTGCACGACTTTAGAGTAATGAAAGAGTTAGAGTTTCCTAAACATCCTATAGCCTCTCATTCATAAGTGTGGTACGCTTCACACTCATGAAAAAAACTCTATTCGACACGGCTTATGAGACTTCCTAGGACCTTTCTAAACCATGTGCTCTGAATACCAAGTTAGTCATGACCCAAAGTAGACCCTAGATGTGAGATAGTGTATAGGACCCCGAGAGGCACTTCAAGCCACTTAGCATACATCATACAAGATAATAGAAAATCAAGAGATTATAAAAGACAATTTTCAAAACATAAGAGTTTATAAAATGGAGCGGAATTTTAACATATTATCAAAGCCATCTAGTACATCAAGAGTGATCGAGACGTAACCCGTACATCACATATACTAAAACGAAGAAAAGACAATAAGAAATAAAGCTCGGTCCTCGAAACATAAGGAACCACCAATCTCCAACTCTCCTATAGTGAACTCTAGCCGTGGGGATGCAAAATCGGAGCGTCGGACCCTATATTTGTATAAGAATATAGGCAAGAGTATGAGTTAGTATAAAAATGTACCAATTATGATAGCAATGCATAAAAGTATGAAATCATGCTAAAAGGACCTCTTCATGACATGCAATGACCAAGCTAACTCATGAGATAAAAGGTTTAGAAAACATAATTCATAAAACATGGTCAATGCAAGCTAACATCTTTAAAACATTCGTGTGATACTTCTAGAAGTAACCTTAGTTTATTCTTGTGGGATATTTACCTTTATCATCTATGGAAGGCACATCAAGTAGACAATCCAAACTAGGTTTCATTAGAATAGCTCCTAAATCTCGTTTCAAAGTTTAGTTGAGAAAACCTTTCAACTTTAAGAATCCTTTATGCTAGAAAATCGTTTCACAACAACAACAATCACATTGATACTTCACTCTCAAAGAATACTTTACACATTTACATCACTTTCATAAAAAACATGCATATCTTTCATAAACCCATCTTTCATGATTCAAAAGTTTCATCATATGATCAATTCTAGAAAAAACATGGATTTCACATGGGTTCATGGGGATTCAACTTAGAAACAAGAAGTTTCTTCAATTCATGCATAAGAAACATAAATTAATCAATAATATCATAATTAAAAAGAACCTATGAGATTGAGTAAAACCCTAACTTCCACTGGAGATTCTACCTTGTGAAAATAGGAAAATTTAGGAACCCCATTGAGGAAAGGACTCCATAGATGAATATTATCATACCTTGACGCCAAAACCTTGAAGTCAATGGTGAAATTGGAGGCTTGATTGAAACCCTAGCCTTCTTCTTCAAACTTAGAGAGAGAAATATTTGAGATGATGACTTGATCTTCTTTTGGGAATTTTGAGAGAATGAATTGAATTAGGTGATTTTGAGGGGTAAAAATACTTATATAGGGCTTTGGGTAGAAGGTAAAATGACATAGTATTGAGTTAAAACAATTGGGAAAAGACTGGAATGACCCTGACTTAAAACTGCTGAATCGACCCACTAAAAGGTCTTCACGGGTCGTCTAGAGCACCATGGCCCATCAAGTGGGTCATGAAGATGATCTGCATGACAGGGCTTCACTATTTCGGACATAACATTTTAGTCTAAGCTTGGAATGAGGCAAACTTGGTGGCGTTTGTAAGAGGACTTAATTTTTTTTAATATGAAAGGTCATGGGTCGCATAATTCATTTTGTGCTGAAATATATGATAGTTTGAAGTTGACCCTAAACTTTAAGTCTGATAAAACCCCTCCACGAATGACTTCACGATCCGTGTGAAGCTTCATGGGCCGTTTAGACGTCTATGGTCCTTGACGACCCCTTTGATGACCTATCAACATCACCACGGGGTGTCTGGGCATTCGTCAAGGTGAAGCCTGCCTGGGGCAGGTTTTGGAAGACCTCACGATCCCATAACGGATCGTGGTCCCCTTCATGTCCCTCTAGGGCTATATTGAGAGTTCTAGGGTCTATTTTTGGGTACTTAACCTGGCCGCTTAGTCTTTTTCTAATCCGGCTGTTACATTTAGTGCATGAAAAGTATTTTTTCTACACACATAATGAGAGCATAGAGGTGCCCATAATGGTATCAATCAAGGCACATAGGCATTTTTGGAAATTTTGTAATTTGCCATTATTCATCTTAACTGTCTTTCCTCTATGTTCTGTCTACAGGGTCACAATGAATCAGTACAAAGCTTTACTTGATTTTTCTATTATCGACTTTGTTTCAGGCGGTGATATTAACTTCCTTTGAATTTCAACCTGTTGAAACAAGGTAGTAGTAAAAATCTTGACTTATATTATATATACACATATTGCTATTTTATATATATTAAAAAAAAAAGGCAATGATAAGTCCTTTATGGTGTCTCGAAGAAACAACCTTGGTAACTATATTAAAAGTAATTGATTACTTAAATAAAGATTTAAAAGAAAAAATTATACAAAAAATAGTTTATGGGAAATTTGAAGAAGAAATAATTCAAATGGAGTTTATACATGACTATGAAGAAATTGTGTCAAACATTATAGATATTTATTGGTCTGATTATTATCTATCAGAATAAAAGTCAAAATGAGCTTAAAAATAGCTATTGATATATTAAATGACCTACTTGAAAGTCATAAGCTAATAGCCCTAAGGTTAAAATTAATAGAAATTGAAATTAAATCAATTAAAGAAAATCTTCTGGAAGAATTACAAATATAATAGAAAAAGCGGGAAAAATTGACAAAAAATTAAGTCAAAAATATATAAATGAACTCTTAGCAGAAAAATTGCTACTAAAAGTACATATAAAAAAGGTAGCTTAGATGAAAAGCTAATCGAAGAATTATTGAAAAAACAAAAATTCAAGAATTAGAAAAATCTAATAAAAAGAAGATAGAAGAAGAAGAAGAAAACAATGAAAAGGATGAAAACCTTGAACAAAAAAAATGAATGAACTAGATGAACTTGTTTATGCATTAGAAGACCTTGATCTTTGAGATAAAAAATTAAAAGTTCTTATGAATAAAGGTGATACAGGTGGACCCCAAGGAAACTTTGTTAAAGGGGAAGGATCTAACACCTTAAAAGAAGAACAAGAACAAAAATATAATTCTGAACAAAACTTTGCTTCCAAAGCAAAAAGAAATAAGGATTTTATGAGTCAATATCATAATAATAATAAATCCAAATATATGCCTAACAGACTCCCAACAGGAGATGTAGGAACAACCCAGTTTTTAAATCTAAATTGTAAAAGAGAACCAGACTTAGATCTAGATTTATGGGCACAAAACATATTTCTTTTCTTTCTATTAAGAAAAGGAGTAAATTATAGAGAAGAAGAAAAATTTATCATTATGATAAATACGTTTACTGGTAAAGTCAGTAATTGATATACAGGATTATCAAATGATGCAAAAGGAATCATTAAAAATAGTATAATAGAAGGGTTAAAAAATTCTCTTCAAGAAGGAATTAGAAACCTGGTACAATTTATAGGAAATGAATTCCTAGGTGGAGGAGGAAATTCTTCTCTAAATAGAAAATAATTAAGAATAATTGCTAAGGAGCAATTAGAAAAATTGCAAATATGAAAAATGAGTTATATTCAAGAATACACTTGTGAATTCGAAGAATATTATTATAAGATATTTGATAATAGTAAGGAAATGCTGTCATATCTTGAAAAATATTATAAAAAATTACCAGACTTTTGGGCTAAATATTTCAGAGAAGAGTATGAAAAAGAAAACGAAGAAGGATATATTCTTGGACAAAAAATATCTTTTTTAAATAACAGACTTGGACAATTATGTATGACACATAATGTACAAAGAAAGCCTAAAAGAATTAATACCCAAATCTATTGCCTAGATACTAATGCATCAACCTAATTGGGATGCAACCAAAGAGCCTATAAGAAAAGGAAAAAGCTTAATAAAAAGAAAAAATATTACAAAAAAGAACTATATACCGAGGAAAATGTATTATAAAAAGAAAAATAATTTCAAGAGAAGAACAAAAAAATGTAAATGTTATAATTGTGGCGAAGAAGGACATAAGAGCTACGAGTGCAATAAAAAACATGTAAAAATATCAAAAATTGATAGATTAGAAATTGATTCAAACTTAGAATCTGTAAAATCAATAAAAAGTGATGAATTCTACGAAGAACTATATGAAGAATTTTCAACCAGATTAGAAGATCTTGAATAAATGAATAAATAAATACAAGAAGAAATAGAAGATTCAGTACAAGTAATTGAAATTGAAGAAAATAAAAAAGGTTATGCCTTAAAAGCAACATTCGATGGAAAATTATTAAAGAAAATCCAAGGATTACAACTTAAATTAAAAACTGAAGATAATATATTCAGCAAAATGCGAAGAATGTTTGCAAAAAATAAAATTTCGTATCACGAATATCAAGAAGTAGAAAAGGTAATAGATATTACCCAAACTACAGGAAAACATAAGTTAAATCTTTTAACTAAACCGATGATAGAACAAATCCTCAGAAAAATTCCTGAAAAGAAAAGGAAGAAAATGAATTACGTTCATTTAGGTGGAATTAAAATTCTAGTTAAATCAACGTTCAAAGAAGGGATCAATTGTGCTATTGTCATCAATCTTTTAGATGAAAGATTCATTAATGCCAGAGAAGGAAATCTTGTTATAGTTGAAGGTAACCCTACCTACACCAAACTCCTATTTACCTATTATCCAAAGTATTGTATTTCACTAAAGGATGCAGACTTTAATAATGCATTAAGCTTATATTTTCAGGTTAAGAGCAATGACCTATTCAAACCATGTAATCATATCATGAGTATATATTACCAAGCTTTGTATATAGTCACAAACTCCAAATATGGTAGAGTATACAAAAACAAAGAAATGATTGAAATAGACCAGGAATGCACAGGAATTGCAAGAATAGTTGAAGCAGAAATTCAACAAGCAATTATTCCAGAAGAATATGAAATCCATTTTGGAAAAACAAACGAAATAGGAAGCTCTAGCAATAATCCTAGACTTTCGTTAGAATATGGAAGAAACTCCATAAAGAAAAGTATTTCCAACAAATATGTTAAAAAAAATTCTTGAAATCACTAACATTTCTAGAGTTTCAGGAAGAATTTTTAATGGAGTTGAATGGCAAAATCAAGAAATCTTGATACAAACAGGTGCTACGGCAAATCACATCAAAGGTATTTTATTAGATGGACTACCAATATACGAAGGTATTCCTTACATTTATAAAACCTTTGAAGGAAATAACTTTAGCTATATAAATATGGTAGATTTACCCATACAGTTAGACACTATAAGAATAACAGTTTCCTGTTATATTACAAATCATGAAGGTGATCACAACCTAATTCTAGGAAATATGTTCCTTAGTAGTCTTAATGACTACAGTATAGGAAAAAATGGGATAAAAATGAATTATAAAAATGAAACTTGTTTCATACCAAAAAATTAAATGCCCAAAGAAACATCTTTCCGGTATCAGTTTTCGTAGAGCTAACATTCTATGATACAAAATTAACAACCTGTTGTCAAATTGACAATGGATCAGAAGCCAGTCTACCAAAATCCTTTTTAATAAAAGATTGGGATAATAATAAAAACAACATCTCTATGATAGGGATTACAAGGGTAAAACAAAGACTATCACAGTCAAAAGAAAAAGTAGAAGTAATTTTGGGGTAAAAAATTGCTTCTATAAATAAAATATTTGCCTATGATAAATTGGAAATTGATTTATTATTAGGAAATGATTTTCTCCAACAATTCCAAGACTATCATCAGACAATATACATGATAAGTCTTAAAACTCCTTGTGGACATTTTATCAAAGTCCCAAGAAAATAAAATCCATATATTCTTGAAAAGGAAAATGGAAATTACAAGAGCAGATATTTAGAATATCTAAAGAAAATCTCTTGAAAATTCTTTAATCTAGAGCAGATTAAAAAGAATCTACAAGAATCTTATGGCGAAAACCCTTTAGAAAAATGGGAAAGGAATCACGAAAAAACCATTTTAATACTTAAAGATCCAAGTATCATCATTAGAGTAAAGCCAATGCTCTATAATGAAGATGATAAAAATGAATTTAAAATTCAACTCAAAGAATTAATCAACCTAAAACTTATTAGGATGAGTAGAAGCCCTCATAGCAGTCCAACATTTATGGTAAAAAATCATGCTGAGATAAAAAGAGGAAAAGCTCGGATGGTAATAAACTATAAAGAGCTAAATAAAAATTGTATATTTGATGGATATTTTATCCCAAATAAAAATATTTTAATAAATCTTGCAAAAGGAAAAACTTATTTTTCAAAATTCGAATGTAAAAGTGGATTTTGGCAAATAAAATTATTTTAAGAATCTATTCCATTAACATCATTCAGTATGCCTAATGGACACTACGAATGTCTAGTTATGCCCTTCGGATTAAAAAATGCTCCACAAATCTTTCAAAGAAAGATGGATAAAATATTTTCTGAAAAAGAATTTCTTATAGTCTATATTGATGACATACTAATATGTTCTAAAACATATCAAGAACATTTAACTCATCTAAAAGAATTTTCAGAAATATGTTTAAAAAATGGAATCATTTCAAGGCAGAAAAAGGCAGAAATAAATAAAAATAAAATAGAATTCTTAGGAATGATTATTTCAAAAAATGGAACAGAATTACAATCTCACATCTCGAGAAAGATCATAGAATTTCTGGATAAATTAACAACTAAACAGGAAATACAAATATTTTTCTAGGATGTCTAAATTATGCAGGTGAATTTATTCCAAACTTAGCAAGGAAAAGGAATATCTTGCCAAAATTGATAAGAAAATCCAATAGACTTGGATGGACTGAAGAACACGCATAGTGTATCAAAAAATTAAAAGAGGAATGCTCTAAATTACCAAAACTAAGATTACTAGAGGAAAATGATAATCTGATATTACAAACAGATGCTTCTGATTATCATTGGGGAGTATTATTGCAAACCGATTTAAATGAAATTTGCAGGTACACAAGTGGTACTTTCAATAAAGCAGAAACAAGATATTCCACAAATGAAAAAGAATTATTAGCTGTTGTTAGAGGAATTAGGAAATTTTCAGCTTTCCTTTTACCAAAACAATTCATTATTAGAACTGATAATACACAGGTGTCAGGTCTAATCTCGAACAAACTTTCATCCGAACCGCAATACAGGAGATTGCATAGGTGGTAGGTTTTATTATCTTTCTATTCATTTAAAATAGAACATATTAAAGGAGTTGAAAATTCTTTTGCAGATTTTCTCTCCAGAAATGTCCAGTATGGACAATCACACATAGATCCTGATTAACAAGATATATGAACAAATGTTAATTGTGGAAAAGTCCATAGATGATAAAAGCCACAAAATATTCAACATCAGAGATGAATTAGCCAGCATATCCGAACAAGCAAGAAAAATGCAATACGAAATCAATCAACTCAGCGAAGATCAGGCTGAAAATATGAATGAATTTCTATTGCAATGTGAACATTTGGACACCTGTCCAAAAGGGAATTCAAAACCCGCCAGTAATATTACTCCCAATAAAGTGGCAGGAGATGTCCCACTAGCACCTGGTGCCAAAAACATCTCATCGATAAGCATGGATATGCCGAAATCTAAGTCCAAAGACAAGGGTAAAAGCCAAGAAATACAAAAAGAAACTAATTCTTCGTAAGAAGAAAAAATCACCTTAAAGAAGATTGAAAAAATTATCTTTGAGAAACCAGAAAGCAGCTCTAACAAAGTTCCATCTAGAACCAAAGTTTTTTCGTCTTTTCAGTTGGGAAGCAAAATCCTAAGGAAGAAGGATATCTTGCATTCACAAGATATATCTACGGTCTCCCTGAAGAAAGTGGAGAAACATTCAAAATCTTAGGAACCAGTAGCTTGTTTCCAAGGATCTCTATATTTCCTAACGGATCACCGGGCTTTACAACTCAACTATTTGAATTTGGATACCTGGACAGGGTCTATGCAAAACCCAAACTATAGGAATTGTCCAAATTACCAAAACAACTGAGAAATTCAGTAAAAAACTATGCACATGGTGAAGGAGTCTATTGCAGATTCTTTAGCATTGCCATGGAAAGCAAGGACTTGCAAGTATATTTTCCAACGATTAATTACATAACGGTGGAAAAATTAAAAGACTTTAAAATTAAAGCAATTGGGGTTGATAAAAAACTTCCTCATTTGAATAAAAAATGGATACAAACTAAAAGAGCTTTAGGAATAAAAGCATTATATTTTATTCTTAAACGGTTCTATAATGAAAATTACAAAGTCATAGACCATGATCATAATTGGGTCTTGATGACTAAGGGAAAAACCAAATCTTCAATACTGAAGGAGAAGATCCTTGATATTGAGCTTCACAGACTTGAAGCCACAGAAGAAACCTGGAAGCTTGCTTGCAAGTTTCTAGAATACAAACATTCGGTACATGAAGATGGATCTGAATAAAGTCTCAGTAGAGAATAGACAGCTGTAAAGGCAATAATGTAAACCATCAGAAGAAGAGAAAACAGAAGATGTAAGCACTTACGTCATGAAGAAAGAGACGGAAAGAAGGAATCTTATCTCTTCTCAAGCCTATCTCTTTAATCAAAAGAGATATCAAATCCTGTCGGCCATCAGCATTTATGATTGAAGGACGGAAGAATAATTATGAAAGTTTTTAGAGTAGTCCGTGCAAAACAAAAAATGTAATAATTAATCCCTCCTTGCATCTATAAAAGGAGATTGAAAACACACTAGAGAGGCAGACTACATTTTCCCTAGAAACTTCCCAATAGAGAAAAATGTTAGGTACCTCTAAGAGTGAGTAAAAAACTTCACCCATCAGGGAAGAGTATTTCTTTTATGGTTTTAGATATGTAAGAATATGTATGGTTTGTATGTAAAGATAAAATTATGAAATAAAAAGTTTGGTTTGTATACCTCTCTTCTCCAAATTTCTAGAATAGTTTTAAGTGAAGGTTGCAATCTTCCGCCTGAAGCAGGAACGGTAGGAAAGTAGCCGGTAGACTGAGGTCGTTGAGGCGAAAAACCGTTCTTAGCCTGAAAGGAGAACTATTGCGGTGGTGATAAGAAATGTTCAGTGAAAGAGAGAGAGAAAGGTATATACATTAAAACTCTGTATTTCATAGTTATTATCTTTAAAAACAAATTATATTTATATTTTTATCTTATCTTTAAACTTAAAGAAATACTTAGTACCTATAGGGATTTAAAGAATCAGTTAAACCTTTATAAATCAACTTATGTTTAAAAAATGAAACATATACAATACCACTTACATTTAGTAAGAAGAAGAGCATGGAAACATCGCCAAGCTCTATATAACTTGGATAAATTCATACAGGATTTAGAAAAAACTTATTTAACTGTAAGCAATAGATCTATACGATTAATAGTGTATATTCATGATATAAAAATGATCAAAATACAAGAATATTTTGAATACAAAAATGCTAAAAGGATTTTGAAAAGCAATGTCCTTTATACTGCATAATAATTCTGCATACCATGTATTGCTATACAGCATTGCGATACATCACATCCCCCATATTGGTATAGTTTTAAGTGAAGGTTGTAATCTTCCGCTTGAAGGAGGAACGGTAGGAAAGTAGCCGGTAGACTGAGGTCGTTGAGGCAAAAAACCATTCATAGCCTGAAAGGTGAACTGCTGCAGTGATGATAAGAACTGTTCAGTGAAAGAAATAGAGAAATGTATATACATTAAAACTTTGTATTCATAGTTATTATCTTTAAAAATAAATTATATTTAAATTTTTATCTTATCTTTAAACTTAAAGAAATACTTAGTACCTATAGGGAATTAAACAATCAGTTAAACCTTTATAAATCAACTTATGTTTAAAAAATAAAACATATTCAATACCATTTACATTTAGTAAGAAGAAGAGCATGGAAACATCGCCAAGCTCTATATAACTCGGATAAATCTATACAAGATTTAGAAAAAGCTTATTTAACTATAAGCAATAGATCTATACGATTAATAGTATATATTCATGAGATAAAAATGATCAGAATACAAGAATATTTTGAATACAAATATGCTAAAAGGATTTTGAAAAGCAATGTCCTTTATACTGCATAATAATTCCGCATACCATGTATTGCTATACAACATTGCGATACATCACAGCCATATATATATATATATATATATATATATATATATATATATATATATATATATATATATATATACCTTATTTATTTGTTTCGTTGTTAGAAGACTTGGGCCAGCTATTGACATTGAGACCTAATCATTCCACTAATCTAGTTTTGACTTTAGATTGAATATTAGGAAGTCCTTCAACACACCATAAAAAGACAAAAAGAATTATATATATAGACTTTAGCATGAAAGCCTAATTTTTAGAGAAGCACATTATTATTTGCCTCCAGATTTTAATTGATGACAATGATTTTATGTAACGACCCAAATCATCGTTATTTAGGGAAGGAAAAACGTTGGAAGAACTAGGCCCCTCCTTCCGCCAGAGAAGGATAAGTGCTGCTAGGGCGGCAGCACTCAAGCGGGACAAGGAGCGTCAGAGTGAGAAGGTCAGAGATAGAACTTAAATGACACGAAACCTTATTTTCTCTTTTTTCCCAAAAACACTAAAAAGAGGCGAGGATCACCCCCAAAACCCTCAAAAGATTGCTCTAGGCTTGGGAAAGAAGGAGTAAGAGATTTCTAGCGCAAAGATGATGATAGCTTGCAAATTCTCAGCCAAATCCACCGTGTTATCGTCTGGATGCCAGGATTGGAACTATAATCCCGGCAGCTGCTTGGCGCCCAGGTAGACTAGGTTTATTTAATTGAGTAGTCTTAAATTCATGTTCACTGCATAGTATGTTGATAATTAATGGTAGAATTCATGCGTAGGCCTTCATGCACCGAAAAAGGGATGGGTGTACCTGTATGCGTAGTGATTACGTGAGATGTGTACCATAGGGAGAAATCCTATTCTATGAACTAGGTATAGGTGATGGTTTGATTTCCTGTTGGGTGATATATGCTAGTACTTGCTTCGTTGTATGCATGCATGTATGAGGGTAAGATGTAACCAATGCTAATGCAATGAGTATGTGTATATGAATAATTACATGCCATGAACCCATTACTTGAGTGTATGATTACGAGTATTGTTCGTTATAGGTGTGATTGCGATTGTGGTTGTGCTGACTGGATCGGGTGTCACGTTCCAACATATCTATAGGATTGGGTGTCACGTTTTGACATATCTATTAGATCAGGTGTCATGTTCTGACATATATATTGGATCGGGTGTCACGTTCCGACACATACATTAGATCGGGTGTTACGTTCCGACACACTAACAGTTTAGGCATAGGTTCTATGAGACGACCATCTGTGATAACTAGGTTATATTATGCCTACTTGTTATGGAAGTTGAGAAATAATATGATGCCCCTGAATGATAGTTGATCTATGCTTTCTGTATATGTGTGTGAATAAGTCGTGTTTGCTTATCATATATATCTCATTACTGCATGAACTATAATGGTCAGGCCCAAATTGGGAGGTGGTATAGTAAGTGGAGGCTGAGATTCCAAGTGTCGCTATATATTTTTTTTATTGTAGGGAGGTGGTCTGTGTACTTAATTTGAGAATTTGGGGTGGTGTTATGTCGTAAATGTCAAATAATAGGTATTACCCGGGAAGGGGATTAGTATTGAGACGGCTAATAAGCCTTGATAGAATATACTATGGAGTTAAGAGTTGAGTGGTGATGTGGAAGAAGTAAGGGTATGTCGTGAGTGGTTGGCCGGGTTGGTAGTGGCTACATCCGGAACCTCCTCTAAGAGAAAGAATGGTTAAGTTATGATCAAGAACGAAGCGAGTAAGGGGTTAGAGTCAAGTGTACTAGTATATGTCAAGGTATCCTAGAATGGTAAGGGAAGGAAAATATAAAGGTGGAGGAATGAATAGTCTTATTGCATGTTTCCTATTAGTCGATTTTCTTATATTATGCGGTGGGTATCGAGTTGACCGATGATGCCTACAAGTACGTGTGGTTTGTACTAATACTACTCTTGCTATACCTTTTTGGGCATAGTCTGGTTGCAGGGCAGTGATGTTTCATAGGTGAAGACGAAGACAATCTCCAACATCTCCTATTTTTCCTTCCATGTGGTGGGAGCTGTGTCACTTGTTATTATGTCATGCCTTGTAAGTCTTAGAAGCTCTTGTACCTGTTTAAACTAGATCCCTGGGAAGTTAATTACTTTACAACTCTTAACTTGAATCATTGAAAAACTCTTTATTTTATAAAAATCTTGTAAATGCTATTTTATCTCTAGTTTCTTAATCTTCCACATGTCTTTAACTGTTTAAGAATTTAGGATTCTCCTACTTAGGTGTTAGAGTAGGTGCCCGCATGACCCAGTGGGTTGTGTTGTGACATATTAAAAGAAAAAGAGTCAAATGAATGCTATTTTTTCACTTGAAGGAAAATGAAACATCTTCATTCTTGCGTGTGAACTGTTCAAAAATGAAGAGTGAAAATACACATGTTATCATTTTAAAATGAAATATCTTCATAATTTTTCAATCAATTTCTACTTCCACTCTTAGACTTTTATACATATGACTCCTCACTTCAAGCTCTAGGTTAATCTCACTGCTCATGGGTCACAACACCCTAGTATAATATATATATATATATATATATATATATATATATATATACATACATGTGTGTGTGTGTGTGTGTATATATGTGTGTGTGTGTGTATATATCTATATGTATACACACACACACATATACACACACACACACACATATATATATATATATACACATACACACACACACACACACACACACACACACACACACACACACACACACAAACACACATATATATATACACACACCTATATATATATATATATATATATATATATATATATATATATATATATATATATATATATATATATATATATATATATATATATATATATATATATATATATGGACACCAAATCTACCTTAGCTCAAATGCATGATTTATGAAAATAAGGGTATACACTTGAACCAACAAACTTTGATGCACTAATGAACTCCTCTTAAGCTGTAGTGTAAATTTTGTACCTTTTTTACGACTAAATAAGAAAGAATGGAACTGTTATAATATGAGATTTAAACATGTATGTCACCTCGAAATTAAGGCATAGCAAATGAAATTAGAGTAGAGCAAAGAAGTATGCATGAGTTTAATATGGACAACTCCATTGCACGATCTGGAGTATGAAAGAATGATAATCAATTCCTAAATGTATCATTGCCTCCTCATTGTAAGTGTGACGGGCTACATACTCATAAAAGGACTCTACTCAACACTGTTTCATAAAAATCCTAGGACACTTGAATAATTCAATACAAATACCAATGCGGAAAGTAAGGCCCATTCTAATCAACCTTTAAGAAAGTTTAAAAGAGGAAGACATATTTGACTCTTAATTAGAAAACCAAATCCAACTAACCATAGGTTTACGAAACCTCTGCTAACAGAATAACAATATCTACGTCGAGACATGGTCCCAGACATACCATGAAAACCAAAGGAAAGACTAATAAAAGGAAAGTCTGCTCTAGAAGATGGAAAGAGAACCACAATGCAGAAAATTATCCCATAATGACCTATTGCTTTCCAGTACCACGGACATGTTTCTCCTATCCTACATCATGAAACGATGTAACATCTGAAGAAGGTCAGTACGATGAGTACTAGCATGCAACCTAGGGAAAAGGATAAACAATATACATATATATTACATAACCATAAAGGAAAGATAAAATCATAAATGCAAACCAGAAACATGTAGACTTACCTTTCAAAAATCATTAATACTGAGTACGGTAGTGTTCACCAGCATAATGCGAACCACGTGCTATATGGGTCTGGTCTCCGCCTGATCGAGGACCCCAACCATGTATGCCACATGAATTTGAGAATACAAGAATCTGTCGAACCAAATTCTCCCAAGGAAAGGACTGTAAAGGGTGCTCCAATTAACAACCTACAATGGTCATCCATATTTTAGGACAACGACCTCCCACATTGGAAAACACAGTTTTGAGTTATGCGTCACAAGGACATTACACCTTCTCAGTGATACTACCAAACTCTCTTTGCGCCCCAATTTAAACATCTACAAGTTTCTCTAATAAGGCATATTACCAATGGTATCGTTATACCAAGACTTGAAAGCCATTGTAACCATACCAATTTTCATGGTTAACACTTTAAAACTCTTAACCCGTCCTTTAAAAATCAAAGACTCATTTATGTTAATACATTCCATTCAATGCCTACATCAAAGTCTTTCCATGTTATAAGATAACTTATAAAATGCAAAATCATAAGCATTTAATCAGAAGGGTAAACTACCCTTTGTTCATCATTTTAAACCAAAGATTTTGAAAGACTCATAGATTTCCAAATTCATTATTTATAGAAAAGATCATGTCACGACCCTAGGGTACCCCCTAGACATAACATGACACATAATACCCCTAAAGGCACTATGTAAGCCACTTAGCATATCATCACATAAGTAAAGAACAATAAAGAGTAAAAACAAATTTTCAAGTCTCAAGAAGTTTTCATAAAAGCAAAGCAGAAGTCTAGACATAGTCTCATTTAGCAATCTATTACCATCGAAGTCTCAAATAGGGTCACAACCCTTACAATATAAATTCGAAAGTCTAATACATTGAAAGAAAAGGAACAACAATATAACACTCGTCTTCGGATCCATGAGGACTCACCACAAGTTAAGAGAATAGTTGATCCAAGCTTGTATCAAAGGAAGAACACCTAAAACACCGGAACCTACACTTTGTGGAAAAAATATAGAAGAAATATGGGTTAGTACGAAAATGCACTAAGTATGACAACCACACATAAAATCCTTGAAACATGCTAAAAAGGACATTTATATTGAAAACTATGCACTTTACCAAGTTTAAGATTCATAATGAAGATTAGTGTAAAAGCATAAGATACAAGCATATTCAACATACTAGTCATCATATCATAATGGAAACAAACCATAAATACCCTCAAAGCATCCTTGTACAATGTATGAATAAGATCCCATAATCCTACCCATACGAAGGAGAGCTTGTTAAGTAACTATAGTTCATAACTCAAATTCTATTTCATAATATTATAGTAGGATTAGCTTTAACCGACACACACCATGAGAGCTTAATCATGGAATTCGGTGTCTACCCCACACCGAAAAAGGGTTGTCCTATTTGCCTAAGGCAGAATTCAACTATTAGCTTAGCTGGATCCACTAGCTAAAAGACCTATGAGGGCACATAGTTTATGAGATAAGGGGATTGCTACTAGAAAACCTGGCCTCTACTAACGTGAGGGATTCCATCCTAAGAGATTGTTCCTAGAAACCCGACCTTTACTATCGTGAGGGCTTCCATCTCATATCACTATCCACTCGGTGCTAAACATCATTCCCGTTGAGTTTATATTATGTCTTGAATTAAATTGATAATTATGGAAGAATATCTTGGCATTCAATCCAACAAACTCATGCTAAAGCTCCTAGATTGAATAGGCGAGTCTAGTCTTCAAACCTTAGAATCACTATATATGACAAACCTTTCACATTGTATGATATTCATACCTATGTGTGTACATGAGGATAATAATCCAATCAACACAACAATTATATTATAATATATGTACTTTATATTCTCAAAGCAATCTAATTGTATACATATAAGTCTCATACATATAGCTAATTCTCATGTTTTTCCCTTCAAGGGAAAAATATCACATTCAACCAATCAATTTAGAATTACTACATTAGATATAGATGGTAACATGATTCAAATAACTAAATTACTGCAAGTACTATTTCATAGTTACTACAATTCACCTAACTCACAAGTCATAAATTAGGGTTATGGGGGTTTCATGGATTCATGGGAGATTTTCTCATAAAAACTATCGAAATCCAAAATTCAATCATAATAGAAGATAATTAAATCAATGAAAACGTTTTCCCTAGGTTTTGGAGACTTTTCTACTTCGAAATTGAGAGTTTGAGGACTTCATGGATGAAAGCATTCTATGAATCAAAGACTTCCATACCTTATTGGAGATTCTTCACAAAATTGGGGAGAAAAGATGAATCCTTGAGCCCTAGACTTCAACTTCTTCTTCTTCTTCTTCTTCTTCTTCTTCTTCTTCTTCTTCTATGGTGTTCTTGAGAGAGAAATATTTGAGAGGGAGTTTATTTCTTTTTGGGAATTTGTTAGTTATAATTTGAAGACTTAGATTAGGGCCTCTAACTCTTATATACTTAGTATAAAATAATACTAAATGACCCCACAACAAAATAACTAAATAAGGAATTTATCTAATACCCCTCACTTAGCCGATTTGTAGCAGCCTCCAGACCTCACCCACGATCACCATCTACAGACCGTGGGTGGACCCACAACCCATGCCGGTGAACTGTCGATTTGGTTCTGGGGCTTGAAAAATAGGGAAGGGTCAGGCCTTGACCCACAACCCCCACCCACGAGGCGTGGGTCCATCCACGGATCGTGGATGCCCTTCGTGGGTAGGCTGTTTTTGACAGCTTTTTGGGGCTGCCTTAGGGACCTCCTCAAGGACCCTTCGTTGGTCCTTGGGGGGTCGTACCTTGACGTCTACAGCCAAAAACACCTATATTGAGTATAGGAGGTTATTCACAACTCTAACCTTTACCCTAAACCCCAATTAGGCTACTATTTTACACATTAGGCTCTAGCTTAGTCTACTAGTTTTACCGGGTGTTACATTATCTCCCCCTTGGGAACATTCATCCTCGAATGATGATCTAGACACCCAAAAAATTAGAGACTCAAGACTAGCAACCCATCATTCATGAAACATCAAAATAATGCACAATTCAAAGGAGGAAAGATCAACTCTATCGCAAAACATAATCAATGCAATACAAGGAAGTAGGAACTACATCTAACAACCCAATATGCATGAAACTCAATATTTCTCATATTCATAGGACGAACTACTTTCTCCAACTAAAATAATGCTCAACACAACATCATGGAGCCAATATGCAAATACTCTCAAAAGCATAATAAAACATGTTCATCAACATATCTTATGAAGTCAAATAGGCAACTCATACTAAATGCACAACAACATGAGGAACATAAATAATGAAAACTCATTTTCTTACTAAACATGAATTTCACCAAGAACATGCATAACATAAGGAAATCAGGGACAAAATCATATAACACACATGACTCCCAAAACACTAATCTCAAGAGGAACTACTTACCTCAAGCTTGATTAGGACTAGAAGGAAATAGATGAGGATATCGGGACTTCATATCGGCCTCGGCCTCCCAAGTAGCACCCTCAAATAAATTATTTCTCCATAAAACCTTCACGAAATCTACTTCTTTGTTTTTCAACCTCTTGACTTGCTGGTCAAGGATCTCTACCGGAACCTCTTAATAAGAAAGGCTTTCATCAACTCCTAACCCTTCTAAAGGAATAATGGACATCGGGTCGCCAATGCACTTTTTAAGCATAGAAACATGAAATACCTGGTGAACTGGGGCCAACTCATTTGGCAAATCCAACTCATAGGCAACTTTCCCAATACGCTTCAAGATTTGATATGGGCCTACATGCCTGGGACTAAGTTTCCCCTTTTTTTCCAAACCTCATCACACCCTTCATAGGGGAGATTTTCAAATAGACCCAATCACCAACTTCAAATTCTAGGTCCCTTCTCCTCATATCGGCATAAGACTTTTGCCTACTTTGACCCGTTCTTAACCTCTCTCTAATGAGTTGTACTTTCTCACTAGCCTCATAAACTAATTCGGGACTGATAAGAGCAATCTCACCTACTTTAAACCAACCAACTAGAGACCTACATCTCCTACCATACAAGGCTTCAAAAGGAGCCATACCGATATTTGAGCGGTGACTATTATTGTACGCAAACTCTATCAACGACAAATGGTCATCCCAATTACCTTTGAAATTTATAACACACGCCCTCAACATGTCTTCTAAAGTGTGAATAGTACGTTCCGCTTGACCATCCATTTGAGGGTGGAAAACGGTGCTAAGCTTCACCTTTATACCAAGCCCTTTTTGGAATAACTTCCAAAAGTGTGAAGTAAGTTGAGTACCCCGATCCAAAATGATGGATAAAGGAACTCCATGTAACTTCACTATCTCCCTTATGTAAAACTTGGCGTAGTATTCCGCTGAGTGAGATACTTAACGGAAGTAAAGTGGGCTTATTTTGTTAATCTATCAACAATGACCCAAATAGAGTCATGTTGCTTTCGAGTATGAGGCAAACCTACAGTAAAATCCATATTCTCCTCTTCCAACTTCCAAGTGGGAATTGGTATATCTTGCAAAAAGCCTCCCAGCCTTTGGTGCTCAACCTTAACTTGTTGATAATTAGGACATTTGGCTACAAATCCCGCAATATCCTTTTTCATACCATTCCACCAATTGACTTCCCGTAGATCACGGTACATCTAGGTGGCTCCCGGATGAATAGAATATCTAGAACCATGAGCCTCTTCTAGAATCTTCTCCCTCAAACATTCAACATCCGAAACACATAAATGACCTTGGTACCTAAGTACCCTATCTCCCCCTTGGGAGAAAGCTTCGACGGACTTCTTGAGTACCGATTCTTTCAATTCCATTAATATGGGATCAAGGTCTTGTTTGGACTTCACATCTACCACAAAGGATGATTCGAAGCCATTATGAACTATTACACCACCCTTAGGGGAATCTACTAGTTGGACACCCAACTGGGCCAACCTATGCACATCACGAACTAACTCTTTCTTTTCGTCCTCTATATGGTCACACTATCCATGGACAATCGACTAAGAGCATCTGCCATCATATTAGCTTTGTCGGGGGTGATAGAGGACACTCATGTCATAATCCTTCAAAAGTTCTAACCACCTTCTTTGTCAAAGATTCAAGTCTTTTTGGCTAAACACATATTGAAGACTTTTGTGATCGGTGAAGACATCTACATGGACCCTATACAAGTAATGCCTCCATATTTTCAAAGCAAATACTATCGCCGCTAATTCAAGATCATGGGTCAGATAATTCTTCTCATGAACCTCAATTTGCTTTGAAGCATATGGAATCACCTTAACATGTTGCATGAGCGGAAATCCCAACCCCACTATAGAGGCATTACATTATACAACAAAACCATCGGTACCCTTCGGTAAGGTCAACACCAGAGCGGAAGTAAGTCTCTCTTTCAACTCTTGGAAGCTTTTCTCACAAGTCTCCAACCACTTAAATTTAGCCTTCTTTTGAGTCAAAGCAGTCAACAGAGAAACAATGGAGGAAAAACCCTCAACAAACCTCCTACAATAGCCGGCCAAACCCAAGAAGCTTCTAATGTCGAAAAGAGTTAGATGTCTAGGCAAACTCTTAACCGCATCTATCTTCTTAGGATCTACCTCAATACCCCTTGTTGACACAATATGACCAAGGAAAGCTACAGACCTCAACCAAAATTCACACTTGCTAAATTTTGCAAAGAGTTGTTGGTCCTTAAGAACTTGCAATACAATTCTCAAATGGTCAACATGCTCATTCTCACTCCTTGAATAGATCAATATATCATGAATAAATACTATCACAAACATATCAAGATATAGTCGGAACACTCTATTTATTAGGTCCATAAATGCCGTTGGGGCATATTTCAACCCAAATGACATAACCACAAATTCATAGTGACCATATCGAGTCCTAAAGGCTGTCTTGGGAATATCAACCCCTCTCACCCTTAGTTGGTGATAACCCAAATGAAGATCTATTTTGGAGAAATAGCTAGCCCCTTGAAGTTGATCAAACAAGTCATCAATTCTCGAAAGGGTATATCTTTTCTTTATGGTCACTTTGTTCAATTGGCGATAGTCAATGCACATTATAAGAGACCCATCCTTCTTTCTAACAAACAACACCGGATCACCCCAAGGAGAGATACTTGGACGAATAAAACCTTATTCTAGAAAATCCCTTAATTGTTCCTTCAACTCTTTCAACTCGGATGAAGCCATTCCATAAGGAGGAATGGAGATAGGTTGTGTATCCGGTAAAGATCAATGCCAAAATATATTTCCCGTTCGGGAGGAATACCGGGAAAATCATCGGGAAAAACTTTTGGAAACTCATTCACTACCAGAACCGACTCTAGAAAAGGGGTTTCAGACTCAACATCCATAACCCTAACAAGATGGTAAATGCACCCTTTGGAGATCATTTTCCTAGATTTGAGGCAAGAAACAAATTGACCTCTAGGGATAGAATTTCCACCCTTCCACTCTAAAATGGGCTCATTAGGGAATTGGAATTTGACCACCCGAGTCCTACAATCTATAGAGGAATATGCATACAACCAATCCATACCCAAAATTACATCAAAGTCTAACATGTCTAACTCCACCAAATCCACCAAGGTAACTTTATGAGACAAAGAAATAGGACAACTCCTATAGACTCTTTTTGCCACTACCGAGTCACCAATTGGGGTAGAAACCAAAAATGGCTCTAGTAACACTTCGGGGAGTATTTCAAACTTCCTAGCTACAAAAGGTGTAACAAAGGAAAAAGTGGCACCGGGGTCTAACAAAGCATATACATCAATAGAAAATACTTGTAACATACCGGTCACCACATCCGGGGAGCTCTCTTGGTCACCTCGGGATTGAAGAGCATAAAAACGGTTTTGCTTTTGGGCATTGGACTTGGAACCGCTTGGAAGAGTTTGTTTGCCTTCTTTCCCCTTGGCCATGAGTACCAGACAATCTTTCATCTTGTGGTCACTCTTTCCAAACCCATAGCACCCATCCTAGCCAACTAAGCATTTGCCTTCATGTTTTCTACCACATTTTGCACAATTAGGCCTAGCAACATATGAACCACCACTATTACCTCCTTGAGGTTTAGGGTTGGAAACCCTATCCTTATAAACCCTTGGAGTACTAGAGGAGCCTTGATTGGAGAATCTTTGCTTGAACCTTTGCCGACCTTGTCCATCAGACTTAACATTGGAGAAATTCCCTTCACCGGTTCTAGATCTTTTCACCTCTCTATTGTTGCATTAGAGTTTCTCATTCTCCATTTGTTGGGAATACACCATAAGATGTGAGAGATCCAATTCATGAAGGAGCATTGTTGTACGACATTCTTTTCTTACCACTTTGGATATACCCATCATATACCTACTCATTTCATCCTTTGGATCTGCCACCATAGCCAGAGCATACTTGGACAATTTGGTAAACTTTAGAGAATATTCTTGAACATTCATGCCTCTTTGGCGAAGGTTGATTAATTCTTCCACCTTAACTTCCCTCATCTCCCAGGGAAAGAACCTATCAAGAAACGCCTTCTTGAACACCTCCCAATCTATGGGACCTGCTCCTACTGGCCTATTCCTCTTCCATTGAGTATACCATACTTGGGCCTTACCTTTCAATTGATAAGCGGCTAGTACTTTTTCTACCGAAGTTACTACCATAGCATCAATTATCTTGTAAACCTCTTCCACAAATTCTTGAGGATCTTCTCCCACTTTGGAACCAAAGAACATGGGAGGGTTCATCCTTGTAAAATCCCTCAATCTAGAAGCCTTGAAATTCCCACTAGGGTTCACATGGGGCCCAATATCTCTATTGGATTGGGCCGTCATAGCTTGAGCCATTGTTACAAGGGCCGACCTAACCTCTACATTCGTCAAAGCTGGAGGATTAGCCGGGTCTTGGTTATCTTGAGGAGCTTGATTACCTTGAGGAACTCCTTGATTCACATTCTCCTCTTCCACCCTTCTTGCGTTAGCCCTTCGTGTATTCATTTCCTAAAGACAAAAGAGAAGGATTAGAAGGAAGACTTTATAGAGTTAAACTCTATGGCACAACTTAAGAGTAATGAAAGAAGAGTAATTTCCTAACATCTTATACCCTCGCATTCATAAATGTGGCACGGTTTACACTCATGAACAAGACTCTACTAGACATTGCTTATGAGACATTATCCTAGAACCATTCTAAACCTTTTGCTCTGATTACCAAGTTTGTCACGATCCAAGGGTACCCCCTAGACATAACACACATAACACCCCTAAAGGCACTATGTAAGCCACTTAGCATATCATCACATAAGTAAAGAACAATAAAGAGTAAAAACAAATTTTCAATTCTTAAGGAGTTTTCATAAAAGCAAAGCGAAAGTCTAGACATAGTCTCATTTAGCCATCAATTACAATCGAAGTCTCAAATAGGGTCATAAACCTTACAATAGAAATCCAAAAGTCTAATACAATGAAAGGAAAGGAACAACAATACAACACTCATCCTTGGATCCATGAGGACTCACCACAAGTTAAGAGAATAGTCGATCCAAGCTTGTATCAAAGGAAGAACACCTAAATCATCGAAACCTACACTTAGTGACAAAAATGTAGAAGAAATATGGGTTAGTACAAAAATGCACTAAGTATGATAGCCCTGCATAAAATCCTTGAAACATGCTAAAAAGGACATTTTTATTGAAAAATATGCACTTTACCAAGTTTAAGATTCATAATGAAGATTCTTGTAAAAGCATAAGATACAAGCATATTCATCATATCATAATGGAAACAAACTATAAATATCCTCAATGCACCCTTATACAATGTATGAATAAGATCCTATAATCCTACCCATACTAAGGAGAGCTTATTAAGTAACTATAGTTCATAACTCAAATTCTAATTCATAATATCATAGTGGGATTAGCTTTAACCAACATAGAACATGAGAGCTTAATCATGGAATCCGGTGTCTACCCCATATCGAAAAGGGGTTGTCCTACTTGCCTAAGGTAGAACTAAACTATTAGCTTAGGTGGATCCACTAGCTAAAAGACCTATGAGGGAACATAGTTTATGGGATAAGGGGATTGCTACTAGAAAACCCGGCCTCTACTAATGTGAGGGCTTCCATCCCAAGAGGTTGTTCCTAAAACTCGGCCTTTACTATCGTGAGGGTTTCCATCTCATATTATTATCCACTCGGTGCTAAACATCATTCCCATTGAGTTTATATTAAGTCTTGACTTAAATTGATAATTATGGAAGAATTTCTTGACATTCAAACCAAAAAACTCATGCTAAAGCTCCTAGATTCAGTAGGTTAGACTAGTCTTCAAACCTTAGAATCACTATATGTGACAAACCTTTCACATTGTATGATATTCATACCTAACTGTGTACATGAGGATAATCATCGGATAAACACAACAATTAGATTATAATATATGCACTTTACTCTCAAAGCAATCTAATTGTATACACACAAGTCTCATACATATAGATAATTCTCATGTTTTTCCCTTCAAGGGAAAAAGATCACATTCAACCAATCAATATAGAATTACTAGATTAGATATAGATGGTAACATGATTCAAATAACTAAACTACTACAAGTACTATTTCATAGTTACTACAATTCACCCAACTCACAAGTCATAAATTAGGGTTATGGGGGTTTCATGGATTCATGGGAGATTTTGTCATAAAAACTATAAAAATAAACAATTCACTCATAATATAAGATAATTAAATCAATGAAAACATTTTTAGGAAGAATCCATGACTTGGAGTGAGAACCCTAGGTTTTGGAGACTTTTCTACTCTGAAATTGAGAGTTTGAGGATTTCATGGATGAAAGCATTCTATGAATCAAAGACTTCATACCTTATTGGAGATTCTTCACGAAATTGGGGAGAAAAGATGAATCCTTGAGCCCAAGACTTCAACTTCTTCTTCTTCTTCTTCTTCTTCTTCTATGGTGTTCTTGAGAGAGAAATATTTGAGAGGGAGTTGGTTTCTTTTTAGGAATTTGTTAGTTACGATTTCATGACATAGTTTAGGGCCTAAAACTCTTATATACTTAGTCTAAAATAATACTAAACGACCCCACAACAAAATAACTAAATAAGGAATTTACCTAAAGACCCCTCGCTTAGCCGATTTGAGGCAGCCTCCAGATCTCACCCACGACCACCATCTACGGACCATGGGTGGACCCAGGACCGATGCTGGTGAACCTTGGATTTGGTTTTGGGACTCGAAAAATAGGGGAGGGTCAGGCTTTGACCCACGTACCCTACCTACGGGGCGTGGGTCCATCCACGGATTGTGGATGCCCTTCATGGGTCGGCAGTTTTTGACAGCTTTTTGGGCTTGCCTTAGGGAGCTCCTCAAGGACCCTTGGTTGGTCCTTGGGGGGTCATACGTTAATGTCTACACCCAAAAACACCTATATTGAGTATAGGAGGTTATTTATGACTCTAACCTTTACCCTAAACTCCAATTAGGCTACTAGTTTACACATTAGGCTCTAGCTTAGTCTAGTAGTTTTACCGGGTGTTAAAGATTATTTTCAAAATCATATGTGGTGATTAACCCATTCAAAACCAACAATCCAAGTTCAGAAATCATAATAAAGTAATTTGAACATAATTAACAAAAGAGGAACATTTGTAATCAATTTTCATGAAAGTATTTCTCAACCTTTACCTCAGTTCGTAATTTAGAAAATATGAATAGTAAAATAAAATATGAATCTTGTATTGAAGTTTGAAGAAAGGAGTGTTCATACATACATTTTTACAAAGAACTTAGGAAAGATACCTTCAGAATTAACCTTAGATCTTGCTTCTTGAAGTTTTGGAGAAGAATAGGTGAAATGCTTGTCGTAACTTATCGAATCGCCTAGAATATTACTTTTGGGGGCAGTTAATAGTCATGGGATGGGAAAAGTACTAAAACACCCCTCCTAAAATGTGAAAGAAGAGAACACTTAAATAATTTTGGAGCCGATGTGAGTTTGTGTAGCAAGAGCCTACTTCGCGCGACCTTAACAATGAATTTTCCATGGGGACATGCAGTTGATGTCCACTTCACGCGACATATAGCGCAAAACCTATAGTACCTATTAAAATTGGCATAACTTTTAGTAGATAACTTGGATTGACGAACGATCGAAGGCATTGGAACAAAGGCTTCACGACCTTTCATTTTCTTGGTATTAGGCCACAAAATCTTAATACTCAAGGATTCCATTATAACCTTTATTCACATCCAAATATCTTTCCATAGTAAGAAATTGTTTTCAATACCTATCCAACATTTGAAATAATCGAGTTTGGAGCCTATTGTCAAAACTCGAGCCTACACCCTAGACGTAGCCAACACTCGAGAACCATTGTTTTTCCCCATATGAACCCTCATCCTGGCTGACTATAAGAGAAAGACTAACTCGAGCATACATAAATATCAATTTGAAAGAAATCCTAAATTAACATTGTATTATATCTCAAAATTCTCTAAATATACTTAGTATTAAAGATAAGTTCTAAAGAAAATATCTGAAACTAAAAAACTCTTCAAACTGTCTATCTATGAAGCTTCTACTGTACAAAGATGAGAGTCGGGACAAGACCCACAAATCTTCAAGAGAACTACTATTAACAACTCATAAAACTAGAGTCCTCCGAAAGAAAGGAAATCTCACTCAAAAGCTGACGAGTGAATGAAGTAATCTCAACCAACTCTTGTTGAGGATCCTAAGATTATGTATCTGCATCATTAAAAGATACAGGTCTAATGCCATCAATACATAAAGTGTACGGGTATGTAATATAGTTGAATAACAAATAACAGAATGAAAGGACCGTAATAGATACAAATATATACTCAACTGAATGTAAAGAGATAACAGAGTGAAATCATTAAAACTTCACAAACTTACTCATATTTGAACTCAATGTATTAAGTGATATAATAAAAATATATTTTAAACTCTATTTGGCAGCTTCTCTAACCGACAACCATCACTATGAGCTACATAATGATACAACGTCTCACCCACACTACCAGAACTATCCTATATGATGCCGGGATATAGGACAGCTCAACTAAGTGGATCCACTAAGCTACAAGGATTCCTTTACCCATGTTGGAAGACATGGTTTGTGAGGATTTTGAGTTGTTTGAACTCATCCCATATCGGTGCTCAATACTACTCCCAATAAATATATACTCATGCTCAAATGTATAAAACATATTCTTTCTCTATTTTGAGGTAATTACTCAAAATAACCTTTTGAAAAAGGTAACTGCTCTGAAATATCTCTGAACTCATAAACTCTTTTTAGAAATCAAAGTATCTCCTTTCTCAATATAACAAAATGATACATTTGAGACTACTTAGTTCCCTTAAACTTTACTAAAAAATTCTCTTTAAAACTCTTTCTCAAACTTCTCTTTAGTTTCTTAAAAACTCAGTTTAAAAACAACGTTGGCTTTAAAAGGTTCTCAAAATTTATAACTCAAAATAAGGTTCATGCTGAAATATAGACATGAGCGAATCAACTCAAGGATCTCAATAATAATATAGAAAAATGAATACTCATAACTCAACGATGCAACTCATCTCAAGACTACTCAATTCATAGGGTTCATGTTGAAATATAGACATGAACGAATCAATCTAAGAATCTTAGTGCATAAAATATAGCAATTCAATAATTAGAAATAAAATTTCAAAAAGAAACATGAACGTAAAAACTCAAAATCAACTCATCTCAAGAATACTCAAAATAGAACCCTAGATTACTATTTTACTGATATGAAAATAGATGTAAGGAGTGAGGATGAACTAGTCCAACAGTATGATATCCTTACATACCTGGAAAAAGAAGGTGCTAGAAAAATCTTGAAGAAACACTTGATTAGAAGCCTTGAAACCCTAGCTTGAAGGAGAAAAATCAAGAAAACCTGTCTTGATATTGTTGAATTAGTTTCTTGAAACTCTATGGCCAAGAATTAGGATTCTCATTAATGATTCATAATTGTATGAAGAAATTTGAGTTGGAAAGAATGAAATTCTTGTACAAGGACTTACTTTGAAGAAGAATATTGAAAAAGATTGATGGAAGTCTTCTACTTTTATTTTTCCTTAGGGTTTGAGAGAGAAGAGAATGAGGGATTAAGAGATGAAAATCTGTTTGGTTAGGGAATTTGATAATTCAAGAAATTAGTTTAGGATTTTATTAGAGGTAAAAATAAAAGAGGACCCTTTTTAATATTTTTCACATCGGCTAATTCGTCACTGCACTATATCAGGTTACTAAAATGGTCATAACTTTTTACTCGGAACTAAGATTGATATAAAACTGGTGGAGTTGGAAAGAAGATTCAAATACATTTAATTTGATAAGTTATGGTCTAGATAACTCTTTATATTCTAAGGGATATGATTGTTCAATGTTGACCCAAGTAGAATCTTACATCAAAACTTAATCGGTATGGAAACTTTCAACTCAACTTTGTGCTATGGGGTTCTAGTGACCTTCATTCATATCCAAATCCATTCCATACTAAAGAATTGACCTTTACACATAAGAAGAATTAAAAATCAGTCGATACAATCTTATTCACAAATGAAGAATGGTTCGAGTCTTAACTTACAAATTTTCGGGATGTAACACCTACACTCACTTAAAGAATGACTTGGGTCATAGTTTGAAAATTTGGGGCATTACAATGACCTATCCAAATATGTAATCAATTAACATATCCTTTATTTATTACTCATGATCTTATGCTTATATTTTAACTGAAAAATTGAACATTCAACTATATATGTACATTTTATTTGATTAAAAGCATTTCATATTACACTAGTTCATTTTTGGAATTTTTGGTAGTGAAGGATGACCATGAGTGTAAGTTTGAATTTGAGAAATTGCGGAATTAAAGGATATATTATCATCATCATTGTCGTCTACTTAACTGCATTCTCTTCTTTTGTACCGTAAGTTTCTTGTTGTTCTAAATATTTCATATGACCAATACTCATGTCTCCTATTTCACTATAGGTGGTGTTGCAGGAATATGAAAATACTTTAAATTATTAGTACTTATGTTTTAAAAATCAAAGGAAGCCTAAAAGGCCATATTTAATTTACAAAAAAAAAAAAAGAAGCTAAAAGTGTTAGGGGAAGAAGACCAAAAAACTATATCAGCATTACAAAGTTAAAGAGCCAAAAAGAACCAAACTAAAATAGAAAACAAACAAACAAAACTAGACAAAATTTAGAAACTCTTTAACTTGAACTTGCCTTCATCTAGTGATGTCGATGACTCTGTAACACTGGAAGAATGAGAATACAAGGTTATCATTTTTATTGTATAATTAAAGTATATGAAGAATGAAAATATAAGGTTATCATTTTTATTGTACAGTTAAAGTATATGAGGAAGATTCTTGAATTTTGATTGTCGATAATTACATGAAAAATTATGTACTAAATTTGTATATTTTTTCATCTATATTATGATTGAACAAAGTCTTAAAAAGGATGTATACATTGTTTTTTTTTTTTTTTTTTTTTTTTTTTTTTTTGTGTTTTTCTCTATTAGACTTCTTACTTTAGTTTTCTATGAATGCTTTATTGCTGCAGAACTATATTCCTATTTAGGTTCAAATTAATCATTTCTGAATTTATTGAAAGTTTTGCTAACTATTAACTAAATTTCAAAAGTTACACTTTAATTTGTTGCTTAAAAATATTTAATTTGAAACATCAAAGTACACCCTTCATTTGGTGTTTATTGGTAATATTATTAAAGATTTATTTGTAATTGTTGCATTTTATTACTCACTACATACATTATTCCATAGAATTTGGGTCATTCTTACATATCTATATAAATTCACATGGAACACACGTGTCAAGCACGTGCTCAAAAACTAGTATAATAAAAATACAATTTTTTATAAATATAATTTTTCTTTACATAATATATTCAATAGTAAACATTCATTAATATTTATCTTTTTTCATAATTTGACACTCAAGAAAACTTTTAAAGAAATTAGTCAAACACAATATGTTCAAAAGCACCCAAGAGCTCTTTTCAAATGAATTAGCCGAACACAAACTTTTTTAAAAATGAAACTTAGGACACCGAGGTCGTTTTTATTGAAACAAAAGATGTTCATGTACTCCTACAAGCCCATGAAAAAAAAAACAATACACAACAAAAATGTTTACAACCCACTCGGCCCAAATGAGCTGACACTCTATTAAAACAAAAGCTTATGAAGTAGGGTTTCTTAATCTGTTCCTCAGGCTTCTCTTCTTCATTGTTCACTCCTCCGTTGAGGATGTTTTATTTGTGCTTTTCCAACTCCAACTTCTATCTCCTCCGGTTGTGGGTGATTACCCTTCTCCATCTCCAAGTGATTAGGAGTTCGATGTTCAACTTGCAAAGATATATTTTTTCCCTTCTTCTATTTTCCTTTTTTTAGGTGTAACATACGGTGTAGATTCATGAGCTTCTAGGAAGCTTTCTAGATTGTTCAAACCTAGCATTTCAGCTATGTACCCTTTGATTTTTATTTTGTGTCCCCTTCACCTCCTTTTTCTAATTATTTATTTGATACTCTTCTCGAGATATCTAAGATGATGGGACTCAAGGAGAGAAACTGACTCCAACTGTTGTTCATATATGATTTATACTAGATCTAACCAATCTCCCTCTCTGACACACATAATCATGCACTTGAGGAATATGTAAGTCATCTCTTGTTTTATCCCTTTATGTATATTTTTTAATTATATATTATTTGTCATTATATATAGACATAAGAAAGATTCACCACATTAACTCGCATTAAATATATGATATTTTTCATATGCTGAATGCGTGTACATGATTTTAGGCGTAATGCTATGTTATTTATATTTACGTCAATTCATCCATATACTTGTGAAATATAAAATAGATTATTTAAGAGAAATTAACCAAGACACTTGTGAAATATAATGCAGATTCTTCAAGGAGAGTTCACCTAGACACATATAAAATAGAAAGAGAATTGTTCGAGGGAAACAATCTATCTATATTGATAGTGATCTATCTCCTTGAAGTTTTTGCCGCATCTATTTTATGCCTTCTTGTAGCGATTGGTTAGGCTAGGTCGGTTAGAATCTCTCTGCAGTCTTCAATTCTTATTGAAATAGGGAGAATCAATATTTTTGGGACTGAAGAAGAGTCGTACAGATTCTTTCAATCAAGATTCACCCAAAAAAGTACAAACAGTAGTCCTCGACATATCAAGTGGATTGTTTGAGGGAAAACATATATCTATATTGATAGTGATCCATCACCTAGAATTCTCTGCCACATCTATTTACTTCCTGCTTGGAGCGATTGGTCTAGCTAGGCTAGTTAGAACTTCTATGCAGTTCTCAATTTTAATTGAACTAGGGAGGATCGATATTTTTGACGATTGTAGCAGAGCCAAAGGTAACTGTTTCAATTGACATTGACCTAAATAACTACAAATAATAGCCCTCGACCTCCAATGTATGACCTACTGGCTGGGACTGCAGATGTAGGAAGATGGTCTACCTGCTAATCAAACTGCATTATATGTTGATAAAAAGAATGTTCATGAATTTATTTTCCAGAGAAATTGATGTTTTACTTTACAATTTTCATTCGATGAAGGAGTAAAGCATCTTAGTAATATCGACACGGTATTGTGATTTACTTATATAACTTTCTTCTTGTGATTTTAGATTACTTGTGTATCAAAAAATCAAATTTGAAAAGTTAATCTGACATATATTCTATGGACTATTAGTTAGAAAATACACAATATTAATTATGTCATAATCTAATAAAAAAGTTAATTGTCTTATTTGCATTTAATATATATCATATTGTACAAATTTAAATGTAAGCAATTATTGGTCAAGAATAATATTTAAAAAATTGAAAAATTCCTAATGATAAATAATTGAAAAATGTGAAGGATATATTTTTTTCTTGTATGACTAATGTTTTATCGTAAGATGAAATGTAAATCTAATTATATCAAGCATCACCAAAAAAGACAAAGAAAATAGAAAAGTTCATATATACTATTTATTTCAATTTTAATATAGTTATATATATATATATATATATATATATATATATAAATGTAAACAAGACAAAAAATATTGAATTCAGATGAATTAGTTCAACAGTACCTTATAAAAAGAAGTAGAAAACACTAAACATAAGACACATTAATGTAATTATCAAGGTGTTATAACATTACATTCAAAATTCCTTATCTAATTTTTTCTTTATGATAAACTCAATGCTGCACAAAATGTGAATTAAAAAGAGTTAAATGCTATCATTATGTACAAAATTAGATTCAATCATGTACCATATTGTTGGTTTCATGATCATTATTCATAGTTTTCAAATGTCGGGATAAAGCAAGCTATGTCAAGATAATCGTGAGTGTTTAGAAAAAAGTAGTAGGGATAAAATAGTTGCGAGCTACGAAAGCTCATTCAACCTACTCAGCTAATATTGTGCTTGATCCTTAGCATTCATGATGTTATGTTGAATTGTTTTACCAAGTATTTCAAATACTTTGACAGACATTTTCACCCCCTCTCCTCTGTTTTGGGCCTCTTTCAAGAGTGTTTTAGCTTTTTTGAGATGTTTCTCTGCTGCTATGACCTTTCTATTCCTTTCTACCAAGACCTTTTTAGCTACTTTAGAAACAAGCATGGTAGTCTCTGTTAACTCGATTCAATAGGAGGAATTTTTCTCCATATCTTCCTCTTCAAAAATCTCACTCAAATACTATTGCAGCGAAGTTATCAAGCTTGACATCCGTGATAAGAGACAAAAGGTTTCATAGCTTCGATAGAAGAAAAACTAGTGATGATAGTTTTCGTTTAAGTAAATCTATGTAAACTTTTGTCTTTGATGTTGCGTATGCCAAAGTTTATGTAACTTTGTTGCAACAATATCAAGATGAAATTCTGAAAAGGAAGATATGGAAAAAACATCTTCTTATTTAATAGCATTAAGTGAGACTACATTGCTTGTCTCTAAAGCAGCTAAGAAGGACTGGGTAGAAAGGAATAAGGAGGTCTTAGCAATAGATAAACAACTCAAAAGGTTGAAAAACTCTTGCAAGAAGCCCAGTGTTTCTCTGGAGAGATGAAAAGATCTACCAAAGTATTTTAATTATTGGATGAAAAATTTAGCAAGACACCATAGAAACTAAGGATCAAGCATAATATTTGCTAAGTAGGTTGAATGAGCTTGTGTAACCCGCAACTATTTTATCCCTACTATTTTTTCTAAACACTATAGACAATTGTGAATTATCCTCACGAAGTTTACAAGACACATGATTTGATCTTGATTACACATGATGGTGACTTAACCATGAAAGCCTAATATTTAGAGAAGCACATTATTATTTATCTCTAGATTTCAATTGATGAATATGATATTAAAAGCAAAAGAGTTGAATGAATGATATTTTTTTAGTTGAAAGAAAATGAAATATCTTCATTCTTACGTGTGAACTGCTGAAGAATGAAGAATAAAGAATGAAGAGTGAAAATACAAGTGCTATCATTTTAAAATGAAATATCTTCATAATTCTTTGATCAATTTCTACTCCCACTCTCAGACTTCTAAACATGACTCCACAATGCAAGCTCTAGGTTCATCTCACTGCTCATGGGTCACAACACCCTAATTTATACTTTATAGGACGTAAATACTACCTCCATATTCACACACACACACTAATGGAATCTTCTTAAGTCATAGTGTAATTTTTGTACTGCTTTTTATGACTAAATTTGAAAGAATCGAACAATTAGAAATATGAGCTTTAAACACCCATGTCACTTCAAAATTAAGGCATATCAAATGAAATTAAAGTAGGAAGTATGCATGAGTTTATTACGGATAACTCGATTACACGATCTGGAGTATGAAAGAATGAGAACCAATTCCTAAATGTATCATAACTTCCTCATTATAAGTGTGGCGTGCTACGCACTCATAAAAAGGACTCTACTTGACATGGTTTCATAGAATATTAGGGCACTTGAACCTTAAGCTCTAATACCAAGAGGTTTTCATACCCTGAGACCCCACCGTGGATGCGATATGGCACTTGGAAACCCCTTAGGCCCGAGAGCACTTACCAACCTTTTTAACCTAAATAATTCAATACAAATACCAATGCAGAAAGTAAGACCCATTCTAATTAGCCTTTAAGAAAATTCAAAAAAGGAAGACAAATTCAACTCTTAATTAGAAAACCAAATCAACTAACCATAGGTCTACAAAACGTATGCTAACAAATTAACAATATCTACGTCAAGACATGGTCCCCGACATACCATGAAAACCAGGAAAGATTGATAAAAGAAAAGTCCGCTTTTCCAGAAGATTGAAATAGCGCCACAATGCTGACAATTATCCCTCAATGATCTACTGCTGCCCAAAACAACAAACATGTATCTCCAATCCTACATCATGAAACGATGTAATGTCTGAAGATGGTTAGTACGATGAGCACTCGCATGCAACCTAGGGGAGAAGATAAAAAATATACATATATACAACATAACCATGAAGGAATGATAAAATCATAAGTGCATACCCAAAACATTTAGACTTACCTTTCAAAAATCATTAATACTGAGTATTGTAAAGTTCACTGACATAATGCGAGCCATGGGCTATATGGGTATGGGCTACGCCAGACCAAGGTCGTAAATCCATGTATGCTGCACAAATTTGAGAATATAAGAGTCTAGAGAACCAAATCTCCCTAGGAAAGGACTGTAGAGGCTGCTCTAATTAACAACCTACAATGGTTATCCATATTTCAAGACAGCGACCTCCCATGTCAGCAAACATGATTTTGAGAGATGAGTCACAAGGACTTTATGCCTTCTCTTTGATACTGCCAACTCTCTTTAAGCCCCAATTAAAACATTTTCAAGTGTCACGTACCAAGCGTACATCCTGGACGTGGCCGACACTCGAGAACCATTGTTGGTCCCCAAGTGAACCCTTGGCCTGGCTAACTACTAAGCGAAAGACTTACTGAAGCATTTAAAGAATTAAAACAGAAGTAAATCATTAAAATTGTAAAATGCTCAACTCATACTATCTGAAGAATAATCAATGCAATAATAATAGTTTGAAAAACACCTTAAAGGAAAAGAAAGTACTGAGAGACTCCTCAACTCTATCTATCTATGTATGAAGACTCTATAGTTCAACATGGATGTCAGGACAAGACTCACGACACCCTAAAATGACTAAATTGAAAAGTAAAATAGAGTCCTCCGAAATGCAATATGGCTCACCAAAACTAACTGGAGAGCAAAATGATCTCAACGAAGCGCATGTTGATGATCTTGAACACCTGCATATGCATCATAAAACAATGTAAGTCGAATGACATCAGTACATTAAATGTACAAGTATGTAATAAAGCTAAATAAATAAATAACTGAACTGATAAGGCTCAAGAACTACTCACCTCAACTCAACTCAAAGCATAGGTAAAAGATAGAATGTTTAGAGCTTTACAATTAAAAGAGGCTAACTTAAGTATGTATAAGAAAATATAATAAAATACTTTTTAAACTATTAAGGAGATTCTCGCCCATGCTTCCAGAACTGTCCTATACCTTGTCGAGATATAGGACACCTCAACTAGGTGGATCCACTAAAGCTATGCTCGAAAGTAATAAGGAGTCGTCTAAAAAGTACGATCCTTTACCCATATTGGCTACATGGTTTATGAGGATTTTGAGTTGTCTGAACTCATCCTTATATCGTTGCTCAATACTACACTCAGTAAATATACATACTCATGTTCAAATGTATAAACCATACTCTTTCTCAATTTGAGGTAATTGCTCAAATTATCCTTTTAAAAGAGGTAACTCCTATGAAGTATCTGTGAAAACTCTTTATGAAAAACAAAGTTCTCTTTATCAATGTAAAGGTAAGACATTTAGGAATCAATTAGTTCCCTTAAACTTTACACAAAAGTTTCTCTTTGACCTCTACTCAAAACTCTGCTTTACTTTCTCATAAAATCAGTTTAAGATAACTGTTTAGTTAAAAAGATTATCAATAAATGCTCAATTATAACTCAACAATAGGGTTCATGCTGAAAAATAGACATGAACAATAAACTCAAGAATCTCAATGAAAGATATATCAACTTAATAATTAGGAAATAAAATTCATCAACGAAACTCATCTAAAGAATTATCAAATTTAAGGATGTAACCCTAGATTATTATTTAGTAATAGAAATTTGATGTAGGTCGTGAGGACAAACTCACTCCATCACTATGATAGCCTTACATACCTGGAAGAACAAAGTTCTTGACGAAATCAATGAAATTCGAAGAATGCTTGAAAACCCTAGCTTTTCTCCTCTTGAATCCTTGCTCTAAGTCTTTGAAGTGTTAAAGAACATAAAAGAATGACTTAACACTATTTAGAACCTTAATAAGGTGCAACAAAGGGCCATGGTTTAGGCTTATAAAGGGTGAAAAAACACTAAACTAACCTTCTTAAAACTTGACGAAAACCTTATACGGGTAAATCTACGATTTGTGGTTTGTTATACAGACTATAGATCCCATTCGTGGAATTTATATTGAATTTTAAGTCTCAAAATTTCATTAAATAGGTCCAATCTATGATCCGTAGAAGTTTCTACGAACCGTAGATCTAATATGTAGACTTTATATAATTTTCGAACTCAAAAGTCCATTTTACATGTCCACGCTACTGCCCGTAGAATGGATCCATAGGAATTGGACCCCAAAATCTGACTCCTAGTTCTTTTCCTAAGACTTGAAAGTGCAGGTTGTAGTTAAATCTATTGCCTGTAGAATGGATCCGTAGTTCACAGACTCAGAAAAATCTGATATGGCAGTCTCTAGTAAGATGGTCTAAACTTTTTAATCCAAACTCGAAATGAGGCAAAATTGGTGGAGTAGGAAAGAGGACTCAAAGACCTTCAATTTGGTAGGTCATGCACCACCTATTTCATTATGTGCTGAGAGATATGATAATTTGAAGTTGACCTAAGTAGAATCTTATGTAAAAACTTAATCGGTCGGGAAACTTTCAACTCCACTTATTGCTAGGGGTTTCATGTAACCTTGATTCAAATCCAGATTTGTTCCAATACTAAAGAATTGACCATTTCACATATGAGCAATTTAAGAATCACCCACACGATTTTACATGCAAAATAAAAAATGATTACGGCCTTAACTTCAAATTTTTTTGGGGTCTTACAATATCTCCCCCTTGGAATCATTCGTCCTCGAATGATGGATGAACTGAGCATGAAAAGGGCAGGGAAATGTTTAGTAGCCTAATTTAGTGAATAATACACATAAAACTCATGAACTCAAAATACTGAAGGAGGGACTTAATTGAATGAGTACTTTAGTAAAAGTTAATATCTTTGACTATAATAAATCACAGGAAAAGAGATGAGGGTATCTCTTCTTCATATCTTCCTCGGCCTCCAATGTAGCCTCCTCAAAAAACTAATTTTTCCACAAGACTTTGATGGATGTTGTAACATCTCAGACTTTGAGAAAGGGCTAAAAAGGAAATTTGGTAAGATCACGAACCCAAAACAGACCATGGACCCTTCAACACCCTAAAAGGGCCATTTGGGGGTCCACGACCTATTAAGGGCTTCGTGAGTAACCATCTAGGACTATCCTGGCAGGGGTCACCTAGAAGGTACCATAGAGGGTCCGTCTATGGATTCACGGCCCGTCAAGGGCATCGTGAACCACCCTCCATGGGCTATCTGAGAGGGAGTCACCTAGATGGTGCCCTTGACGGCCTGTGGTGACTTGGACAGCCCATCAAGGGGTCCGTACAAGTCACCCAGATGGTGAGGTTGCACCCAAGGTCACTGTGAAGGACCACAAATTCCAAGACATTCCGTGAAGCTTCACATGGACCGTGAAGTTGTCCGTGAAAGAAACCTATCAGACTTTGAGTTTTGGTTCAACTTTAAATGATCATATCTTTCAGTAAAAAATGAATTAGGTGGCCTATCACCTATAAAATTAAAGGTCTCTGAGTCCTCTCAACGCTACCAAGTTTTTACCTGATTTCGAGCTTTCCAGCACCACCAAGTTTACCTAATTCTGAGACTGGAGTAAGAAGTTATGCTTGTTTATGTGAAGCCATGTCGGGCAGGGCAACATGATCACCTACTAGATGGACCATCATGCCTTAGACTGCCTGTCAACCCACTCTTGTCAGCCACTTCGTCATCTTTAAGTCAGGGTCGTATTGGTCTTTTACCCTATGCATTTGGTGCTTAAGGTACGTCGTTTGGTACTTAAACTATGTCGTGTTACTTAGTCTAAGCCTAAGTAATTAGTCAGAAAGTACCTAAAATCTTCATTCTCCTAGTATTTCTGTGTAGTTTTCGTCACCAGGTATGTGGGATCTCACTAGTGGGTTCTTTTCACCCATTAGGTCCCTAGAATTTAGTCAATTCTTTAGTTTCTCCATATATTGTTCAGACCTAGGGTTCCTAAATCTTAGGGATCTATTGCAATTAAGTTGCTATAGTCTCTATAATGTTAATTACATGCTTCTTACACAATTAGTGTAGTCCCATATATAGAACACATAAACCCTAGTTTGTGTTAGTTATCAATATTTCATGAATTATACTTTCTAAGAAGATTAGTCAAACAACCATGCTTCAGAATTCGAATGTCACATCTTCTATACATGTATGCTGTATTCTCATATAATTATTAGTATTTTGAGCTACTCAGTATTTCAGTTGCATTTTTGCATTACATTCAGTTGGGAGTAGGCTTAACACTGAGTTGGACTAGGGTTCAGCATCCCATAAAGTCCAAAACTACTACCCCCATAGATTTATAAGTCCCCTCTGTCGGGCATCAATATTAGTGATCATGCCACAACCATGCATTTATACCCCGGCAAGGTATATTGGGTCCTCTTGATAGGGCGTATACATCAGACTCTGCATTTAGCTCACGTGGTCTATATTGGTTAATAGTATCTCCCACATAAGATTCATATTTCATTAACCATGTATTTAGTATTTACTTCAGTATTCAGTTCAACATGTTATCTTCATGATTAGTACTTGGTCATTGCATCCAACTCAGTTTTCAGTTATGCTTCTGTATGTCTATTTCCATGTTTAGTTGTTATAATGTTCAGCTTTGCATATGTCCTGCATGCTCAATACATTCATAATACTCACACATAATTTTGCGCTACATTGTTTCATGATGTAGGTTCAGGCACTCAACATCCAGGCCGCGCTTAGCTCGATTTCCAGTCCGTACTCAACAACATTAGTGGTGAGTCCTCATCATTCAAGGACATTTCTTTATGCTTTTAATTTAGTTAGTTCATTACTAGTTTCAATATTTAAGGGTTAGTTGGGAACTTGTCCTAGCAGCTCATCAGTATTATAGGCTTTCAGACATAGAGTCAAACCTAGTTGTTTTGGGTTGTTCCACATTTGAACTTATTTATATGCTCAGTTGAGCTCTTTTAGATTTACTCATCTTTCACTTATGCTTCCACTTAGATAGAATTATTTCAGTATGCTTGTGATGTGCCAGATTAAGGGTTAGCTTGGGGTTACTTGTGACCTTAGGTCCCATGTTACGTCTAGGGGCAAGCCTTAGGGCGTGACAGATGCAACCTCTTTGGTTCTCAACTTGTGAAACTGATGATCAAGAATTTGAATGGAAATCTACTCATAAGATAGGTTGTCCTTGATACCAATATTCTCGGTACGCATAATAAGTGTCACAACCCAGAGGTACCCCTAGAAGTAACAAGGCATATAAGACCCCGAGAGGCCTCATACAAGCCATTTAGCATATCATAATATAAAGTAATAGAAATGAGCGGGAATTTAAAACTTTTCAATACAATCAAAGTCTTATAAAATGAGCGGAAGTCTAACAACATTGTCTCAAACCATGTAAACAACATGAATAAAGTCTTGCATCACAGTCCATACAAAAGTCCAAGACATAAAGGAAAAGCATAAAAGAAAGTGGTGATCACATTCCCGAACATAATGAGGACTCACCAAAGCTTCACTTCCTTGATCAACAACGAAGCTAGCCACGAGTGTGAGAATCAATGTTGCCGGACCCTACATTTGATAAGAATGTAGGCAAGAGTATGCGTTAGTACAATCATGTACTAGATATGGTGGCTAGCATAAATAACATAACATAAGTATTAGACAACATAAGACAAAAATCATAAACATAATCAAGTCATAATAGGCATCATAATGAAAGAGGAATACTTCCTTAAGTAACCTCACTTATCCTTAGCCAAGACATAGGTCATTCGCCTCTAGTCAAGCTTACATCATGGAATGTATATCTAGCAACACTCCAAGCAATCAACTTCATATCATAATCACATTAGTCATATTTACTTTTAAAAACATGGATATTTGTCTCAATGCTTAGCATATAAAGGCTAATGGGTATTTGCCTCTTGCCTTACTTACTTGTAGATCGCGGGTACTCGCCTCCACAATCTCATCATATGACACAGGTACTCGCCTCCACATCATTTCATAAGGAGCATAGGTACTTGCCTCCATGTCCATTCATCATAGTAGAAACGTGGGGACTCACCTCTTGTTCAATTCTAAGGAGTATGGGAATCACCTCATATCCTTGCATATGGAGGTCAAGGGTAATCGCCTCTAGCTTCATCATTCATTAAGTATTTTAGTCTAGATTCATTTTAGGTGAGCAACCCTTTAAACCTAGAATAATTCATGTGAGTAGACCTTTCATAATCATTCAATCATGCTTAACAATTCATTATAGGAAGTATCCCTTCTATACTATAACATCAACAATCAACAATTCATAGTCTAGGCTTTACTCTCAAGCACTACATCTCATGATCATCATCTATGTTTAACTCTCAAGCAATTAACATTATATTCATCATATATGCTTCAATCTCAAGCAATTCTAATCATAATTCATCAATCCTATAAGGATATATCTAATCCATAGAGTTTCCCTCTCATGGCATCAAACCCAACTATATCAATTCAACCCTAAAATCATAGGATAGGCATGAGTACATGTAATTTTATCAATTCAATCATAAACAATGACAATCCACTCAATTGGATCAACGTTCATCACAACCCACAACATTGGAAGAAAGCCTAACGAGAATTGGGAAAATTCTTCTTCAAATTATGGAATTCTAAGGGACTCCATGGGAGGAAGGATCCCATGGATGAAAAGCAATCATGCCGTAGTCACAATGCCCTTAGAAGCTTGAAGATTTGGAGACTTGATCTTGACCTAATTTCAATCTACTTATTCTTCTTCTTCTTCCACCTCCTAGAGAGAATATTTGAGAATAGTTTTGGGTTTTCTTTTGGGAATTGAGAGAATGAATTGATTGAGTGAGTTTAGGGGTTTAAAATCCTTATATAGGTGGTCTAGGTTTAGGCAAAATGACACCACATTGATTTAATTAAAACTGGAAACACCCTTAAGCCGTCAACTTAACCGTCCCAATAGGCCCACTCATAAGACCCCGCCGATGGACCTACGGTCCATCCTGGTCAGTCGTTGTCTGGTCAGAGATTTTTGGCCATTGACAGTGGCTGGGACCATGGGGCATGGACCTACCTACGGGGAATAGGTCCCACCGTTGTCCATGACCTGGACCATTTTCTGAGGTTTCCTACCCACGGCCCCCACCTACGGTTCGTAGGTTAATCCACGGGCCGTGGTTGGCCCTCATGGATGGCACCTGTAAGTCCAATTTCTGCAACTTCACCTCTTTTCGAATCCAGGGTGTTACATTATCTCCCCTTTGGGATCATTCATCCTTGAATGAGGTTCAAGGCATATTTCTAAACAAAAATACTCAAGACTAGCAACCCATCATGCATGCAACATCTAAATGCACACAACCAAAGAGGAATCATCAAATCCAAAGTAAACATAGTCAATGCACCATATGGAAGTAGGAACTACATCTTGCAACCCAATATGCATAAAATCTTAACACTTTTCATGTTCAAGGAGGAACTATCATCTCCAACTCAAAAGCAATGCTCAACACAATCTCATGGAGCCTAAATGTAATTGATTCTCAAATCACATATTCAAGGAGGAAATCTCCACTCCAAGTCAAGGCATGTTCAACAACTCATCTCATGAAGTCTATATGCAAATCATACTCAATACTAAAAAATATGATGAAAATGAATCATATAAGCCATTTTCTTCCATACTTAAGCCTTTTCATGAACATGCAAATTTAAGGAAATCATGGAAATACATAAAATACATATGACCTTAAACAAAAGCAAACCAAGAGGAACTCATTACCTTAAGCTAGAATAGGAGGAAAAAGGTGAGGATATCGGGACATCATATCGGCCTAGGCCTCCCAAGTAGCACCCTCAACTAGGTGGTTTCTCCATAACACCGTAATGGAAGCAACCTCTTTGTTCCTCAATCTCCTAACTTATCGGTCTAAAATCTCAATCGAAACTTCTTCATAAGAAAGGTTCTTATTCACTTCTAACCCATCTAGGGGAATTATGGATGCTGGATCTCCTACACACTTTTTCTACATAGAGACATGGAAAATTGGATGCACCGATGACAACTCATTAGGTAAATCAAGCTCATATGTAACCTTACCAACACATCTCAAAATTTGATATGGGCCTACAAAATGGGGACTAAGTTTCCCTTCTTACCAAACCTCATCACACCCTTTGTGGGTGAGATTCTCAAGTAAACCCAATCATGCACATCAAATTCAAGGGCTCTCCTTTTAACATTAGCATAAGACTTTTGTCAACTTTGGACCGTTGTCAACCTCTCTCTAATGAATCGAACCTTCTCTATAGCCTCATGAACTAACTCGGGTCCTATCAAAGCAATCTCACCCACCTCAAACCATCCTATAAGAGATCTATACCTCCTACCATAAAGAACCTCAAACAGAGTCATACCAATACGCGAGTTGTATCTAATATTATAGGCAAATTCTATCAAAGGTACATGGTCATTCCAATTTCCCATAAAATCTTTCACTCAAGCCCTCAACATGTCTTCTAATGTTTGGATTGTTGTTTCCACTTGCCCATCAGTTTGGGGGTGAAAAGTTGTGCTAAGCTTAACTTTCGTTCCAAGACCATTTTGGAAAGACTTCCAAAATTGTGAAGTAAATTGAGTACCTCTATCGGAGATAATGGACAAGGGAACTCCATGAAACCTTACCATCTCTCTCAAATACAACCTAGCATAATCTTCCGCCGTATAGGAAACATTGACAGGAATGAAATGGGCCGACTTCGTTATTCGGTCTACTATGACCCAAATCGAATCATATTGATGCCGAGTACGGGGCAATCCCACTATGAAGTCCATATTCAAATCTTCTCACTTCCAAGTAGGAATGCTATTATCTTGGGATAGACATACCAGTTTCTGATGCTAAACTTTCACTTGTTGGTAATTAGGACACTTAGCCACAAATCCTGCAATATCTTTCTTCATCCCATTCCACCAATAGATCTCCCGCAAATCACAATACATCTTGGTGGCTCTCGGGTGAATAAAATAACGAGGAACTATGGGCCTCTGACATGATCTGTTCCCTTAAGTCATCAACATTCAAAACACACAAATGACCTTGATACCTTAGGACACCATCTCCCCCTTGAGAGAAAGGCTCTATGGATTTCTTTAGAACCCCCTCTTTCAATTCAACTAAGGTCGGATCAAGACATTGCTTTGCTTTAACATCAGTTACAAAAGACAATCCAGACCCATTATAGACTATGATACAACCCTTGGTGGAATCCACTAGCTGAACTCCCAATCGGGCCAACCTATGAACATCTCAAACCAACTCTTTTCTCTCATCATTAACATGTGCAACACTACCTATGGATAATCGATTAAGGGCATCCGCCACCACATTTTCTTTACCAGGGTGATAGAGAACACTCATATCATAATACTTTAGTAACTCAAGTCACCTTCTTTGGCAAAGATTTAGATCTTTTTGGGTAAACACATGTTGCAAACTCTCGTTAGCGGTGAAAACATTAACATGGACCCTATACAAATAATGCCTCCAAATCTTTAAGGCAAATACAATCGCCGCTCATTCAAGATCATGTGTAGGATAGTTATTCTCATGAACCTTTAGTTGCCTTGAAGCATAGGCAATCACCTTACCATTTTGCATAAGCACACATCCCAACCAAACTCTAGAGGAATCACAATATACCACAAGGCCATCCGTACCTTCCGATAAGGTCAACACTAGAGCGGAAGTAAGTCTATCTTTCAACTCTTGGAAACTTTTTTCACAAGCTTCGGACCATATAAACTTGGCCTTCTTTTGAGTCAAAGCCATCAAAGGAGAAGCAGTGGAGGAAAACCCCTCAACAAATCTTCTATAATAACCGGCCAAACCTAAGAAACTTCTAATATCTGTCGGTGATAGAGGTCTAGGACAACTCTTGACCACATCTGTCTTCTTTGGATCTACCTCAATACCCTTGCTTGAAACTATATGGCCAAGAAAAGCTACAGACCTTAACCAAAACTCACATTTACTAAACTTTGCATAGAGTTGTTGGTCCTTGAGAATTTGCAATACAATCCTCAAATGATCAATATTATTATTCTCACTTCTTGAATAGATCAAAATATCATCTATGAACACAATTACGAACATATCAAGGTATTGTAAAAACACCCTATTCATCAAGTCCATAAAAGCCACCGGGGCATTAGTCAAACCAAATGATATAACCAAAAACTCATAATGACCATATCATGTTTTAAATCCCGTTGTCAGAATATCTTCCTCTTTTACCCTCAATTGGTGATAACTCGACCGGAGATCAATTTTGGAGAAATAACTTGCCATTTGATATTGGTCAAATAAGTCATATATTCTTGGGAGAGGATACCTGTTCTTGATGGTTACCTTGTTCAACTACCGATAATCAATACACATACGAAGTGAACCATCTTTCTTCCTAACAAACAACACCGGAGCACCCCATGGAGAGAGATACTCGGTTGGATGAAACCCTTATCCAATAAGTCCTTTAACTGATCCTTCAACTTTTTAAGTTCCTCCGAAGCCATTCTATAAGGAGGAATATAGAGAGGTTGGCTATCGGGAAGAAGGTCAATTTAGAAGTGTATTTCCCTTTCGAAAGGAATACCAGGTAGTAATCAGGGAAAACTTTCAAAAACTCTTTTACAATTGGGATCGACTCAAGAATAGGAGTTTCAAACTCCACATCCCTCACCCTCATTATATGGCCGACACAACCCTTTGAGATAATTTTTCGGGCTTTTAGGTAAGAAACAAATTTTCCTCTAGGCATAGAATTTCTTCCCTTCCATTCTAGGATAGGGTCATTTTGAAACTAAAATTTGACTACTCTAGTCCTACAATCAATAGAGGTGAAACAGGAATGAAACCAATCCATACCTAAGATAACATCAAAATCTATAATGTCAAGCTCTATCAAATCAACAAGAGTAACTCTATGGGACAAGGAAATGGGACATCTTCTATAAACCCTCTTAGCCACCATAGAATCACCAATAGGGGTAGAGACAGAAAAAGGCTCCAACAACACATCGGGAAGTATATCAAATCTCATAGCTATATAAGGAATCACAAATGAAAATGTCACACGCGGATCAAGTAAATCATACACATCTATATGGAAAACTTTTAACATACCAGTCACAACATCCGGGGAACTCTCTTGATCACCTCTAGTTTTGAGAGCATAGAAATTGTTTTTCTTAAGAGCATTCCCACCCAAACCACTTGGACCGGATGAAGGGTAGGGTTGAGCCCTTCAACAACCATATCCATCATTCTTAGCAACCGAAGGACAATTCCTTATTTCGTGATTTGTCTTTTCACAACCAAAGCAAGCATTAGAACTCGCTAGAAACTTCCCTTAACGATTTCTCCCACATTTAGCACAAGTAGGCACCGAAGACCTATTACCATCTCCTTGAGGTTTTGGGTTAGACACCCTTTCATTATTAGGCCTTGAAAGAGCACTAGAAGAGCCTTGCCAGGAGAATTTTTGCCGAAACCTTGAACGACCCTGTCCACTGAATCTAGAATGTGAATAGTTACCATCATCCACCCTTGCTCTCTTAGCCTCTCTAGATCTTTCCTTGAGCTTTTCTTCCTCAATTTGTTGGGAATGTAGCATAATGCGAGAAATTTCCATGTCTTGGACAAGCATAGCAGTGCGGCACTCTTTGACTACCATGTCAGACACTCCCGACACAAACTTACTTATTTTGGCCCTACGATCCGCCACAATGGAAGGAGCATACTTGGATAGTTGAGTGAACCTCAAAGCCTATTCCCTTACACTCATATTTCCTTGCCTAAGGTTGATGAACTCAAGTACCTTGGCCTCTCTCATCTCTAGAGGGAAGAATCTATCAAGAAAAGCACTTCTAAATCTTTCCCATTATATGAGACCTGCTTCCACCGACCTTGCCTCTTTCCACTGTTTGAACCAAATCTGAGCAACCCATTTGAGCTAGTAAGCGGCTAGTTCCACCTTTTCTACCGAAGTCACACCCATAATGGAAAGTACCTTGTAGACTTCGTCGATAAACTCTTGAGGGTCTTCCTGATGGAGCCATAAAATTCGGGAGGGTTCATTCTTGTAAAATCCCTCACTCTTGTTGTCGCCGTACCCACATTTTGGTTCACGGGACTACCACCTCTCTATTGGATTGTGCTGTCACAGCTTGAGCCAACACTTGGAATGCCGACCTAAACTTCGCATTTGTTATATTCTTATTCAATGGGTCAACCAGAGCTTCAGGATAAGCTTGTGGGGGAACCTGAGAAGGAACCTCTTGCCCAAAATTGTCTCCCTCCATCCTTCTTGTAGCCCTTCTAGTAGTCATATCCCGAAAACTATCGGCATGAATTAGGAGAAAGACTTATAGAGTTAAACTCCATGGCACAACTTAGAGAATTGAAGAAGTGAAGTTTCCAAAACATATAATAGCCCCTCATTCATAAATGTGGCATGCTTTACACTTATGAACAAGACTCTACTAGATGTGGTTTGAGACATCCTACAACCATTCTAAACCTTGTGCTCTGATTACCAAGTTTATCACGACCAAGGGGTACCCCCTAGATGTAACAAGGTGTATAAGACCCCGAGAGGCCTCATACAAGCCACTTAGCATATCATAACATAACGTAATCGAAATGAGCGGAAGTTTAAAGCTTTTCAATACAATCAAAGTCTTTTATAAAATGAGCGAAAGACTAACAACATTATCTCAAACCATATAAACAACATGAATAAAGTCTTGGATCACAGCCCATACAATAGTCCAAGAAATAAAGGAAAAACATAAAAGAAAGTGGGGATCACATCCTCGAACACAATGAGGACTCACCAAAACTTCACTTCCTTGATCAACAACGAAGCTAGCCACGACTGTGATAATCAATGTCGCCGGACCATACATTTGAGAAGAATGTAGGAAAGAGTATGCATTAGTACAATCAAGTACTAAATATGATGGCTAGCATAAACATCATAACACAAGCATTAGTCAACATAAGACATAAAGCATAAACATAATCAAGTCATCATAAGCATCATAATGAAAGAGGAATACTTCCTTAAGTAACCTCACTTATCCTTAGCCAAGACATAGGTCATCCGCCTCTAGTCAAGCTTACATCATGGAAGGCATATCTAGAAACACTCCAAGCAATCAACTTCATAACATAATCACATTAGTCATAGTTACTTTTAAAGACATGGAGATTCGCCTCAATGCCTAGCTTATAAAGGCTAAAGGGTATTCGCCTCTTGCCTTACTTACTTTTAGATTGCGAGTACTCGCCTCCACAACCTCATCATATGACATGGGTACTCGCATCCACATCATTTCATAAGGAGCATAGGTACTCGCCTCCATGTACATTCATCATAGTAGGAATGTGGGAAGTCACCTCTTGTTCAATTCTAAGGAGTATGTGAATCACCTCATATCCTTGCATATGGAGGTCAAAGGTAATCGCCTCTAGCCTTATCATTCATTAAGCATTTTAGTCTGATTCATTTTAGGTGAGCAATCCTTTCAACCTAGAATCATTCATGTGAGTAGAACTTTCACAATCATTCAATCATGCTTAACAATTCATTATAGGAAGTATCCCCTCCATATTACAACAACAACAATAAACAATTCATAGTCTAGGTTTTACTCTCACGAACTACATCTCATTATCATCATCTATGCTTTACTCTCAAGAAATTAACATTATATTCATTATATATGCTTCAATATCAATCAATTCTAATCATAATTTATCAATCCTATAAGGATATATCTAACCCATAGAGTTTCCCTCTCGTGGCATCATACCCAACTATATCAATTCAACCCTAAAATCATAGGATAGGCATGGGTACATGTAATTTCATAAAAAAATGTAATTCTATCAACTCAATCATAAACAATCACAATCCACTCAATTGTATCAACATTCATCATAACCCACAATATAGAAGATTAAAAGACTTGATCTTGACCTAGCTTCAATCTCCTTCTTCTTCTTCCACCTCATAGAAAGAGAATATTTAAGAGGAGTTTTGGGTTTACTTTTGGGAATTGAGAGAATGACTTAATTGAGTGAGTTTAGGGGTCTAAAATCCTTATATTGGTGGTCTAGGTTTAGGAAAAATGACACCACATTTATTTAATTAAAATGGGAAAAGATCCTTAAGCCCTCAACTTAACCGTGCCAACAGGCCCACCCACGAGACCCCGTCGATAGATCATAGATGGACCTACGGTCTGTCCTAATCAGTCGTCGTTTGGTCAGAGATTTTTAGCCATTGACGATTGTTAGGACCACAGGGCATGGACCCACTTACAGGGAGTAGGTCCCATCATGGTCCATGACCTGGACCATTTTCTGAGGTTGCCTACCGACGGCCCCACCTACGATCCATAGGTCAACCTATGGGCCATGGTTGGTCCTCGTGGATGGCACCTATAAGTCCAATTTTTGAAACTTCACCTCTTTTCAAATTCAAGGTGTTACAATAAGTGAAGATTCACCCAAACATTTCTTTAGCATTGAGATGTGAAATACTGGATGGACTGTTGCTAACTCTAGTGATAGCTCCATCTCATAAGCTACATTACCAAGTTTGTTAGATATCTTATTAGAACCAATATATCGGGGACTGAACTTCCCTTTATTACCAAACCTCACAGAACCGTTTATGGGTGAAACATTCAAATAGGCCCAATTATTAACTTCGAACTCCAAATCTCTTCTCCTAACATCTATACATGATTTGTGACAGCTCTGCACTGTTGTCATCCTCTTTTGGATTATTTTAAACTTCTTCATGGATTGATGAACTAAGACTGGTACAATCAACTCAGCTTCACAAACCTCATACCATTCAATATGAGATCTACACCTTTACGTATAACGAGCCAAATAAGGAGCCATCTAAATACTACAGTCATAGCTGTTATTGTATGAAAACTCTATAAGAGGCAAGTGGTCATTCCAATCCCCTTTGAAATCTAACACACTTGCTCTTAACATATCCTCTAAGATCTGAATATTGCGCTCAGCTTGACCATTTTTCTAAGGATAGAAAGCAGTACTAAGGTTTACTTTCAAACCCAAACATTTCTAAAATGAACTCCAAAACTGAGCGGTGAATTGTGCACCCATATGTGAAATGATGGAAAATGGGAATCCATGAAGTCAGACTATCTCACGAATGTATAAGCTCACATAATCTTGTACTGATTTGGTAGTCTTCACTGGTAAGAAATGAGTTGATTTAGTCATTCGATCTACAATCACCCAAATCGAATCACGCTGACTGTGAGACCGTGGAAAGCTAATAATGAAGTCTATATTAATCATCTCCCATTTCCATTCTAGATAAACTATGTTCTGAGACACAGCACATGGTATTTGGTGTTAAACCTTGACTTGTTCGCAATTTGACACTTACCAAAAAAATCTGCAATACACCTCTTCATACTATTCCACCAATAGACTTCTCTAAGTAATGGTACATCTTAGTGGAATCCAAATGGTTTAAATATCAGGAACTATGGGCTTCTGTCATAATCCTCTATTGGAGCTCATTCACCTTTTGTACGTACAATCTACCTTGATATCTCAACACATCATCTCCCCCTTATCCAAAAGTCATCACCTTCTGCTTATGAACATTTGCCTTTAGCTCAAGTATGATGGGGTCTTTGTTTTGCCTCTCCTTCACTTCCGATACTAATGATAATTCAGCCCCATTCATCATAATAAATCCACCTTCACTAGAATCTAACAAGCTGACTCCTAAACGTGCAAGTTTGTGAACTTTCTTAGCTATCTCTTTCTTGCCTTCCTCGATATGAGCACTACTCCCTATGGAAAACCTACTCAAGGCATCAGCAACAACATTAGCCTACCTGGGTGATAGAGGATACTTATGTCGTAATCCTTGAGTAACTCTAACCACGTACTTTTTCTAAGATTAAGCTCCTTCTGACTGAAAACATATTTGAGACTCTTGTGTTCGGTAAAAACATTCACATGAACACCATTGAGATAGTGACGCCATATTTTGAGAAAAAAAACTACTACTACCAACTTGAGGTCATGAGTCAGGTAGTTCCTCTTGGGAATCTTAAGTTGTCTTGAAGCATAGGCAATAACCTTACCATTCTGTATCAACAAATAGCAAAGCCCCACTCTGGAGGCATCACAATAGACAACAAAACCCTCTGTACCCTCTGGTAGGGTCAACATTTGAGTAGTAAGTAATCGAGTTTTCAATTCCTGAAAGCTCACAAGTTTTAGACCATTGAAACTTAGTTGTTATCTGAGTCAACTTAGTCAATGGGGATGAAATAGATGATAACCCCTCGATGAACCTTTTGCTGTAACTAGTCAACCCCAAGAAACTTCTTATCTTTGTTGGGGATATGTGTTTGGCCCTATTGTGCATTGCCTCAATCTTCTGAGTGTTGACTCGAATTCCTTTACTAGGCATAATGTTGCCTAAGAATGCCACAGATTCAAGCTAGTCTCATACTTAGAAAACTTGAGAGTTTGGAGGACTATTTTGACATATGTGGGAAGATCCTCCTCATTCCTCTAGTAGATCAGGATGTCATCGATGAATAGGTTAACAAATATATCCTGATACGACTTAAAAACTCTATTTATAAGATTCATGAATGCCAAAAAAGAATTAGTTAAACCAAAGGAAATAACAAGGAGCTCATAATGACCATAACGGTCCTGAATGCTGTCTTCGGGATATCACTTTCTCTCACTTTCAACTGATGATAGCCAGATCTGAGGTCTATCTTAGAGAAGCAAGTAGCACCCTAAAGTTGGTCGAAAAGGTCATCAATTCTGTGAAGGGGATACTTATTCTTTATGGTGACATTGTTCAATGGTGGTAATCGATCCAGCTAGTAAGGGAACTATCTTTAATTCTAACGAATAAGACCAAAGCGCCCCAAGGTGAGACACTTTGTTAGAGGAAACCCTTATCAAGAAGATCTCTCAATTGCTCTTTCAACTCTTCTAACTCAGCTAGAGTTATTCTATATGGCGAGATAGAAATGGGTTGAGTATCAAGAAGAATATCTATCTAGAATTCTATTTCTCTCTCAAGAGGGACTCTGGGAAGATCGTCCTCTGGAAATTTACTCACAATAGGAATTGACTGAAGAGGTGGTGTCTCAATACTAGAGTCATTAACTCAGACTAATTGATACGTGCACCCCTTAGAAAATAATTTTATGGCCTTAAGGTATGAAATGAAATGACTCTTAGGCACTACTTAACTACTACTCCACTCTAAAACTGGCTTATTAGGAAATTGAAACTTGACGACTCGAGTTCTACAATTCATTGAGGCATAACAAGCATGAAACCAGTCCATACCTAGAATGACATCAAAATCCACCATGTCTAGCTCAACTAAGTCAACCATGGTGTCTTTGTGATAGACATATATGGTACAATCATGATAGACTCTTTTTGTTAAAATAGACTCACCAACACGTGTGGAAACATTGAAGGGTTCAAGAAATTGTTTAGGGGAAATATCGAACCTCATGGCTACATAAGGAGTCACAAAAGACAAACTCACATTTGGATCAAGTAAGGCATGCACATCAATAGAAAAGTCTTTAAGCAAACAAGTAACAACATCTGGCGATTTCTCTTGATCCTGGGGATTATCCATAACATATAGACGGTTTGCTCCTCTGCCTGTCCTTGAAGTAGCTCGTCTTGGAGCAGCTCTATCTGCTGGAGCCTCTGAAGAAGATTGGTCTTCGTTACCCCCGATACCCTACCTATTCTTAGGGTACTCTCTCATAAAATGACCCATCTGACCATACTTGAAGTAGCCATTGGAGCAACCACGACATGTTCCTAGGTGGTTCCTACCACACTTAGCACATGTGGGTCCAAGTAGCCCCTTGTGCCACACTACTATGAGACTAAGTAGGTTGAGCTTTGAGATTATGATTCCAATGGTCATTATTGTTCCTTGGTGCAGTTGCACTAGCTAATGATGGAACATGTCCAAATGATCTCTACTGAAATGATGACCGATTCCCATTTCCAGTCTTCTGCTGGCCAGTTTCATGACTTGATGTCTTGGCCATGTTGTTGTGAAACTCTTCTTTGTCCTTTAACTTATCTTCATCAACCTGCTATTTATGAATCATGAGTTTGGCTATGTCTTTGTCCCTATCAATATAGTCGCCTTACCATCCTTACTCGATAAGAAGGATACCCCAGACACGAAAAATTTCATCTTGCTCCTCAAGTCTACCACCATCTATGGAGCATAGAGGGATAGCTGAATGACTTGAGGTTTTACTCCTACACACTCATAGCTTCCTGTTTCAAATTGAGAAACTCTTTTACCTTAGCTTCCTTTAGCTCTTGGGGAAAGAAGCACCCCAAGAAAACATTCTCAAAAATAGACCAACTCAAAAGTGGTTCCCCCTATGCCCCACTTTTCTTCCACTGATCATACCATATCCTAGAAACACCTTTGAGCTTATATGAGCCTAACTCCACACGCTCTACGTCAGGAACATGCATGACCTCAAACACTTTCTAAAGCTCTTCCACAAAGTTCTCTAGATCCTCAGTGATATCCGACCCTGTGAACTCCAGGGGATTTATCCTAAACAACTCACAGATTCTAGATGTATCAGCCACATCCTAACGACCCACTCTTTGTTAACTAACCTGATTTTCCACAACCCGATTCAACATCTGAATAACATTCATGAACTCAACATTTGTGACATCTCCCTGAAGGGGCTGCACTTATGTTTCATTGGGAGCTTCTTGACCTTGAGGATTAGCATTCTTCCTAGAAGGACGTCAAATTGATCTTCGTGGAGGCATGATCTGAAAAGACACATGTAAGCACGAGCTAGAAGAAACTTTTATAAAGTTGAAATTTATCACATGAACACGAGTAAGAAAAAGGTGGAAGTTCCTAAATTTCATAGCTTCTTTATTATAGATGTGGCGCGCTTCACAACGATAAGGACTCTACTAGAAATAGATTCACAAAGATGGTAAGACACTTGGACTTTGTGCTCTGATACTATGTTTGTCACGCCCTGAGACTACACCCTGAACGTGGCTGGCACTAGAGGACCATTGTTAGTCCCTAACCGAACCCTTGTCTTGGCATACTTCTTTGTGGAAGACTAACTCAGAAATTTAAAGGCTTCAAATAGAAGTCAATTAGTAAAATGCTCAACTCATATAGTCTGAAAAATACTCAATACAATAATAGTAGTTTGCAACACATCTTAAAGGAAAAGAAAGTACTAAGAGACTCATCAATTCTATCTATCTATGAAGCCTCTATGTTCAACATTGATGTTGGGACAAGACACACAACACCATAAAATGAATAAACTGAAAAGAAAAATGGAGTCCTCCGGAATGCAAGAAGGCTCACCAAAAGCTAACTAGAGAGAAAAGTGATCTCAACGAAGCGTCTGTTGATGATCCTGAACACCTATCTGCATCATTAAAAGATGCAAGTCGAATGACGTAAGTACATTGAATGTACGGGTATGTAATAAAGTAGAATGAATAAATAACTAAACTGATAAGGCTAAAACACTAGTCACCTCAACTAAACTCAACTCAAAGCATAGGTAAAATATAGAATGTTTAGAGCTTTACAAGCAAAATAAGCTAACTCAAGGATGTATAAGAAAATATAACAAAATACTCTTTAAACTATTAGGGAAATTTTCAAACCGACAACCATCACTATGAGCAACGTGATGATACATTGTCTCATCCACGCTGCAAGAACCGTCCTACACCTTGTTGGGATATAGGACACCTCAACTAAGTAGATCCACTAAAGCTCTGCTCTAAAGAAATAAGGAGTCATCTATAAAGTGTGATCCTTTACCCATGTTGGATACATGGTTTGTAACACCTCAAATTTGAGAAAATAGAAAAAAATGCAGTTTTCCAGACATGATGAAAGAACCACAGAAGCCACCGACAGTCCGTGGTCTGACAAATGATCTATTAGTGGGGTCCATCGTTAAGGACCAAATATTTATGGTCTCTAATCCCACCCATAGTCAACAAGTACGGTCCGTAGTTAGAGCTACCGACCGTAGGTCTAACCATAGGTGAGGGTCAGCAGCCAGTTAGAGGAAAATTGCTATTGGGTCAACTTCAAATGGCCATAACCCTTAGCACAAAACGAATTAGGTGGCCCATGACCTACCAAATGATATATAATTGAATCCTCTTTTCAATGCCACTGAGTTTGCTAAAATCCCATCTCCGGGTAAAAAGTTATGCTCCCTTTAGTGAAGCCTGTTGGGCAGACTTAACCGATGACCCCACCTACAGTTGGTAGGTCAACCTATGGCTTGTAGGTCCCTCCGTGGGTAGCCTTCATTAGCTTTTAAGTTAGGGTCATTTAGTTCTTTTTCCCATGAGTAGGGCACTTAAACTACATTGTTTTATGCCTAAACTATGTCATTTTACTCAGTCTAAGCATAATAACTTAGTCAGACTTACCTAGAACCGTCATTCACATAAAATCATCCAATTTTGGAGAAAAAATAAGAGGAAAGGTCAATCAAAACTCCCAAGAACAAACAATAGTGTTCTTCAAAGTTTTAGCCCAAAATCGAATGATTTCTCCATAGATTTCGTCACCAGGTATGTTGGATTTCACTGGTGGATTCCTTTCATCCACTAGGTCCCTAGAATTCAGTCAGATTCTTTATTCCCTTTATCTTTTTTAGACCAAGGGTTTCTATAACTATAGAAAATTGTTGTGATTTAGTTGTTATAGTGTCCTTAATCAGATTATCATGTTTTCGTAACATTGTTGCTTAGTCCTTGCATGAAACTCATAACCCTAGTTGTGTAAATTCTTTTAGTTCATGAATTACACTTGCTAGGTCAATATTTAAATATTGCATTCTCATATTTTCATGTCAGAACATTGAGCTATCTAGTATTTCAGTTTTGTTGTGTCAGACACATTCCAGTTGGGAGAAGGCTTAGCACCAAGTTGGACTAGGGTTCAGCGTACTATCATAGCCCTAGAACTACGTGCCCATGTAGGTTTATCAATCCCTTATATTGGGCATCAACTTTAGTGATCACGTCATTCATGCCTTTATACCCTTGGCAAGGTATATTGGGTCTGATGGATGGAGGCGTATACATCGAACAATCATGCCTTTAAACCTCTGGCAAGGTATATTGGTTCCTCTCGGTAGGGCATATACATTGGACATATTTAGCTCACGCAGTTTTATGTCGATTAATAGTAGTTCCCACAGTCAGACTTCAATGCATTTGACCAGGTCTTCAGTTATATTTCATCATTTAGTCTCAATATGTCATGTTCTGGATTGGTACTTGGTCATTGCATTTAGCTCAACCTTCAGTATATTTCAGCATTTACATTTAGTTTAGATTATGTTATTGCTCAATATGCTTTGTTTAGTTATGTATTTTATTCAGTTTACTCTATATCCTGCATGATCAGTACATTTCAAGTACTGACGCATACTCTGCACTACATCCTTTCATGATGTAGGTTCAGGTACTCAGCATCCAGATTACTCTTAGATCGGTTACCGATCTCCAGTTCAGCAGCTTCAGTGGTGAGTTCTCATATTTTGAGGGCAATAGACATGCTTTACACTTTGCTCTTTTTATTCAGTTTTCAGTTTTTCTAGAGTTAGGTGGGGGCATGTCCCAACAACTTTAGTTAGTTAGAGGCTATTTTAGACATAGTACTAGATTCAATTTTAGTTTTGAGTTTGATCCTCCTGTTGTTATTAAAATCATAATCTTTTATATATTCAAATCAGTATTGGGTATTCCCAACTTTTAGTTGTCACTGTTTAAGCTTCAACATAGTATATTTATTCAGTAATCTTTTAGTATGCTTATGATATGCCAATTCAGGGTTAACTTGGGGTCACTTGTGATCCTAGGTCCCGTGTTTACGCTTAGGGGGTAGCCTCGGGGCGTGAAAAACATGATATCAGAGCATTAGGTTCAAGAGTCCTAGGATGTCTGAAAGCCGCAGTATGTAGTGTCCTTTTCATGGGTGTGAATTGCACCACATCTAATGAGAGGGAGGCTAGGATGTGTTTTAAGAAAAAAAAATACTTTCTTGCTATTCTTGTCGTGCGTGGGTATGATCTACTTTCTAATCCATCATTATACATTTCAGATCATGCCTCCTCATAGAGCTTACCCATATAACTTCATTGATCAGGTTAAGAAAATCTTTGGAGTGATGCAAGTCATTGGTAATGATAAGGTTAAGTTGGCATCCGACCAGCTTAAGGATGTGGCACACATATGGTAAACTCAGTGGAAAGACAACAGGGGCTACTTTATCTTTCGTAACTGTTTATAGCAGTAATCTTAGGTGTTAGTCTAGAAACTCTTTCAAAACCCTTCTCAGTCTCTACTCCAGTTTGTGACCAAGTTATAACTAGACAGGTATACAAAAATTGCCCTGTCATAGTCTATCAGAAAGTCACCTCACCAAACCTTGTAGAGTAAGAAATGGTAGATTTTGATATCATTTTAGGCATGGATTGGTTACATTCCTGTTATGCGTCAGTTGATTGTAGAACTAGGATCGTTCAATTTTAGTTTCCAACGAGCCAGTTTAGAATGGAAAGGTAGTAGCTCAATGCCTATAGGTCGAATTATCTCCTACCTTAAGGCCAGAAAGATGATCTCTAGAAGGTGGTGTAGCACATGTTGAGGATAAAGGGAAGGAATTAGCAAAAGATGTTCATCGGCTTGCTTGCTTAGGAGTTGCTCTTACAGACACATCAGATGGTAGTGTGATGATCTAGAATAGATCCGAATCCTCATTGGTAATGAAAGTTAAGGAAAAACAAGATAGTGATCCTATACTGCTTCAATTCGAAGGGGCAGTTCATCAGCAGAAAGTAGAGGTTTTCTCCCAAGGAGAGATGGTCGCGTATGTGTTCCTAAGGAGATGGGTAGGTGATGTAGCCTTGATTGGGATAGATTCGGTTTATGATGCTATGGAAAGAGTTCAACTCATCTTAAATAGACTAAAGATAGAAGTCTTATGTAGATGTAAGGAGAAGAGATTTAGAGTTTGAGATAGATGACTGAGTTTTCCTGAAAGTATCACCTATAAAGGGGGTGATGAGATTTGACAGACTTGGAGGAGTCAGTCCGTAGAGGGAGCTTCTTGGGAAGCAGAAGCAACCATGAAGGCCAAGTATCCTCACCTCTTTCCCTTTGATTCTATTTTCGCTTACGATAATAATTCCTCTCAAGTCTTTCATTTTACTGATGCATAAATTCAGTTTTAGTACATTGTTCCTTTAGTTGTTCTTGCATTTTCAGTATATTTGCATGTTCTTGGAACTCAGTTCAGTCAGATATCAATTTCTAGTACTTAGTGGTAGAGATTGCACCTCCGTCCCTCCATACTCAGCTTGTTTAGACATCATTCGAGGACGAATGTTCCCAAGGGGGAGATATTGTAACACCTCGGATTTGAGATAATAGAAAAAAATTGTAGTTTTCTAGACCTGGTGTAAGAACCATGAAAGCCACCGACGGTCTGTGGTCTAAAACACGGTCCATAGGTGGGGTCCATCATTGAGGACCAAATATTTATGGTCTCTAATCCCACCCACGATCGACCAGTATGGTCCATGGTTGAACCTATTGACCATAGGTGAGGGTCAGCAGCTAGTTAGAGGGAAATTGTTGTTAGGTCAACTTCAAATGGTCATAATCCTTAGCACAGAAGGTATTTGGTGGCCCATGATCTACCAAATGATAGACAATTGAATCCTCTTTTGAATGCCACCGATTTTGCTAAAATCCTATCTCCGAGTAAAAACTATGCTTGTTTTAGTGAAGCCCTATGAGGCAGACTTGACCGACGACCCAACCTACAGTTGGTAGGTCGCCCTACAGCTAGTAGGTCCCTCCCTAGGTTTCCATCAGTAGCTTTTAAGTTAGGGGTGTTTTTCCCATTTGTTGGGCACTTAAACTTCATTGTTTTATGCCTAGACTATGTCGTTTTACTCAGTCTAAGCCTAATAACTTAGTCAGACTTACCTAGAACCCTTATTCACCTAAAATCATCCAAACTTGGAGCAAAAATAAGAGAAAAAGTCGACCAAAACTCCCAAGAACAAGCAACAATGTTCTTCAAAGTTTCAGCCTCGAAATCGAAGGATTTCTCCGTAGATTTCGTCGCCAGGTATGTGGGATTTTACTGGTGGATTCCTTTCATCCAATAGGTCCTTAGAATTCAGTCAGATGCTTGATTCCCTTTATCTTGTTTAGACCTAGGGTTTCTAGAACTCTAGAAAATAGCTGCGATTTAGCTGTTATAGTGTCCTTAATCAGATTATCATGTTTTCATAACATTGTTGCTTAGTTCCCTCCATGAAACTCAAAACCCTAGTTGTTTAAATTCTTTTAGTTCATGAATTACACTTGCTAGGTTTAGTTTAAACAAATTTACATGCTCCAGTTAATAATGTTTCATTGTCAATATTTAAATGTTGAATTCTCAGATTTGCATGTCAGAACATTGAGCTATCTAGTATTTCAGTTTTGTTGTGTCAGACACCTTCCCATTGGGAGTAGGCTTAGCACCGAGTTGGACTAGGTTCAACATACCCTCATAGCCCAAAAACTATGTGCCGCCATGGGTTAATCAGTCCCCTCTGTTGGACATTATCTTTAGTGATCACTTCATTCATGCCTTTATACCCCTGGCAAGGTATATTGGGTCCTATCAATGGGGTGTATATATCGAAAAATCATGCCTTTATACCTCTGGCAAGGTATATTGGGTCTTCTCGATGAGGCGTATACATCAAACTCCATGTTTATCTCACGTGGTTTTATTTCGGTTAATAGTAGCTCCCACAGTCAAACTTCAGTGCATTTGACCAGGTCTTCAGTTATATTTCAGCATTTAGCCTCAATATGTCATGTTCAGGATTAATACTTGGTCATTACATTTAGCTCAGCCTTTAGTATATTTCAGCATTTACATTCAGTTCATATTATGTTATTGCTCAATATGCTTTGTTCAGTTATGTATTTTATTCAGCTATACTTTATATCTTGCATGCTCAGTACATTTTAAGTACTGACGCATACTCTGCGCTACATCCTTTCATGATGTAGGTTGAAGTACTCATCATCCACATCACGCATAGATCGGTTCCCGATCTCCAATTCAGCAGCTTTAGTGGTGAGTCCTCATAATTCAAGAACAATAGACATGTTTTACACTTTAGTCTTTTTATTTAGTTTTCAATTTTGCTACAGTTAGCTGGGGCATGCTCCAGCAATTTTAGTCAGTTAGAGGCTTTTTCAGACATATTACTAGATTTAGTTTTAGTTTTGAGTTTGATCCTCCAATTGTTATTAAACTCATAGTCTTTTACATATTCAGATCATTATTGGGTATTCCCCACTTTTAGTTATCACTGTTTAAGCTTTAACATAGTATATTTATTCAGTAATCTTTTAGTATGCTTGTGATATGCCAGCTCAGGGTTAACTTGGGGTCACTCATGATCCTAAGTCCCGTGTTTACGGCCAAGGGGTAGCATCGAGGCGTGACATGGTTTATAAGGATTTTGAGTTGTTTGAAATCATCCCTATATTGGTGTTGAATACTACTCCCAATAAATATACATATTCATTCTCAAATGTATAAAACATACTCTTCCTTAATTTAAAGTAATTGCTCAAATTATCCTTTTAAGATAGGTAACTACGATGAAGTATCTCTAAAAACACTTTATGAAAAACAAAGTTCTCTTTATCAATGTAAAAGTAATACATTTCGGAATCAATTAGTTCCATTAAAGTTACTAAGAAATCTCTCTTTAAACTCTACTCAAAACTCTTCTTTAATTTCTCAGAAAATCAGTTTAAGACAATTGTTTGGTTAAAATAATTATCAATAATAACTCAATAAATGATCAATTATAACTCAAAAATAGGGTTCATGTTGAAAAATAGTCACGCACAATCAATTCAAGAATCTCAATACAAGATATAGCAACTCAATAATTAGGAAATAGAATTCAGAACTGATAAATGAAACTCATCTCAAGAATTATCAAAACTAAGGATGTATCCCTAGATTATTCTTTACTAATAGAAAGTAGATGTAGGCTGTGAAAATGAAATTAGTCCATCACTATAATAGCCTTATATACTGGAAAGAATAAAGTTCTTGGCGAAATCGACGAAATTCGAAGAACGCTTAAAACCCTAGCTTTTCACTTCTTGAACCCTTGCTCTAAGTCTTTGAAGTGTTAAAGAATGTAAAAGAATATTTTAAAAATGTTTAGACCCTTAATTAGGTGAAAAGGGGTTGTGGTTTAGGCTTAGAAGGGGTGAGAAAAAGACTAAACTACCCTTCTTAAGAACTGACAAAATCCTTCTACGGGTCCATCTACGATTCGTGGTTTGTTCTACGGACTCTAAATCCCATCCATGGAATTTATACTGAAATTTAAGGCTCAGAAGTTCATTTAATAGGTCCAATCTATGACTTGTAGAAGTTTCTACGATTCATATATCTAATCCATAGACTTTATACAATTTTTGGGTTCAAAAGTCCAATATACGGTGCCAAAATACAACCCGTAGAAATTCCTACGACCCGCAAAATGGGTCTGTAGGAATTGGACCCCAAAATTTGACTCCAGTACTTTTCCTACGACTTGACAGTACGAGTCATAGTTTAGGCTACAACCCGTAGAATGGATCCGTAGTTCACAGAATTAGAAAACTCTTTTATGGCAGCCTCTCGTAAAATGGTCATAACTTTTTACTCCAAGCTCGAAATGATGCCAAATTAGTGACTTTGGAAAGAGGACTCAAAGACCTTCAATTTGTTAGGTCATGGGACACCTAATTCAGTATTGTGTTGGGATAAATGATCATTTGAAGTTGATCTAAGTAGAATCTTATGTCAAAATTAATTGGTAGGGAAGCTTTCAACTCAACTTTGTGCTAGGGGGTTCATGTGACCTTGAGTAATAACCAAATCCATTCCAACACTAAATAATTGATCTTTTCACATATGAGCAATTTAAGAATCAACTAATATGATTTTACACACAAAAATAAAGAATGATTCGGGCCTTAGCTTAGATTTTTTTTGGGGTGTTACAATATCTCCCCTTGGAATTATTTGTACTCGTATATTGTCTGAACTAGCATGAAAAGGGTAGGAAAGTATAAAATAGCTCAATTTAGTGCAAAACACACACAAACCTCATGAACTCAAAACACTAAAGGATGGACTGAATTGAATGATTACTTTAGGAAAACTTAATACCTTTGACTATAACTAAATCACGGGAAAAGAGATGAGATTATCTCTTCTTCATATCTTCCTTGGCCTCCGATGTAGCCTCCTCAACACAATTATTTCTCTAAAAGACTTTGACTGATGCAACCTCTTTGGTTCTCAACTTGCGAATCTGAAGATTAAGAATTTGAATGGGAATCTTCTCATAAGATAGATTGTCCATGATACCAATATGCTCGGTAGGAACAATAAGTGAAGGTTCACCCAAACACTTCTTTAGCATTGAGATGAGAAATAGTGGATTTACTGTTGCTAACTCTGGTTGTAGCTCCAGCGCATAAGCTACATTACCTCGTCTGTTAGATATCCTAAAAGGACCAATGTATCGGGGACTGAGCTTCCCTTTCTTACCAAACCTCATAGCACCTTTCATGTGTGAAGCCTTCAAATAGACCCAATCATTAACCTCGAACTCCAAATCTCTTCTCCTAACATCTGTATGATTTCTGACGGCTCTGCGCTATTTTTAACCTCTCTTGGATTATTTTAACCTTCTCCATGGAGTGACTAACTAAGTCTGGTCTTATCAACTCATCTTCACAAAACTCAACCAGCTAATTGGAGATCTACACCTTCGCATATAAAGAGACTCATAAGGATCCATCTGAATACTGTAGTGGTAGTTGTTATCGTATGGAAACTACATAAAAGGCAAGTGGTCATCCAAATTCTCTTTGAAATCTAATACACATGCTCTCAACATATCCTCTAAGGTCTAAATAGTGTGCTCAGCTTGACAATCTGTGTTAGGATGAAAAGGAGTACTTATGTTTACCTTCGAACCCAAACCTTTCTGAAACGACCTGCAAAACTGAGTGGTGAATTATGAACCCCTATCTGAAATGATGGACAACGGGACTCCATGAAGTCAAACTATCTCACGGATGTATGAACTCGCATAATATTCTATTGAATTGGTAGTATTCACCAGTAAGAAATGGGTTGATTTAGTTATTCGGTCTACAACCACCAAAATTAAATCATGCTACCTACGAGATCGGGGAAAGCCAATAATGAAGTCCATATTAATCATCCACTTGCATTCTAGAAAAGCTATGTTCTAAGCCACACCACATGGTCTTTGGTGTTTAACCTTGCCTTGTTGGCAATTTGGACACTTAGCAACAAAATTGCAATACACCTCTGAATACTATTCCACCAATAGACTTCTCTTAACTCTTGGTACATCTTTGTTAAACCTGAATGGATCAAATATCTGTAACTATAATATTCTATCATGATCCTCTCTTAGAGATCATTGACCTTTGGAATACATAATCTACCTTTATATCACAACACACCATCCCTCCTTCTTCAAAGGTCATCACCTTCTACTTATGAACATTTGTCTTTAGCTCAAGTATGACAGGGTCTTTGTCTTGCTTCTCCTTTACTTATGATAATAATGATGTATCAGCCCCATTCATCATAATAACTCCACCTTCACTAGAATCTAACAAATGGACTTCTAAACGTGCAAGTCTGTGAACTTCCTTAGCCAAATGTTTCTTGCCTTCCCCGATATGAGCAGTACTCCCCATGGACAACCTGTTCAAAGCATCAACAACAACGTTAGCCTTATCTTGGTGATATAGGATCCTCTTATCGTAATCCTTGAGTAACTCTAACCCACTTGCTTTGTCTAAGATTAATCCCCTTTCTATCGAAAACATATTGGATACTCTTGTTGTCAGTGAACACATCCATATGAATGCCATAGAGATAGTGAAACCATATTTTGAGAGCAAAAACTACTACTTCCAACTCTAGATCATGAGTCGGGTATTCCCTCTTATGAATGTTAAGTTGCATGGACGCATAGATGTAACTTTACCATTTTGCATCAATATAAAACCAAGCTCGACTATGGATGCATCACAATAGACAACAAAAGCCTTTATACCCTCTACTAAGGTCAACACTGGAGCATTAGTTAACCGAGTTTTCAATTCCTGAAAGCTTTACTCACAAGCTTTAGAACATTGAAACTTAGATGTCTTCTGAGTCAAATTAGTCAATGGAAATGAAATAGATTAGAACCCCTTGATGAACCTTCTATAGTAACCTACCAACCCCAAACAACTCCTTATATTAGTTAAGGATGTAGGTTTGGGCCAATTCTGCATTGCCTTAATCTTTTGAGCGTCGACTCGAATTCCTTTGCCAGACACAATGTGGCCTAATAATGCCACATTTTCAAGCAAAATTCACACTTATAAAACTTAGCATATAACTCTCGATATTTGAGTGTTTGGAGGACTATTCTGAGATGAGTGGCATGATCCTCCTCATTCCTCGAGTAGATCAGGATGTTGTCAATGAATATGACAACAAACATATCTAGATACAACTTAAATACTTTGTTCATAAGATCTATGAATGCTACAAAAGCATTAATCAAAACAAAGGGCATAACAAAGAACTCATAATGACCATAACAAGTACTAAATGTTGTGTTCCGGATGTCACTTTCTCTCACTTTCAATCAATAATAGCCAAATTTGAGGTCTATCTTAGAGAAGCAAGTGGCACCCTGAAATTGGTTGAAAAGGTCATCAATTCTCAGAAAGGATACTTATTCTTTATGGTGACATTTCTCGACTAGCGCTAATCGATACACATCCTAAGGGAACCATCTTCCTTTCTCACAAAAAAGACCGAAGCACCCTAAGGCGAGGCATTTGGTCGGATGAAACCCTTATCAAGAAGATCTCTCAACTGCTCTTTTAACTCTTTTAACTGAGCTGGAGAGATTCTATATAGTGGAATAGAAATAGGCCGAGTATCATGAAGAATATCTATTCTAAAGTCTATTTCTCTCTCAGGAAGAACTCTGGTAAGATCTTCTAGAAAGACCTTTGGAAATTCACTCACAACAAGAACTAACAAAACAAGTGGTGTCTCAACACTAGAGTCATTAACTCACCACTCTTATGCATTGCTACTCCTCCACTCTAAAATTGGCTAATTAGGAAATTGAAGCTTTACTACTCGAGTTCTACAATACACTGAGACATGAAAAGTATGAAGTCAGTCCACACCTAAAATGACATAAAAATCCACCATGTCCAGCTCAATTAAGTCAGCCAGGGTGTCTTTGTAATAGACAGAGATAGTACAATCATGATAGACTCTTTTTTCTAAAATAGACTCACCAACATGTGTGGAAACACAAAATGGTTCAAGAACTTTTTCAGGGGAAATACCAAAACTCATGGCTACATAAGAAGTCATAAAAGACAAACTCGCACCTAGATCAAGTAAGGCATACACATAATTAGAAAAGACTTTAAGCATAGTAATGACAAAACCTGGGCCACAAAATTGGTGACGTTGGAAAAATGACTCAAAGACCTTCAATTTGGTAGGTTAGGGGCCACCTAATTCATTATATGCTGAGAGATATGATTATTTAAAGTTGACCTAAGTAGAATCTTATGTGAAAAGTTAATCGGTAGGGAAGTTTTCAACTCAACTTTGTGCTAGGGGGTTCATGTGACCTTGAGTCATATCCAAATCCATTCAAACACTAAAGAATTAACCTTTTTATATATGAGAAATTTAAGAACTACTCGATACGATTTTACATGCAAAATAAAAAATGATCTGGGCCTTAGCTTAGAAAATATTTGGGGTGTTACAACAAGTTTCCATTAATTAAGAGTTGTCCGAATAAGGCATATTTGCAATTGTATCATCGTATCAAAACTTGCAAGCCACTATAACCATGTGAAATTTCATGGTTAACCATTTAAAACTCTTAACGTGTCCTTTGAAAATCAAAGACTGATTTATGTTAAAATATTTTGTTCAATGCCAACATCAATGTCTTCTTAAGTTATAAGACAACATATAAAATGCAAAATCATGAGCATTTAATTAGGTGGGAAATTACCCTTTGTTAATAATTTGAAACCAAAGCTTTTGGAAGACTCATAGATTTCCAAATCCATTATTTATAGAAAAAATACTTTTCAAAATCATATGAGGCGATTCACTCATTCAAAACCAACAATCCAAGTTCTGAAATCATAATAAAGTAGTTTGAACACAATTAACAAAGAGGAACATTTTGTAATCAATTTTTATGAAATCATCTCTCAACCCTTACTTATATTCGTAATTTAGAAAATACGAATAGTAAATTAAAATATGAATCTTGTAGAGTAGTTTGAAGTAAGGCGTGTTCAAACATACATTTTGACAAATAACTCAGGAAAGAGACCTTGAGAATTAAATTTAGATCTTGCTTCTTAAAGTATTGAAGAAAAAGAGAAGAAACATTTGTCGTAGCTTATCGAATCTCCTAGAGTATGACTTTTGAGGGAAGTTAATAGTCATGGGTTAGGGTTATGGGATGATGAAAGAACTAAAACACTCCTCCTAAAATGTGAAAAGAAGAGAAGACTTGACTAAATTCAGAGCCAATGTGCGGTTGCGCAGCTAGAGCCTACTTTGCGCGACCTTAACAGTGTTACTGACTTTGCCACGTGGCCATGTAGTTGATAACCACTTCACACGGCAGATTGCATAGAACCCATAGTGCCCATTAAAATGGGCATAACTTTTTGAAACTAACTTGGATTGACGAACGATCATAGGTGTTGGAATAATGGCTTCACGACCTTTCATTTTCTTGGTATTTGGCCACAAAATCTTAATACTCAAGGAATCTCTTACGACCTTAATTCACATCCAAATATCTTCTCATGGTAATAAATTGTCTTCAATACCTATCCATCATTAGAAATCATCAGGTTTGGAGCCTATACTCACTTAAAGAATGACTAGGGTCATAGTTTGAAATTTGGGGCATTACCGCATTGAACTATCCAAATATGTGATCAATTAACATGTGATTTTTTTATTACTCATGATCTTATGCTTATATTTTAACTAAAAAATTTAACATTCAACTATATTTGTACATTATATTTGATTAAAAGTATTTACTATTGTACTAGTTTATTTTTGGAGTTTTAGGTAGTGAATGATGACCATGAGTCAAAGTTCAAATTTGAGAAATAGCGGAATTAAAGATATTTTATCATCATCATTGTTGTCTACCTTAACTTCATTCTCTTCTTTTGTACCATAAGTTTCTTGTTGTTCTAGATATTTCATATGATGTGCATCAATACTCATGTCTCCTATTTCACTATAAGTGGTGTTGTGGGTATATGCAAATATTTTCAAATTATTAGTACTTATTTTTTAAAATCAAAGAAAGCCTAAAAGGCCATATTTAATTTATAAAATAAAAGCTAAAAGTGCATGGGAAAAGGACCAAAAATGCATATCAGCATCACAAAGTAAAAGGGCCTAAAAGGACCAAACTAAAATAGGAAACAAACAGACAAAATCAGACAAAGTTTAGAAACTCTTTAGCTTGAACTTGCCTTTATCTAGTGATGTCTATTCCTCCATAACACTTGGAAGAATGAAAATATAAGGTTATCATTTTTATTGAATAGTCAAAGTATATATGAAGAGCTATTGAAGAATGAAAATGCAAGGTTATCATTTTTATTGTATAGTTAAAGTATGTAAAGAAGATTCTCGAATTTTGATTGGATATGGGAGAAGGATTTGATAAGAACTCAAAAAGTTATGTAATAAATTTGTATATTTTTTCATTTATATTATTATTGATCAAAGTCTTAAGAAGGATATATACATTGTACTTTTTTTCCTTTTTTGTATTTTTTTATCTATTAGACTTCTTACTTTAGTTTTCTGTGAATGCTTTATTGCCGCAAGTCTATATTCTTATTTAGGCTCAAACTAATCATTTGTGAGTTTGTTGAAAGTTCTGTTAACTATTAATCGAAGTTCAAAAGGTACAGTTTAATTTGTTACTTAAAAATAATTAATTTGAAACTTCAGAATAAACTCTTCATTTTGTGATTATTGATCATATAATTAAAGTGTTATTTTTAATAGTCACATTTTATTAATCATTACATATATGTTTCCCTAGAATTTTAGTCATTCTTACATATCTATTAAAAATCACATGGAAAACACGTTTCAAGTACGTGCTCAAAAACTAGTATAATAAAAATACAAATTTTTTACATAATATATTTAATAGTTTAATATTTATCCATTTTCATAATTTGACACTTAAAAACATTTTTAAAGAGATTAGTCGCACTTTTCAAATGAATTAGCCAACACAAACTTTTTTTTAAATCAAACTTAAGACGCTGAGATCCTTTTAAGTGAAACAAAAGGTGTTCATGGACTCCCTATAGGTCAATGAAAAAATAAAACACAACAAAAATGTTTAAAACCCACTCGACCCAAATAAGTTGACACTCTACCTTACGAAGTAGGGTTTCTTAATGTGTTCCTCGGGCTTCCCTTCTCATTTGTTCACTCCACAACTGAGGATGTTTGTATATTTTTTTAATTATCTATTATTTGCCATTATATATAGACATAAGAAAGATTCACCACATCAACTCGCATTAAATATAGGAGATTTTTCATGTGCTGAATGCGTGCAAATACTTTTTATGTGTCATGTTATGTAATTTATATTTATGTCCATTCATCAATATGTTTGTGAAATATAAAATGGATTGTTCAAGAGAAGTTCAACAGACACTTGTGAAATATAAAGTTGATTGTTTCACCCAAACACATCTTAATTAAAACTAAAGCAGATTGTTCGAGGGAAAGGATCTATCAGTATTGATAGTGATGCACCACCTGAAGTTTTTGCCGCATTTATCTTATGCCCTCTTATAGCGATTGGTTAGGCTAGGTCAGTTAGAATCTCTCTGATGTTCTCAATTCTTATTGAGCTAGGGAGAATCAATATTGTTGGCGATTAAAGAAGAGCCGTAGTAGATTCTTTCAATCAAAATTAGCCCAAAAAAGTACAAATAGTAGCCCTCGACATATCAAGCGGGTTGTTCAAGGGAAAACATCTATCTATATTGATAGTGATCCATCACCTAGAAGTCTCTGCTACATCAATTTCCTTCCCGCTTGAAGTGATTGGTCTAGTTAGGCTAGTTAGAACTTCTATGTAGTTCTCAATTCTAATAAAACTAAGGAGGATCGATATTTTTGACGTTTCTAGCAGAGCCAAATGGTGATTTTTCAATTAAGATTCACCCAAAAAAAAAGTAAAAATAATGGCCCTGAACCCCAATGTGTGACCTACCGGCTCGGACGACAGATGTAGGAAGACAGTCTACCTGGTAATCAAACTACATTATATGTTGATTAAGAGAATGATAATGAATTCATTTTGTGGATTAAATCATCTTAGCGATATTGACACGGTACTGTGATTTATTTATATTAATTCCTTATTGTGTTTTTAAATTACTTGTGTATCAAAAAATCAAATTTGAAAAGTTGATCTAACACATATTCTATATAGTATTAGTTAGAAAATACACAATATTAAGTATGTCATAATCTAATTAAAAAAGTAAATTTTCTTTTTTGTATTTAATATAAATCATATTGTACAAATTTAAATGTAAACAATTATTGGTCAAGAATAATATTTAAACAATTGGAACAACCCTGATGATCAATGTTTGATAAATGTGAAGGACATATTTTCATTTTATTGTATGAATAATATTTTATCGTAAGATGAAACGTAAATCTAATTATCTCAAGCACCATAAAAAAATACAAGAAAAATAAAGAAGTTCATGCTTACTATTAATTTCAATTTTAATATAGTTTTATCTATAAATGTAAACAACACAAAAAGTACTGCAATCAGATGTATTAGTCCAAGATTACGTTAAGTAGAAAAAAATTATAAAACAGTAAACATTAGGCACATTACTATATTTATTCAAGGTGTTGTAACATAACATTCAAAATCCTAGCCTAATTTTTTGTTTATGATAAACTCAATACTACACAAAATGTGAATAAAAAGAGTTAAATTCTATCATTATTTTCAAAATTAGATTCAATCATGTACCATTTTGTTGACTTCATGATGATGATTCACAATTTTCAAATGTCTTGACATAAACAAGCTATGTCAAGATAATCATCATAGTGTTCAGAAAAAAGTAGTAGGGATAAAATAGTTGCTAGCTACAAAAGCTCATTCAACCTACTAAGCTAATATTTTGCTTGATCCTTAGAATTCATGATGTCATGTTGAACTTTTTCACCAAATATTTTAACTTTGACAGACCTTTTCACCCCTCCTTCTATGTTTTAGGCTTCTTGCAAGAGTCTTTTAGCTTTTTTTAGTCGTTTCTCTGTTGCTAAGACCTTTCTATTTCTTTCTACCAAGTATTTGCTAGCTTATTTGGACACAAGCATGGTAGTCTTTCTTAACTCCATTAGATAGGAAGACTTTTTCTTCATATCTTCCTCTTATGAAATCTCACCCAGATACTGTTGCAGCCAAGTTGTAAAGCTTGGCATCCGTTGTATCAGAGACAAAAGATTTCATATTTTTGATAGAAGAAAAACTAGTGATGTTAGTTTTTCTTTCATTAAAGCTATGTAATCTTTTGTCTTTGATGCTTCATATGCTAAGCTTGTTGTAACTTGGCTGTAACAATATAGGATGAAATTTCAGAAAAGGAAGATATAGAAAAAACATTTCCTATTTAATAGCGTTAATTGAGACTACCTTGCTTGCCTCTAAAGCAACTAAGAAGGATCGGGTAGAAAGGAATAAGGGGGTCTTAGCAGAAGCCCAAAGTCGAGTTGGTGATATGAAAAGATCTACTAAAGTATTTGAATTATTGGGTGAAGAATTCAATAGGACACCAAAGAGACTAAGGATCAAGTATTTGCTGAGTATAGTTTGAATGAGCTTCTGTTGTTCGTAAATATTTTATTCCTACTATTTTTTCTAAACACTATAGTCAATTGTGAATGATCCTCACGAAGTTGACAAGATGACACATGATTTAATCTAGATTATACATGTTGGTGACTTTTCCATGAAAGCCTAATTTTTAGAGAAGCACATTATTATTTGCATCCTGATCTCCATTGATGGCAATGATTTCAAAAACAAAAGAGTCGAATGAATACTATTTATTTACTTGAAGGAAAATGAAATATCATCATTCTTACATGTGAACTGTTGATGAATGAAGAATGAAAATGTCACGCGCCGAGTCTACATCCTCGACGTGACCGGCACTAGAGAACTATTGCTGGCCCCAAGCGAACCCTTAGCCTAGCTCAACTCTCAGCGAAAGACTTACTCAACAATAAATGAACCTTAAATGTAACTCAACTCATAAAGACATCATTATTAAAATTAGTTTAATTCAATATAGTATGAAATACTCAATAACATAACTGCTCAACTCAAGTCTTTAAACATCACAAAGGAAATGGAAAAGATTCCTCAACAACTACTGTCTATGAAGCTTCTAATAACAATGATAGACATCAGGGAAAGATCCACAACATCTTTATAAGACTAAAGATAAAACTGAAATCTTTCAAAAGCAAGGAGGCTCATCAAAGCAACTCTGGCCAACGGAGCGCGTGTTGATGACCCCGGTTACCTGTATATGTATCATGAAAGATGGAGGCCAAATAACGTCAGTACATGGAATGTACGAGCATGTAAGGGGAACTCTAAAGCACAAACATAAGCTTGAACTAATAAAAAGGAAGAACATACAATACGCTCAAATTACACTTCTCTAAAGAAGCGTAAGCGATCGTTATCAAGTAAAGAACCCAACTTGTAGGTTGGGGTCTATCCCACGAGGAATATGGTTTAGAATTAACTTTAACCCACGATTATATTCGTTTAGTCAACATACTTCCAAAACAAATAATTAAAAGGTGGAGGGGGATTTGTGAAATAAATTCTGGAAACTATGTGAACAATTAGTGAACAAGATTTAAACTTTAGGTGTTATCAAGATGAGAGAGAAACTAGGGTATACGTGTTCCCCATAAGCTCGTAATGTGATAATCCTAGTAATAGTAATCCTTTCCTAGTGTATTACATGCATTGATAATTCTTTCCTAGTCACGAATGCATGTAATACACTATCAATGCATGTAATACACTAGGAAATGATTACTATTACTAGGATTACTGCATTATGAGCTTATGGGGAACACGTATATCCTAGTTTCTCTCTCATCTTGATAACACCTAAAGTTTAAATCTTGTTCACTAACCAGAATTTATTTCACAAATCCCCCCCCCCTTTAATTATTTGTTTCAGAAGTACGTTGACTAAACGAATATAATCGTGGGTTAAAAGTTAAGTCTAAACCATATTCCTCGTGGGATCGACCCCAACCTACAAGTTGGGTTCTTTACTTGATAACGATCGCTTACGCTTCTTTAGGGAGGTGTAATTTGAGTATATCAAATTTTGGCACCGTTGCCAGGGAATAAGGCTTTTAGATTAAGTTTAAATACATTATTGAACTTTAGTCAAATATTTCCTAATTTTACTTTTTATGTTGTTTTTGTTTTTCTCAGGTTCCTACTCTTGTGTATGCTAAGTACACGAAGCCAAGGTGAACCACTTACTCCTTATGATCCAGAATTGAACAAAACTTTGCGAAGGATGAACAATCAAAGGGTCCCAGTCAATCCTATCAGAGGAAATTTAGGTGATAGAGTTGGGTTGCATCCTTCGAGGGTTGGTTATTGATGTTTATGTAATCAAGACACAACTTCCAATGTAAGTGTCTACAATCATACAATAGTAAAATAACCCAACCAAGGGTTGGGGTCGAGTCCCAAGGGAGCGGTTCCTGAAAATTAGTGGTTAAGCGCGAAAGTGCTAAAGCTAACTGTAGCTAAAGACTTAATCAAATGAAGACATGACAAATTAAAGGGTTTGACACGAGTGTCAAATATCAATGGGGTGTTTGTAAACAAGTAAAGAGCAAAATCAACAAAAATGAAAAGAGATACAAATATAAAGTCGGGATTCTTGGGATATGATAGGAATACGGGCTAAACTAGACTATTGAGTACATGCTTTTGATAGTAAATTCATTGAATATTCGTGACTAGGCTAGACTATAGTGGGGGTAAATTCTCTCTCGAGCAACTTACCCCGAATAAACCCGATTTCTCTCGAACATCGAGTTACCGCTTTAAGCACAGTCTCTGCCTAAGCCCACTCACTCTCTCGAGCTGATTGTGTGGTAGAAGGACTAGGGTTCACTCTCTTGAGTTGAACCTCATGTTGACCCAATCCCACCGGCCATCAATTTAGATACTAGTTTTATGACCTCTCTCTCGAGCAAGCTGAAAACACAAAGGTGAAATCGTATTTTCAACTACAATTTCATTAAGTTCCACCACAAATACTAAATGAAATCACATCTAAACAGCAAATAAATCATCAACAAGCAAGACCCAATAGATAATCTAATTCATATTCACAAAATCACACCCTAAGAATTGGGCTTTTAGCTAGACATGTAAAACAGATAAAAAGTTATACCAATCTCAGTTTCCATCAATGGGTATGAAATATTAAGTCTTAAAACAAGTCAAGAGTGAAGAATCCACAAGACCCAAGTCTAAACTCTTGGAGTTGAAACCCTTTAAATCTTCAAGTTCTTCAAAAACCCTCTCCAAACATTAGAGATTATTTTGTCTACCAAAATTGTATTCTAAAATTAATACAACTAAAAACTCACTCCTAAGAATAAAAACTGAACTAGTATTTATAGTTTTCAGAAAATGTGTTGCGAAGGTGCCATTCGGCATAGTTAGTTGGGATCGTCGATACACTCGACGATCCACCCTTTGGTCTGTTTCATCGCCTTTCAACATCTTCGCGTCCTGGATCATTAGGCGGTATATTACTACTTCACGAAACTGCTCGGCGACACGCCGACTACTCCATTTCACCACCGATTTGATCTTATCCTTCAGGACTCAGCACACTGGAACAGAAGGCGAGGATAAGACCTTTTAGCGACTCGCGGAATGGGTTTGGCGATTTTCATATCTTCATTTCTTCGTTCTTTCAGCTTTTTTTGTTCGTTTTTGCTAAGTAGTGTCCATGTTTTCCCTCAAACTCCAAATACCTGAAACTTAAGGGTTTTCATCAGATATTGAGACAAAATATGCATTTGAGGACACTAATTCTATCAAAACATAGCCCTAAATGAGTCCAATTTGTGGACTCATCAGCACCCCCAACTTAAACTTTTGCTTGTCCTTAAGCAAACTCAAGTTCAGTCATTCAAAAAGGATGTCTTAAACAATGCTACACAAGACTCAATCATGAATGCACACAACAAGAATCAATTTACCTATGCAAAGATCAAATGTGCACTCAAAGATTCAAGTTGTGACTCACCAATATCAAATAATCTCATGCTCACAATACTTGCTTCAAATGCAAGTCAAGCTCAACCAAAGTGTTCAAATGCCCTCACACAAGAAATGATTCCATATTCACACACAATGGTTTGCAATTTAAAGATTCAGAATCAAATGCAATGCTCATGCATACAAAGATGAATACGATGCATACTTTCACCCATAGGTTTGCCTGTATTTTCCAATCAACATTTGTTTCGGCTTACTCAAGATCAAAAAGGTCTTTTCAAGGCTTGTAATGGGGCTGAGTGCAAAGGTATGGTCATTTAGGCTCAGTGACTTTCATCCTCATGAAATGCGGTGCTCACAACACTTCCTTTCCTATTCCTTCATCATTCTCTTTAGTGCTCATAAGTCATCCTATTATTCACTTTCCATGGATTGCTTGGAAACCCCATTTCTTTTGTACTTTATTCCACAACTTTCTTTTTCATTCTTTTTTTATATATGGAGGGGTTCCATTGTTCTCAAAACCATGGGTAAGAGGGACTTTCTTGCACTTCTTGATTTTCCTTCTCTTTTCACCACACCCCCAACTTAGGCTTTTGGCCTAAGTTGGCTATTCAACTAACCACAACTTAATGAGGTTTATGGGTAATGGATAAAGAAAAGTCTAGTATTCATCAAGTTTCTTCCAAAGGAAGGTAAGGTTCAAGGGGTGTTCAAGAGAGGTTCACACATTCACAAGGTCGGTCACAAATGAGGTATCTGTCAAATTGGCTCACACTCTTCGAAGTTGCCTAAGATCATATCAAGAGATGGCCTTGCTTAATCGACTGGACCAACGGGGCAAATTCTAGGTGTATTCATGCACACTAGGCATTGACACTATAATTCAACAAGACTCCACACTTTCGCTAGTGTGCAATGATCATCACAAGAGACTCGATTCGATACTAGGCTAGTTATAACGAGATGCAAAGAGTTCACATATTGTCTATGCAACTTCATTTAGCCTCATTGTAGCCGTGCATTCATGTTTGTTCGATTGAGAGCACTATTCAAGTCATTTGTATTGATCAAAACCGAGACTTAAATTTTGCAAAAGAACATCCACATTCAACACACGAGAGGTGGCAAAAATTTTTGGACGGGTCAAAATCATTTTGCAATTTAAAATAAAAGGAGTCACAAGCTCAAACATCCACAAAAAGTAGTGTAAACACAATAATAGTTCACAACCCAAAATATATAATCAAAATAAATATGCACAAAAGTGGGCCTCACCCTACCATAAACAAAAATTATTTGTCCTCAAATACGAATGAAAGTATCCAAAAGGAAAAGTAAGTAAGACAGAGAGGGAGGTAAAGAAAGGTCTTGTCTATATAGTCGCTCCATCTATCGGGGCCTTAGTGCCAAGTGTAGTGCTCTGAATATGGGCATCAGTGCCCGGAGTAACCTCATAAGGAATAGTAGTGCCAAATCTACCAGGAGCTGCTGTGGACATCTCAATCGGCGATGTTTAGGTCACCGGCTACACAACCGTCTCCACAAGATCTGGCAAATCTCTGAATATTCTCTCATCTCGGCTCTCTCATCTTCTCCTTATGTATTGCTATCAGCTCCTCATCGGTTTCTACATCCGACTCCTTATTTGTTGTGGCACACCTCTACACATCTTTGGTGGTGGCCAGAGGAGTCCCCGAGGTCTCAGGAGCATCCTTGTCGTTTGCACCCCGCATTAATAAAGTGAAGTCAGTAGACTTCAAATAGTCTATGTCCTTCCTCAAATCTGCTACTTTAGCATTTAAAGCCAAAGCCTCGGATGTCTCCCCTGTCTTCTCTCACAAGCAGCGACTCTAGTAGCCAGATAATCAACAGAGGCCCTAAGGGGGGGTCAGTGCAACCAAGATAGCACTGTCAATCATCCCTGGGATGGATCTCTCCAATCGAGTCACCCTCACATCAGCTGAATAGGCTAGATTCCCCATTGTCAGGATCATCACCTGAGTAATCTTGATGGGCTGGGAGGATGATGAAACACTTGGGACCTGTGAAGAAGAGGAAGGGGCAGGTGTACTTGAAGGCTCAGAGGCTGGAGTCGGTGGAGATGCCTCTGCTTGTAACGTGTCAACATCGACCTCTAAGGAAGTATTTGCCAAAGCTGCTCTCCTCTTGTCAACCTCCTCTCGTGTGTACTTGGCCTCAATACGTCGGATGTCAATGGAATAAGACGGGGTGATCTCAATATCCCTCATAATGTCCTGAGGTACTCCAGTATGCTGGCACAACTCAGCGATCATGACTGGAAATGGCAGAAAAGTCACTTTCTGTTTGGATCTCATCGCCATCTCTTGTGAAATCAGCAGTCCCAGGTCAATGCGCCTCCTAAACATGATAAAACCAAGGTAAGCTGAATTAGGATGGTGCAAAATAGACTCATTCTGGGATGGCATTATGGTGCTGCTGATGAAGCCAAACCAGAACCTAGCAGCAATGTTCAAGTCCCTCTTCTCAATAGGGGCTCCTACCCTGATCCACCTCAGGGTGGTGTCTGAAATCAAAGGAGCCAACAACCCTTCAAATCATCTAGGGACTGAATAATAGGCAACCCCTCGTAAGGAAGTACAGAGAGTAGCGATCTACCCAATACAGTGTTAATATACTTGCTGTGGCACTCAACTTCCTTGCCTCTGACCATGACCGACTTTACCGGTCTAAACTCGCTTTCCCTCTTCTTGTTCTTGGGCACCAACTCCCCATAAGCTGTGTAAAATTTTCTAACCCAAGAAGGAATGTAAGGGCCTCAGGGCCTTGTAAACTGCTCAAACTCATGGTATCGGAGGGTGTCAATCACATCGGGATACTTGCCTTCCAGCCCCTCCGTAGAAAACAGTTTCTCCTCTAGGATGGTCCATACCACATCACCTTTCAATTTGTTCAGCAGTCTAGGTGGAGGAATGATAGGGGGTGCAGGGGTCACTGGAGGTGCCTGAGCTAGCACTGAATATGTTTCATAAGGGGTGGCAGCTGTGGGAGCTCTGGTTATGCCATTTGCTTTCTTCTAAGGATGTGTGGTTAGATTTGTAAGTACCATATCTGCAAAAGATCGAAACAAATTAGGAGAAAAACAAACATAAGCACAGAAAATCTATTGTAGACAGACTTGCCGATCCATTCGGTGAGTCGCCGAACCTCTTTGGCGAGCTAAGTCGGGCTCGCCAAATGGATTGGCTAAAAAAATTACGGCAAGTCGGCGATAGGATGGCCCTTTGGTGAATCACTGACTACTTTCAGTGAGCAATGGTTTGTCCACCGAAAATTACAATGCAACAAAGGTTTCAGGGGTGCAAATAAAGAGCGATCAAGAGTACTTTCGGTGACCTCAGGCTTCTCACTGAAAGTTATAGACTCAAACCACCAATTTAACATGAAATTAAAAGTGAGATGAAGACATTAAGAGAAACATTGAGTAATTCGGCGAGCTCGACCCAGCTTGCCGAACGGCCCAACGTGCCCATTTTCAATCCACGTTCTCAAATTCAACCCCACAACCCCCGAAAAGAAAATCAAATGATGCACTAACTGAATTCAAACAAGAATCGTACTACCCATCACCCCGGGATACTCAGATTTTTCCTGGTTTTGCCAAATTTGGCCATTTGAAAATATTTACTCTTAAGAGTGGTGTTACCCTCATTATCATTGAGTAGTTTTCGTCACTTCACACAAACATGGGCTACTCAGACTTCACCCAATCAATCTAAACAACACAACCACAACTCAATACAATTTCATTCATTTAAAAGCACAAAAATTATGGGCATTTGACGATCAAAACAATACAGGCAAGATTTTCAAATTAAAATTGGCATTTAAGCATTCTAATTCTATCAGAGAGGCCCAACACACAACAACACGACACGATCATTGCAAATGAGTAAAAAAATTTTGAATGTAAATTCGGGATTCAGAAACCAACCTTATATGCTGATTAAAACGCAATTGAAAAGCTACGAAGCAAAGAAATCCTAGTTTCAAGTACCTATCAACAACTAAAATACTAATGGAGTATAAAAATATTGAAGATAATACCTTGGTGTGAGTTTGTAAAGTTTAAAAGCGAGGGAAAGTGAAGGATTTCAAATTCTAAGTCTTTTGGCCATTATAAACCGTCCAGTTCACGCCCATTCGGCTACATTAGTCGCATTCGCCGATCACTCGGAGACACGCCGAGTGGTCACTGTGCTCATCGAGTTTTACAGGACCTTCAGTCAAAGTAAGGGTCTAAACGGCGGTCTTCATCAAGCACGCCGGCCATTTTGGTGATTCACCGACTGACCTTTTACTTGCCAATATGCATTTTCCAAAAACTTTCAACATTTAAGCCTGCACCAATAACACATCATTATTTATAAAAGCATACAAAAGCATTTAAAACTTTGGGTTGCCTCCCAAGAAGTGCCTTAGTTAACGTCATGGCATGACGTGAGTGCTTACTCACTCTCCATTTGTGGGGTTGGTCCTAGTGTTACTAGGTAACCCCAATAGTTCATTTGAGTGAAGAGAAGGCACTGCATAACTCATGAATGTCCTGATCAGCTGGATCGATCTAGAATGGGAGCCAATCATTTGATTCAACACTTCAATATTCTCCTTCATTTCTTCCAACATTCGATCTTATTTGATGATCTTTTGGAGAATGATTTGGAGTGTGTCCTCAACACGATTGTTCTCCTGTCTCTAGATTGTTTACGCTCATGAGGGGGTATGTACGTCCCTTGGCTCTTGCACTGGTTTTCCACCTCTGATATTTTGGTGGCCAACACGTTCAGCTGAGTTACCAGTGCGGTAAACTTGAAGTCCCTCTCGACCTCTTGACTCGTCTCAGTCGAGTTGCTACCATTTTCCTCAACCATGCTCAGGTTATCTGCCTACATCAACAATTTCAAAGCAAAACAAAGCTAAAAATTAAGTTAGTAAACTATGACTATCAAAAGCAAAACTTGTCTTAAACAAAAATTTTCACGTAACATCACTCCGTGGCAGCGGCGCCATTTTGGTGTTTGCCTATTCAAGACACAACTTCCAATGCAAGTGTCTACGATCGTACAATAGTAAAGTAACCCAACCAAGGGTTGGGGTCGAGTCCCAATGGAGCGGTTCCTGAAAATTAGTGGTTAAGCGCAAAAGTGCTACAACTAATCGTAGCTAAAGACTTTACCGAATGAAGACATGACAAATTAAAGGGTTTGACACGAGTGTCAAATATCAATAGGGCGTTTGTAAACAAGTAAAGAGTAAAACCAACAAAAATGAAAGGAGATACGCATATGGAGTCGGGATTCTTGGGATGCAATAGGAATACGGGCTAAACTAGACTATTGAGTACATGCTTTTGATAGTAAATTCGCTGAATATTTGTGACTAGGATAGACTATAGTGGGGGTAAATTCTCTCTCGAGCAACTTACCCCAAATCAACCCAGTTTCTCTCGAACACCGAGTTGCCACTTCAAGCACAGCCTCTACCTTAGCCAACCCACTCTCTCGAGCTGAGTGTGTGGGAGAAGGACAAGGGTTCACTCTCTCAAGCTGAACCTCATTTTGACCAAATCCCACTGTCCATCAATTTAGTAATCTTAGTTTTACGACCTCTCTCTCCTGTAAGCCAAAAACACAAAGGTGAAATCATATTTCCAACTACAATTTCATTAAGTTCCACCATAGCTACTCAACGAAATCACATCTAAACAACAAATAAATCATCAACAAGTAAGACCCAATAGATAAACTAACCCATATTAAAAGAGATTAAAAGTTATACCAATTTCAGTTTCCTTCAATGGGTATGCAAGATTAAGTCTTAAAACAAATCAAGAGTGAAGAATCCACAAGACCCAAGTCCAAATTCTTGGAGTTGAAACCCTTTGAATCCTCAAGTTCTTCAAAAACTCTCTCCAAACTTTAGAGAGAACATTGTCTCTCAAAATTGTATTCTAAACTTAATACAACTAAAAACTCACTCCTAAGAATAAAAGTTGAACTAGTATTTATAGTTTTCAGAAAATGTGTTGAGAAGGAGCCATTCGGCGCAGTTAGTCAGGATCGCCGATACACTCGACGATCCGCCCTTTGGTCTGCTTCATCGCCTTTAAGCTCTTGCCTTCAGCATCTTCACATCCTGGATCATTGGGCGGTATAGTACAACTTCGCAGAACTGCTCGGTGACACGCGGACTGCTCTATTTCACCACCGATTTGGTCTTTTCCTTCAGGGTTCAACACACTAGAACAAAAGACAAGGATAAGACCTTTTGGCAACCCGCCGAATGGGTTTGGTGATTCTCAGATCTTCATTTCTTTGTTCTTTCAGTTGCCTTTGTTCGTTTTTGCTATGTAGTGTCCATGCTTCCCTCAAACTCCCAATACCTAAAACTTAATGGTTTTTATCAGATATTGAGACAAAATATGCATTTGAGGACACTAATTCTATCAAAACATAGCCCTAAATGAGTCCAATTTGTGGACTCATCAGTGATGAGAATAATCAGGTTCAAGGTGAAAATCTACTGGGAGATGCATTGAGGGTACAGTATCCACCAGGACCAAGACTGCATGATAACTATAGGGTCAACTTTAATGCTGTTGAATCTGAAGGACCTCTTGTTCTACCCTCTCTACCCTGGGGCATACGTTCGTGGTGACTAGCAGCTTGATGCAAATACTTATAGTGAGGGGTTTGTTCTCTAGTTTGGCATTAGAGGATCCATATGCGCACATAGCCAAGCTGAGGAGTGTCTGTAAAAGTTATGTGGGTCGACCAGACTTGGACATGGATGTCATTGGATTGAGAGTATTCCCTCTATCATTGACCGGCAATGCTGCTCTGTGGTTTACTGAGCTCCCTTATAACTAAATCTACACATGGAACCAATTAACTGAGGTGTTCCTAGTTAGATATTTTCCCGTGTCAAAGAAGCTGAACCACAAAGATAAACCCAACAATTTCATAGCACTACCTGGAGAGTTTGTGAGTAGTTCTTGGGACAAGTTCACTACTTTCATAAGAAGTGTCCTGAATCACCGTATTGATGATGAATTGTTGAAGGAATACTTCTATCGAGGTCAGGATGACAATAGTAAGGCGGTGCTTGATACTATCGCTAGAGGTTCATATGGTGAGTGCAATTTTGAGCATATTGCGAAGAAACTGGAGAAGATTTCCCAAAATAATAAAGCGTGGAGCACTAGAAAGTCAGATACCGGGAGAAACATGTTTGCAGTCCAAGCTACAACTAACCAATCTGCCGATGATATTAGTGAGGAGATGTCTCAGATGAGGACCGAACTGGGGTTGATGTTGAAGCATGTAAGCAGATATATTGAAAAGATAAATGTTGTAAATTATTTGACTAGAAATCCACCACCGGTTGAGGAATGTTACTATGAGGAGGATACTTATGCGGTGAATGATCAGACGAAGGGATTCTGAGCCAACGCCTAAGGTTCCAACACAGATAACTGGCGCCAGGGTCAAGGAAACCAATGTCGGAACTATGGTAACTATAACTGAGAAGGTCAATATGTCAGGGATGGGAACTACAATCGCAACAACAACTACAATCGGAACAACTATGGCAATAGAAAAGATCGGGTTTGGCCTTATGTCCCTTCTCAAAATTGAGAATCTGGCAATAGGGAAGCTGGAGGTAATATGCCACATATTGAGGATATGATGCAGAAGATGATGAAGAGGTTTGATACGACTGATGAGAATGTGAAGGAGATGCGAAATGACTTGTCTGGTATTGGTCAAAAGGTTGATGCACATGCAGTGTTGATCAAGCATCTTGAACTACAGATGAATCAGTTGTCTACTACAGTAAACCTATGTCAACCTGGCACACTTTCTAGCAACACCATCCAAAATCCAAAAAATGATGGGCATTGTATGGCAGTCACCACTTGAGAGGGTAAGAAGACCAATGATCCACCGATGTCGTCTGGGGTTGAAGTTGAGTTTAGTAAAGATGATGATGTGATTAAGGTAAATGAAGAGCCTGAGAATGCAATAGAGATAACTCAGAAAGTTGTTCCCATGCCTAGACCTCCACCTCCTTTCCCACAGACGTTAGTGAAGAAGACTAAAGAAGGCAAATACCGTAGGTTTATTAGTATGTTGAAGCAACTTTCCATCAATATGCCGTTGATAGAAGCTTTGGAGCAAATGCCTGGGTATGCGAAGTTTATGAAGGACTTGGTAACTAAAAAGTGGGTCGTGAGTTTTAAAGATGATGATAAGTTGCAACATTGTAGTGCTATTGCTACAAAGTCCCTTGTGCAGAAGAAGGAGGATCTTGGGGCTTTCACTATTCCTTGTACTATTGGGTTGCTACATTTTGCAAAGCCATTGTGCGATTTGGATGCTAGTATCAATCTGATGCTATTGGCTATTTACAAGAAGTTGGGTTTAGGGATCCAAAACCGACAGTGATGCGACTGCTTATGGCTGATAGAACTGTGAAGAAGCCCTTGGTGTACTCCAAGATGTACTAGTGAAAGTGTAGTCTTTTATCTTTTTGGTGGATTTTGTGATACTTGATTATGATGCTGACATTGAGGTTCCCATTATCCTTGGGAGACCATTCTTAGCCACTGGGCGTGCCTTGGTTGATATGGAGAAAGGGCAGATGAAGTTTCAATTGAACAATGAAGAGCCAACTTTCAATATATCTAGGTCCATGAAGCAGAGTAGTGAGCTCAAATCGGTATATATAGTGACACATATTGTAGAGAGTAGTTCTGAGGTGCCTATTAAAGAGTGGTTGGGTGTTGATGCACTAGCAGCGGTAATGATGAAGTTTGAGAGTGATGGTATTGAAGACTATGATGAACTGGTTGCCGCATTTGATAGATTTGAATTCCGTTCAAAACAAAAGAGATTAGAGTTAGAACATGAAGAATCACGACTCTTCACCTGCTAGACCGTCTATTGAAGAGGCTCCAAAATTGGAGCTTAAGGCTCTACCATCACATTTGAGGTATGTATTCTTGGGGAAAGATGGTACTTTACTGGTCATCATTGTGGCAAATTTGAATGTGGCACAAGTTGAGGCATTGGTTTTCATGTTGAAGAGGTTCAAGCGAGCTATTGGGTGGACTATTGCGGACATTATTGGGATTCTTCCTGGTATTTGTTCTCATAAAATTTAACTCATGCCGGATCACAAGCCTAGTATTAAGCACCATAGAAGACTAAGCCCGCCTATGCAAGAGGTAGTTAAGAAGGATATCATCAAGTGGTTGGATGCTGGGTTATTTATCACATTGCACATAGTAGTTGGGTGTATCCTGTTTAGTCTGTGCCCAAGAAAGGTGGGATTATTTTGGTGCCTAATGAGAGAAACGACCTTGTTCCGATGCGGCCTGTGACTGGATGGAGAGTCTACATGGACTACCGAAAATTAAATGCTTGGATAGAAAAGTACCACTTTCCTATGTCGTTCATGGATCAGATGTTGGACCAACTTGCAGTTAAGGGTTCGTATTATTTCCACGATGGTTTTTCGGGCTATAATCATATTTATATAGCTCTAGAAGACCAAGAGAAGACCACCTTCACTTGCCTTTAGGGGACTTTCGCTTTCAAACAGATGCCATTTGGGTTGTGTAATGCTCCAGCGACCTTCCAGCGTTACATGATGTCGATATTTTTTGATATGGTGGAGGACACTATTGAGGTATTTATGGATGATTTCTCTGTGGTAGGTGATTCTTTTGATCGTTGTCTAGACCATTTGGTCGAGGTACTTAAATGGTGTGAAGAGTGCAATCTTGTGCTCAATTGGTAGAAGTGCCCCTTCATGGTGAAAGAAGGTATAGGTCTGGGTCATCGAATCTCTGAGAAGGGTATTGAGTTGATAGAGCGAAGGTTGAGGTAAGAGAAAAGCTTCCACCACCTATCTCTGTTAAAGGTGTTAGAAGTTTTCTTAGGCATACAGGTTTCTATAGGAGGTTCATCAAGGATTTCTGAAAAATTGCACATCCATTGTGCAAATTGCTCGAAAAGGAGTATAAGTTTGATTTTGATGATGCTTGTATGAGAGCATTTGGAGAGTTGAAGGAGAAGTTAGTTACTGCACCTATCATTATTTCACTAGATTGGGGACAACCGTTTGAGGTAATGTGTGATACAAGTGGAGTGGCGCTTGGTGTGGTATTGGGATAGAGGTGAGAGAAGATTCTTCATCCTATTTCTATGCTAGCAAAGCTCTAAATATGGCTCAAAAGAACTATACAGTGACTGAATAGGAGCTTCTTGCAGTAGTTTTTGCATTCGAGAAATTTCGATCCTACTTGCTTGGTACTAAGGTCATAGTGCATACTGAACATTCTACATTGAGGTATTTGATGGCTAAGAAGGATGCAAAACCGAGATTGATTAAATGGGTGATGTTACTGCAAGAGTTTGACTTTGTGGTGAAAGATAGAAAGGGGACAGAAAATCAGGTTGCCGATCACTTATCCAGATTAGAGGAAGAAGCTATGCTCAAGCTTGGTGATAGGGCTGAAATTAATGATGCTTTTCTAGATGAATAGGTATTGGCTGCTTCTCATGATCTGATTCCTTGGTTCACAGACTTTGCTAACTGTTTGGCAAGTGATCTGGTGCCATCGGATTTGTCTTTTCACCAAAGGAAAAAGTTTATGCATGATGTGAAGAAGTTCTTTTGGGATGAGCCTTACTTTTATCGTAGTTATCCTGATGGGATTATTCATCATTTTGTGCTCGAGGTAGAGATGTTGAGTGTACTAGAGGCGTGCCATGCATCACCTGTTGGTGGGCATCATAGTGGTATTCGTACTGCGTATAAAATCTTGCAGTGTAGGTATTACTGGCCTACCATCCACCAAGATGCTCATGATTTCGCCAAGTCTTGTGACAATTGCCAAAGAGAAGGAGGAATTTCGAAGAGGAAAGAGCTTCGTATGAATCCTATATTGGTGATAGAGTTGTTTGATGTATGGGGCATTGATTTTATAAGTCCATTTGTGAGTTCACATGGGATGAATTATATTCTTGTTGCAGTTGATTATGTGTCAAAGTGGGTGTAAGCAATTGTGCTTCCCAACAATGAAGGTAAAAATGTCACCGTATTCTTGAAAAAGAATATCTTCTCCAGATTTGGTACACCTAGGACGATTATCAGCAATGGAGGTTCCCACTTTTGTAATAAGTTGTTCAAGACGTTACTTGAGAAATATGGCATCCGCCACAATGTAGCCACTCCTTACCATCCGCAGTCTAGTGGGCAAGTTGAAGTGTCCAACAGAGAGATCAAGCAATTTTTTGCTAAGACTATGAATGCTAATAGAACGGATTGGTCAAGGAAGCTTGATAATGCTCTATGGGCCTATCGCACCGCATTCAAGACTCCCATTGGTATGTCCCCCTACCAACTTGTATATGGGAAGTCTTGCCATTTGCCGGTAGAGTTAGAGCATAAGGCTATGTGGGCACTAAAGAAGCTAAATTTAGATAAGGGCGCCGCATCGAATCAGATAATGAGTGACTTGAATGTTCTTGATGAGTTTCGCCTAAGAGCTTATGAAAGTTCCACCTTGTACAAGGAGAAGATAAAGAAGTATCATGATCATAGGATTGAAAAGCAAGAATATGTTTTGGGTGATCTTGTGCTTCTATTCAACTCTAGGTTGCGCTTGTTTCCGGGCAAGCTCAAGTCTAAGTGTATCGGACCATTCTTAGTCACTCAAGTGCTCCCACATGGAGCGGTGGAGCTTGAAATCAGTGAGGGAACAAGGTTCAAGGTAATCGGGCAAAGGATTAAGATCAATTTGTGAAACGCGAAAAGTGTGCAAGAAGTTGTTAAGGCATATTATCTTGATGAAGTCTGAGTAATCAAGAGGCATGCGTCGTGCCGCAACGTTAAATCAAGCGCTGCTTGGGAGGCAACCCAAGATGTACAATCTAGCCAACTATAGGTTTTTCTTTTCGGTTTGGTAGTTTTCTTTGTTTATTTGTTTTTTTCTTATTCCTTTAGATAGGTGTTTTATTTTTGTTTTAGTGTTGGCAAGATATAGCATAGGGTCCGTGTCTAAAAAGTGTCCAGAAAATGTAAAAGAAAAGCCTAATGGTTGTTACATGTGCAGGGACGAAAAGCAAAATCTGCAGAAAATGTCTGGTACAGAGGTCTACGAAGTCCATAGACGGTCCATAGGTCAACCTACGGACCGTGAATGGTAGCCGTAGACCCCAGGTAAATTTCCTAATTTTTTCTAAGTGTGTGACAACGGACCCCATCTACAGTCCGTAGGTAGAACCACGGACCATAGACGAGGTCTCGTGGGTCCAAACCCTAATTCTGCCTGACCCAACCCGAACCTCTTTTAAATAAAACCCCCCATTGTTTAAACATTCTCCTCACTTCGAAAATTCACCCAAAACCATTTTTGTAACTCCCCCTCTCCTAAAATCCCTCCATATCACCACAATATCACATTAATCACTCCACTTTCTTTCCCCATATTCCCAATTCACTCTCCTCTTCCCCAAATTCCTTCAGTCCCTATTTCCCAAAGGTTTCGATGTCCAAGTTCGGTGAAAAAGATGAGTAAGGAGTTGTTGGAAGTCTAAAGTCATCACACCATCACCCACTTCCTTTGCTTGTAAGGTAATCGACTTCCCTCTACTTTAAATTTCGGTTCATTGTTGTTATAGAAAGTTAGGAAGTGGATCTTGACCTTGGGTGCAAAATTGTAGGTGTCCCGCATGAATTGTATTTTAGAAACACCCATGGGACGATAGATAGTGATTGTGTAGCCTTAGTAAGTAAATAACTTGGTGAAAATGTGGTTTAAATGAAAGTTTCGATTTAGGGTTCCTACCTTTATATGCAATACATGTGAAAAATGAGTAATCGGAACCCTAGGGATGACAAACTATTATATATTGTGTTGAAATACATGATTAGACTAAGGTAAATTGTTTGAATTGGTAAAAATTTGGTTTCAAATAGCAGCATGTCTGATACCTGGCACATACCTGATCCACAAGACCCCGTCTACGGACCGTAGATCAGGTCTGTGGTCTGTGGCATAAAGCAATTCCACTAAGTGTGGAACGACAGAGGTGGACTACGGTCCGTAGGTTAATCTACGGACCGTTTTGCACATCCGTGGTTCCCATCAGAGCCCAACCTTTTTGGGACTTCTGACCTACGGAGGGGATCCACGGACCGCAGGTTAACCTACGGACCGTAGATACCAACCGTAGGTAGCCACTGAAGCCACTGTCTGACATTTTTTTAGTTTTTCGTTTGGTCTGTTCTTTGTTCTAACAAATTTTCAAGTGTGTTTTTAGTTTATATAGGTACTAATTCTCACTCCACAGGTACCATGGCCCCGAAGAAAGCTGTAGCCATCAAGGGTAGATCTAAATCAACGGCACCAACCTATCGGCTAATCGACGAAGATTCTAATCACCTCGCATATGTTCCCCCCACTGGAAGGGCATCACCTACAACACCCTGGGCTACTTGGAATCAATCAAAGTAGGTGGTTCCCGACGTAATCACTGCCTCCTAGTCTGATGAGGAGGATACATTGATCAGGTCACCGGCTGGGTCTGCTTTCGGTTTTAAGTCCACCTCTGTTGCAGGTTCTGCTTCTGGATCTGCTACAGGCTCGATTGCACATGGACAAGCTGCCTCGTCTGATGAGGCTACTAGTTCGGGGGAGGTTCCATTGCCACAAAACACCGACCCTGCTCCGGTTGCTAAGGAGCCAAATAGGTGGTGCGTTGAGGGTCAATGGTTGATATATAGGGATGCCTCGATGTTAAATGAGAAGAGGAAGAAGGCCCAGCTGATCACTAAGGAGTGTAGAGTTCTCATGAGGCGTCTACATACCATACCCAACATCCACCAGCTCTATCAGAAAAACAAATATGAGTGGATGGATCAGAGCCCTGGGACCTATAATGAGGAGATAGTGAGAGAATTCTATGCCTCCTATGCTGCCACACTATGTGGGTCTATCGACAAGAGGTCCAAACCCACAACCCAGGACCTCTCAATTTCACTCTAGTCCGGGGTGTTTTTGTGGACATATCGCAGGTCACCATCAGTCGATTCCTCTACGGTCCAGGCACCAGTGGGCACTCAACACCAGCGAATTTGACTACCAGTGGGACACTGTGAGGAGCGGAGCGTTCCAGCAGAATGCAGAGCAGAGGGAGGCCATATTACTTCAATTGGCCAGGCATATTGCTGTGGATGGAGAGCGTGCGAAGTGGGTTAGCACACCGCGCCGGGTATTCGAAAGGCCACCCTCAATTTGGTGGCCAAGTTCTTTTGGCCTTTGGTACGAAATAAGGCATCGCCCACTAAGGCAAACAATGTGCTTACATGGGATAAAGCAGTGATGGTTGCGACCTTGGTAGCTGTGTTCAAGATCTACTTTGCCTGCATGTTGTTGGCGGATATCCATGATAGGGTATTCAGGACCACCACCGCTTTACCCTTCCCGTGTATGATCTTCCAGTTGTGCAGGGATTCTAGGGTGTCTATTTGGCATTGTGACACTTTGGTACAGGCGATCGGGACTCTTAATATTGTCCTTATTTGGGATGAGGCCAACATAGCTACCCTACAACATGGTCCACAGGTTGCGGTGCCACCATTAGGAGCAGATTTAGTAGATGATGTAGAGCCAATGTAGGGTGATGACCCTGCCCCTCCAGCCCACAATGATGATGCCCCGGCCTCCCCATCTCAGGTCGCTAGTCGGGCCCCTAGCTCATCAAGAGCCACCTCGCCTTCAGGAGTTGTTGTTGTGCCCCTGGCTTGAGTTCAAAAATTGGAGGCTCAGATGGCCACGCTGCTCCAAAATGTGAGGCTATGGATGCAGTGGTATATTGCAGAGTCGGAGGGTAGGATGAAGACCATGATGGACCGAAAGGTCCAGGCCGTTCATAAGCACCTGTACTCCTTCGAATTGAGGGTCCTTGAGCGATCAGCCCTCGTCACAGATCTCTCCTCTATCTGGACCGAGTTGGACAATCTCTGGGCGGACCTTGATGCCATTCTTGTCCCACCCACAGATGAGCCAGAGTCTGCACCTACTATATTGGCTGATGATACCGTGCTTGATGCTTTATTCAGCGATGACAAAGTACAGCCCGAGGCCACCCGTGCTCGAGGGAAGAGGCACCGCTCTAGTCACATTTCTGACACCACTGAAGATACTCGAGCTAGGAAGAAGGAACGCCAGCAGAATAAGCAGGCTAGGAGAGCCTCTATTATATATAAGGAACTGCACCAGCAAAGGGCTTGTGAGAGTGTTATTGGAGCCTCGAGTTCTAGTCCCACTACTGAGCTGCAAATGTTGTGGTAGTTGATGTGAGCACCACTGATGGTACGGTTAGAGTGATTAATAGCACTACTGAGGGTGTTGTGACTGATGATGTGGGTACTACTAAGGGTGGTCCAAGTGTTGATATAGCGGGCTTTGGGAAATCAAACCCACCCGCTTGTTGAGTTCGTCGGCGCATTTGCTCCACAGGTTTGCTTCACCTTCACCCTACTCTTTATTGCTTATTTTTATGCATTGGGGACAATTGCACTCTATTTTTGTTGGGAGTGGAGTAAATGGATTGTGAGTAATAGGGTGAAGTCTGAGTAACCCAACTCATAATTCTCTCTTGGGGTTTTCTTGCCTGTGTTCTTTTTCCCCAAGAGAATGTTTTAATTTCTATTGAGCCGGCATGTGTTAGGAGTGTATGTGTAAAAGCATGAGAAAGAATGAAGCATGATGGCATAAGGATGAATGAAAAATGATACCCGTCCAAAATTTGTGATACGTGCTAAAATCTGTAGGCTAGAATGAGTTAAATGTGTTGGCTCTGAGTATGGCATGATAAAGAACCAACTTGATTTCATGACTTAAGTTAAAATTTGAACTAGGTAATCTGATAATGAAACTATGTGCCAAGAGTGTGTGAGGATGGTTGATTGTTCAGACAGTTTTGTGCCAATCTAGAACTTTCCCCATTGGTCCTGCTAGGATAATGTAGGCTAGAAGTTAGGAAGTGATCATAGGCCATTGTTCAATTTAGTCCACTTAAGCCTAAAATGATCTAACTAAATGTTATCATTATTCCTTGTTGATCCAAATATTTGAGCCTAAAAATAAAATTGACCAATTCTTTTGATTCACCTAACTCACCTTCCCTTAAAAACATTGTCTTGGCCCCGGTCCCTCCTTGGACATCTGCACCTTCACTTAGGCGAAAAGCCTAAGTTAAGGGTGGCTAGTCCAAAAGTTACCTTGATCTTGGCCCTAGTCCGACATCGGACATTGTGTACCTCAACTAATGCATAATGCATAAGTTGAGGGTGGCTATGTAAAAGGAAATCAAATGGAAAAAGGGTATGAAAAGAGTTTAGTGTTAAAAAGAGGAAAATTTATGAAAGATGATATGGCTTTGTGCAAAAGAAGCAAAAGAGAAGTGTTGAAAGAAATAAAAGAAAAAGAAAGTGAAAGAAAAAGAAGAAAGTGAGAAATAAGAGTCAAAAAGTCAAAAGTCACTTCCTTGTTTGAAAAGAGTTATGGAAAGAAATTGAGATGAAAAGTTGCCAAAAATAGGTCAAGGAAGAGGTAAATAGTCAATGTAATGTCAATGAGGGTAGAAAGTCACTAAAAAGTACCTAAATGTACCACACCTGACCCCGAGCCTACGTTACAAGCTAAGAAAAGTCCTATAGTGATCCTAGCAACTAGTTTGGATTGTCTAAGCAGTGAAAATAAGGGCAAGCCTATGGTATTGAGCACTAACTGTACTTGAAATTACTTCTGAGTGTGAGTGTTGAATGAATTCTTATACTCAAAATCATATTCACTGTGTGAAAAAGGGATTTCGTTTGAAGTAAGGGCACTAGTTACATTGTCGGAAAGTTGGTACCTTGGTGATAGCAAAACAGTGTATGTTATGTGTTGATTGGTCAATCTTTGTCATATTTTCATTTGCATGAGTTAGCTTGTTGAGTCTAAGAGAAAAGATTTGCACTCAAAAAGAGAGTCGGGATAAAGAGCTATGTGATTGATTATGCTTGAATGCTTGCTTCTATACAAGTGTAATTTAGAGTCTTAGTGCGTCGCTTAAGGACAAACAACAAATTTAAGTTGAGGGTGTTGATATACTGTGAGTTTACGGTATTTTTAATACATTTCTCTTAAAAGTTGTGTGTGTCTAGGGCCATTTTGTATTGGTATTAATGTGCTTTTGTCATGTTTACAGGAGATAAGTTCTGATGGGAAGTATGAGACATAGCTGAAGAATTGTGCAGAAAAAGGCATCTACGGAAGTGACTCACAGACCGTAGGTCTAGTCACGTTTTGTAGATGGTGATCGTAGATGGACAGGCAAAGCATGAAGAAGAAATTAGGGAATTCTTGACCAAGTGTGGAACCACGACCACAAACTACAGAGCGTAGGTCGACCTACGGGCCGTCTTGCAAGTCTGTCAAACCATTCAGAAAAGGGTGTTCCAGTACCTGATTTCAAAAGTCCAAGTATGAAACCATGGAAGAGGATCCACGAACCATTGATTGAATCACAGTCCGTCCTGCTGGTCCGTCGAATGTGGTTGAGAGTGCTGATTTTTGGAGTTGGAAAATTGCCTAAGTCCCAAACCATGGAAGGGACCTACGGATCGTAGGTCAGTCCATGGTTCGTAGGTCAGTGTTGTCAACTATAACCGCGTCCAGAAACTTTATTTCCTTATTCATTTCCTTTTTAGTTGGGACTTGTTTTTCTATATATAGGGCATGTAAACCTCGTTTTGGGGGTTAGACTTTATTACTTTTATTCTAGTTTTTGGCTTTGGAGATTAACTTGGAACTTAGCAATTCTTGATTTCCTAAGTTCGTTTTGAAGATTTTGACTTTGAAATTCAAGTTGAGATTCTAGGTTTGTTCTTCTCATTACGTAAGTTCATGATTTCTTCATCTAAAAATATGAATTGTGTTCTTGCTATTATGGGTAACTAAATCCACAACTAGGGTTGTGGGAACCATGAGCGATTAACAACGTATGAATAGTAAGTAAGTAATTCTTGAATAGTGTTATTGCATGCATTGATAATTCTTTTGTTTAGAAGTCTTTTTAATGGTGGCCAACGTTAGAACTCGCCTTGTTGCTACTTGCCGGAACAAGCAGGAAGTTAATAAGAAAAGAATTATCAACATAGATTTAGTGTGATACTATCTAATAGTCTAGTGTCAATTGGTGCGCGGGTGAAAACCAAGTCATACATTGATGCGATGTCTAATATGAGGTAAAGGTAAGGGTTACTAAATTATACATGTGTAGCCAGACCAAGGTGCGGGGTGAAATTCTCTAGTTGTTGGACCAAGGAATTAGAGATACCTAACTTATCACTTTGCATGTAATACACTAGGAAAGGATTACTATTACTAGGATTACCCCGTTATGAACTTATGGGGAACACGTATACCCTAGTTTCTCTATCATCTTGATAACACCTAAAGTTTAAATCTTGTTCACTAATTGTTCACATAGTTTCTAGAATTTTCACAAATCCCCCCCCCCCCATTTTAATTATTTGTTTCGAAAGTACATTGACTAAACGAATATAATCGTGGGTTAAAGTTAAGTCTAAACCATATTCCTCGTGGGATCGACCCCAACCTACAAGTTGGGTAAAATTTGATACGCTCAAATTACAACTCCCTAAAGAAACGTAAGCGATCGTTATCAAGTAAAGAACCCAACTTGTAGGTTGGGGTCGATCCCGCAAGGAATATGGTTTAGACTTAACTTTAACCCACGATTATATTCGTTTAGTCAAAGTACTTCCAAACAAAATAATTAAAAGGGGGGAGGGGGGGGGGGATTTGTGAAACAAATTCTGGAAACTATGTGAACAATTAGTGAACAAGATTTAAACTTTAAGTGTTATCAAGATAAGAGAGAAACTAGGGTATACGTGTTCCCCATAAGCTCATAATGCGGCAATCCTAGTAATAGTAATCCTTTCCTAGTGTATTACATGCAAAGTGATAAGTTAGGTATCTCTAATTTCTTGGTCCGGTAACTAGAGAATTTCACCCCGCACCTTGGTTCAGCTACGTGTGTATAATTTACTAACCCTTAACCTCATATTAGACATCGCATCAATGTATGGCTTAGTTTTCACCCGCGCACCAATTGACACTAGACTATTAGATAGTATCACACTAAATCTATCTTGATAATTCTTTTCTTATTAACTACCTCCTTGGTCAGGCAAGTAGCAATAAGGCGAGTTCTAACGTTGGGTACCGTTAAAAAGACCTCTAAACAAAATATTTATCAATGCATGCAATAACACTATTCAAGAATTACTTAGTTACTATTCATACGTTGTCAATCGCTCATGGTTCCCACAGCCCTAGTTGTGGATTTAGTACCCATAATAGCAAGAGCACAATTCATATTTTTAGATGAAGAAATAATGAACTTACGTAATGAGAAGAATAAACCCAGAATATCAACTTGAATTTCAAAGTCAAAATCTTCAAAACGAACTTGGGAAATCAAGAAAAGTTGCAAGTTAATCTCCAAAGCCAAAAACTAGAATAAAAGTAACAAAGTTTAACCCTTAAAACGAGGTTTACATTCCCTATATATTGAAAAACAAGTCCCAACTAAAAAGGAAACGAAATAAGGAAATAAAGTTTCTGGACGCAGTTGTAGTTGACGACACTGACCTGCGGTCCGTAGGTCCCTTCCGTGGTTTGGGACTAAGGCAATTTTCCAACTCCAAAAATCAGCACTCTGAGCCACATTCGACAGAACAGCAGGACGGACCGTGATTCAATCCATGGTCCGTGGATCCTCCTCCGTGGTTTCATACTTGGACTTTTGAAATCAGGTACTGGAACACCCTTTTCTGAATGGTTTAACGGAGTTGCAGGACGGCCCGTAGGTCGACCTATGGTCCGTAGTTTGAGGTCGTGGTTCCACACTTGGTCAAGAATTCCCTGATTTCTTCTTCATGCTTTGCATGTCCATCTACGATCACCATTTATGGAATGTGACTAGACCTACAGTCCGTGAGTCACTTCCGTAGATGCCCTTTTCCTTGGAAGCTAACTTTCTAGCCTTAAGGTACGAAATAAAATGATCCTTTGGCACTGCCGAACTACTCCTCCACCTTATAACTGGCTTATTAGGAAACTGGAACCTAACTACTCGAGTTCTATAATAAATTGAGGCATAACAAGCATGAAGTCAGTCCATACCTAGAATAACATCAAAGTCCCCCATATCTAACTCGACTAAGTCAGCCATGGTGTCCTTATGATTGATAGAAATAGTACAATTATGATAAACTCTCTCAACTTGAATAGACTCACCAACAGGTGTGGAAACACTAAAGAGCTTAAGAAGTTGCTCGAGAAGAATATCAAAATTCATATCAATATATAAAGTCACAAAATATAGACTCGCACCTGGATCAACCAATGCATATACATCAAAAGTAAGGACTTTGATTATACCGATGACTACATCAAGTGAATTCTCTTGGTCTTGGCGACTGGTGATAGCATACAGATGCTTTGCCCCTCCCCCTATCCCTAAAATAGCTCCTCTAGGTGTAGCTCTGTCTGGCGGAGCCCCTGAAGTAGACTAGGCTCTATTGCCCCGATAACCACTACCCTGCTTGTTCTTATGGAACTCTCTCATGAAGTGAACATTCTGACAACTCTTGAAGCAACCAATGTAGCCATCACGAAAACTCCTGGGTGGTTCCTACCACACTTAGCACATGCAGAAGTCCAATTACCTCTTTGTGCCACATTACCTTGAGATTGTACAGGTCTAGCTCTGAAGTTATGAGAATTCTGATTCTGAAACTCATATTTGTTCCTTGGTGCAGGTGCACTAACAAACGGTGGAGCAGGTCCATTTGGGTTTTGCTGAAAAGATGACCGGTTCGCATTGCTCTTCTGCTACCCGAACTCATTTCCTATTGTCTTAGCCTTCCTGTTCCGAAACTCTTCTCTATCTCTCAGCTTATCCTCCTCAACCCAATGCACATGGATCATAAGCCTTGCTATGTCCATGTCTCCTATAAGCATAGCTGCCTTTCCCTTTTTACTTGACAAGCGACACAACTGAGATACAAATAGACTCATCGTGCTCCTCATGTCAGCAACCATCTCCGAAGCATAGTGGGACAGTTGAGTGAACTTGAGGCTATACTCATGCACACTCATTGATTCCTGCTTCAAGTTAAGGAATTCTCTTATATTTGCCTCCCTCAGTTCACGGGAAAAGAAACACCCAAAAAAGGCCTCTTCGAACACAACCCAACTCACAATTGGTGCATTCTCAGCTCAACTCTTCTTCCATTAGCTGTACCAGACTCTAGAAACACCCTTCAATTAGTATGCAGCTAGTTCCACACGCTCAGCATCTGCAACATCCATCACCTTAAAAACTTTCTGCAACTCTTCCACAAAGTTTTCTGGATCCTAAGTGACACTTGAATCGGTGAAGTCACAAATCCTGGATGTATCAGCCACATCCTATCGATTCCCTCGTTGTTGCCTAGCTTGGTTGGTCACAACTTGACTCAACATCCAGATAACATCCTAGAAGTCAGCATTAGTGACCTCTCCTTGGGGTTGCACTTGTTGTGCATTGGGAACCCCTTGATCATGGGGATCAACATTCCTCCTAATAGGACGACCTCAGACAGCTCTTCGTGGAGGCATGATCTGAAAGATACGTGCAAGCACAAAAAAGAGTATGAAAGAAGTGTTATAGTTCCTAAATGTTGCAGCCTTCTAATTATAGATGTGGCACACTTCACATCAATAACTAGGACTCTACATACACGACTTCATAGATACCCTAGGACTCTTCAACTATGTGCTCTGATACCAAGTTTGTCATGCCCCGAGCCTATACCCTAGACATGGCAGGCACTCAAGAACCATTGATGGCCCCAAGAGAACCCTTGGTCTAGCTCAACTCACAGCGAAAGACTTACTCAACCATAAATGAACCTCAAATGTAACTCAACACATAAAAACATCATTATTAAAATTAGTTTAATTCAATATAGTGTGAAATACTCAATAACATAACTGCTCAACTCAAGTCTTTAAATATCACAAAGGAAATGGAAAAGAATCCTCAACAACTATCATCTATGAAGCCTCTAATAACTATGATAGATGTTGGGGCAAGACCCACGGCATCTTAATAAGTTTGAAAATAAAAGTGGAATTCTCCAGAAGTAAGGAGGCTCACCAAAGCAACTTTGGACTACAAATGGTATCAACTAAGCGCATATTGAAGATCCTGGTTTCTTGTATCTGCATCATGAAAGATGTTTGCCAAATGGCATCAGTACATGGAATGTACGAGCATGTAAGGGTGTCACGCCCCAAGCCTACACATTGGACATGGCCGGCACTCGAGAACCATTATTGGCCCCAAGCGAACCCTTGGCCTAGCTTACTTACTCAGCGGAAGACTTTACTCATGATAAATACTTTTAAAACAAGTAAATTGAACTGCTCATAATATAACTTAGAATGTAATAAATAACATTCAATGCCAAAGTGGCAACTCAAATCTCAACTTAACTGAAAAGGGAAAGTAAAGACTCATGAACTAACATCACTAACTCTGTCTATGAAGCCTCTAAACTCTGAGGGATGTCGGGACAAGACCCCCGATCATCCTAACAACTGAAATAAGTGTTATACCCCATTTTAACCGAAGCCAAATTAGTGTAAAACATATTGGTGATTTCTAAATTAATTAACTTAAAAAGTCGCCGCCTAACTATTAAAGGGTGAGTTAGGACACCTATAATTTTTAAATTGACTTAATTTTAAGGTCTTCCAACCAATTAGAGATTCTATGTAAAGGTTCAATTAATCCTAAAGAGAAGGGGTAAGACATCCTTTAAGATTCATATTAAAACGGTTAACCGATCAATCTTAGTAAATAATTAAGGTTTTAAAGGTTGTGAAAGATATGAATATTTCGTAAGTAAAACAAGCTAATATAATGATATAATATAGTATGAAGAATAATATAGATAACCAAAGATAATTAGCCTTAAAGTTTATTTAGAGAAAAAATAGAAGTTATATTTTTAAAGAAAGGAAATATTTAAAAAGATAGTGTAAAGTGTCTACTCAATAACGTCTTTGCATGAAAAGGGATACCACTTTAAAAAATCATTTACTTTTAATTTGGAAGATGTTTTCCACAAGTTTAAATCACTTAATTTTTTTCTATTCGAAAGAAGTTTTGTGAAATAACCATGATGACTTCATTAGGACTCAAAACAAAGCAATTTATTTTAAGTGAAAGCAACTTATTTTATATTATTTAAAGGATCTCATATCAACTATGTGTTTCCAAGTATCTAAGGCCAAGAATAAAAAAAAAAATCCCCCAAACTCGAAATAATCCCCAAAACATATACATAAACAAATAGTCACAAAGAGTTAAATAGGAGAAAATGACAAAAGGAAAAATAATAATACTAATAAAGTAAGACGTCATAGGCGTTCCCCAAGCAATTCTTGCTTGTTTTTCTCGTTGTCGGACACGTTTAAAGAAGATTTAATTGCTCCAAAGTGTTCATGCAAATATAAAAGAATAAAAAGATTAGGAAGATGATTTAACTTATCAAGATAGTGAATAAATATAGTAATGAATAAAACAATATAACAAGTACTCTATCCCAAACACGGAATATACAAACACCAAATGAAATACTCACCGACTTGCCAATAAAATTCAAAATAGCTAAATTATAAAACATATCTCTTACTCACCAAAACTAATACCGAATATTATTCAATTTAAATTATAAAAACAAATTACTTATTCTAAATAAAAATGAAATCAAACCAAGACATTTTGAGATTTACACAGGTCAATTATTTCAAGCTTACAAGAAAACTCATACACATATATATGCTAATCGAATAGAAGAAGAAGTTTTAATACACATTTGTGATGAGTTTAATTAGAGACCCATTTAAACATCATATGACCTAAACATGCAGGTTCTAAAAATAGACATTAAAAAATACAAATAAACTTTCAACGGAAAAAAAGACCCCTGCTATCTAATGTACCAAAACTAATCTCAAATTTTGAGTGAACCAATATACTAATTTCAAATTTTGAGTGAACAACTATTAAGTAAACTAACAAATATATTTAGTGTGTGTTTAAGAAATACTATCTTCAAGATCAACATTTCAGCCATTCCAAAGAGGTAACTCAACATATACGATATGCAGTAAGAATAAGAAAAATTACAGACGAGTCTTAAGAGAAATTAAACGTATCTTAACAAACACATTAATCGAGTTTCAACAGATTTCAACTCAATAGAGATCTAAACTTGTTCACATTTATTCTTTATATATCATATCAATACCAAAACTATATTATCACTTTCAGCCCAACGAAATGAACATAATATATGATTCAATAGTTAAACACAATGTAAGAGAACGAAAGAAATGAACATGATTACAATCGGAGAATTTCCTTCCACAGAACAGTGAAGATGGAGAGTTTGAGGTCTTAGATCCACAACTCTTTTACCGACAATAAAACGAGATTATAACTTGTATAAGTTGAGATATAAGAGTAAGAGAAAAATGATTTTTTTAGATACTCCAAAATTTGGTCCTTGCTCAATAAACGGGGCTGTATTTATAGATGAAAATAACTTTGATTTGAGCGGGATTTTAAGTCATTTTAAAATTGAAAAGGTTGCTTCAAGTCCATCCAAGAATGTGGCAGAAAACCATTGAAAAAAACAGTGTTTCTTCACGTGACTTCACCGGAAAATGGTAAAGCTTTGACTATACTTTTGATATAGACAATCTTGAAGCATGAAAAGGGGAAAAAAAGAGATAGAGACACGTCTGACGTTTTCCAAGTTTGCACGAAAATGGCGACAAAAGCTCCTGCCAATGGTGAAAAAGTCCAAAAGATTTTCTTGAAAGGGAAAAAGAGAGGAGCGGCGCATATCAGAATGCTAGCTTCTAAGTGTACGTATAAGTTATTCGGGAAAAGGGCATTGAGCTGCTGTGATGTAGCATAATGGGCCATTACAAAGGGTTCTATTTTGGGCAGATTTGACATTAAAAATGGGGCTGAAAATGATCTATTTTGGGACTCAAATTGAACGAATTTCTAATACCTTTTCCTTCTCAAAAAAATTTTTTTGGGCTTCCTTATCTTAATAATTTAACCAAAAATATACATATATTAACACACTAATAAAATACGACGATAAAATATTTGTAAAAGGAATAATAACTAATGATAATCGTTGTAACTAGAACAAATAGCGATACTAATACTAACTAAAATGATAATGAGAGATGGGACAAAAGTGATATATAATGCGACTAAAATAACGATATCGATATAAGAGTAATATTTATATATATATATATATATATATGAAAAGTAGTGCTACAGTATAGTAAAAATATAACAAAAGTAGATTATTAATGACTAGGAAGCGCAAAGAAATAAATTAGAGAAGAGGTGGGATAAAATTGGGTGTCAACAATAAGCAAACAATGAAACAAAACATAACCAAAGGGATCCTCCAGACAACAAAGAGGCTCACCAACTGACTCTGAGTCCTCAACTGGATCAACGATGCGCTGAATGTTGATCCTGGTTATTTGTATCTGCATCATAAGAAGATGCAGGCCAAATGGCATCAGTACATTGAATGTACGAGTATGCGAGGGGAATTCTAAAACAAGACATAAGCTTCAAAGGAACTGAAGAACTTACATGGCTCAACTCAACTCGACTCAGCTGATTTCAATATAAAGCAGTGTAAATAAATGCAGTATAAAGAAAAGCTTTAAAACATGGTTTTCAACTCTGTGTATTTAGAAATACAATAGTAACTCTGTATGTATGCAAAGATACAATATGAAATATGTTTGTATATTAAAATACAAATATTTTTTATGTATATAAAAATACAAAATACAGCTGTGGGAGTTTCTCTAACCGACAGTCATCACTTAAGAGCTATCGTGATGATAGAGTATTTTGCCTCACGCTGCCAGGGCCATCCTATACCTGGCCATGAGTATAGAAGCTGAACTACTAAGTGGATCCACTAATCTATGCTAAAAACACTAAGGAATCATCTAAAATGTATGACCCTTTTCTATCCATGGTGGCTACAAGGTTTATGGCGGCTCGGTGCTCAATACTACTCCCAAAATATACTAGCTCTTTATGTTTAAATACATAACTTCTTTCTCTGGTTTGAGATAATTGCTCAAAACTTAGCTTAAAGGCTATCTTGGAAATCTCAGTTTCCTCTCTTGCTTAATTGTGAAAGGATTTACTCTTTAACTGCAAAAAAAAAAAAAAAAAAAAAAAAAAAAACTAGCTCAAGGGCTCTTTACTGAAAAACTAGTTGTGAAAACATTTTACTCTTTGGGAATACATTGTCCCGATATACTCTTTTGAAGAAATGAACTTCAAACTTTACTCTTTACTCAACTCAAAACTCAAGTCTTAAAACAAAGTTAAAATATTTGTAAAAGACTCTTGGAAGACTCTATGAACTTCTCTTGACTTGACTCTCAACTTCTCTTAACTTGACACTTAACTTCTCTTGACTTAACTCTTAACTGATCCTTGAATTGAATTATGGATTCAATGATTGTGATTTGTGATAGGAAAGATCTCATGATGTTTAGGAGTGATATTAGATAGCTAAACATGAGAAATGATCAAGAAATCACTGCCTGGAAACTAGTCCGCGAGCGGAGGTGTATTTAAATTTTGGTCGCAAAAATAATTTTTGAGGCAGATAGGTCCGTGACCTCTCCGTGACGCGAAGAGAAAAATACACTTCTGAGGAACAGGTACGCAACGTGGACCTGATACCCAGTTTCTTCCTGACTTGTTCCTTCTTCATTTTCTAACCCCAATTTGCCTAAACTTGGTTCTTTTTCTCAAATTCCCTTTAGATTCAATACCCAGTATGTATACACAAGAATCTAACTTAAAAAACTCAAGGAAACAACATTTTAACCTCAAGGAACTCCTCAATCTCAACCTAACTCAACAACGAAGGCCAATTTCAAGAATACCATTCAAGATTCATTAACTTTCAACTTTCTAGAACAAACTTCGCTGAAAAAAAATAATTGGCGCGTGGGTGAATGAACCCAACGCTATGAAAGACTCACATACCTCTTTAGATATCAACCCTTGTTGAAATCCACAAGCTAAATCTTCAAGAACGACAAACTTTGCTTTTTCTCCTCTTTTCTCCTCTTGCGTACTTTCTCCAAAAACCCTAGCATAAATTTCCAATTGTCTAAACTGAACCAATTCAGTTTAGACCCAAATTTAATTGCTAAAAACTAATTAACTTATTTGGGTGGTGAAAAGACTATAATGCCCCTCTAAAATTGGGATTGAACTTTCCTTATTTGAACAACCCAACTTCAAATGGGCATAACTCACTCATACGAACTCGAAATCATGCAAACTCAGTGCCATTGGAAAGATTATTCCAAGATCTTTCCCAAGATATCTGGAAATACACCTAACTCATCCTGATCTTGGAGTTATGGTCGTTTGATGTTGACCAAAAACTCAGACTTAACTCAACCAATTTTCCAGATTTTTATTATTTCCAAAAATCACTCTTTCTAATTCTAGATCTTTCTAGTTCTTTCAATTTGCAAGATGTTACAACATCTCCCCTTTGGGAACATTCGTCCTCGAATGAGATTACTCTTACTAGGCTAAGGGTGTAACATTAACATTCTGCTCAAACACCCAACAAGCAATGAAATTATAACATGCTAATCTTATGAATAAAAGCCAAGAGAAGGATTAGTACCTTAATTTGGAACTTCTCCGGATTCAAAGAGATGTGGATATCTCTTCTTCATACCTTCCTCAGCTTCCCAAGTAGCTTCCTCAACAAACTAATTCCTCCAAAGAACTTTGACTGATGCTACCTCTTTTTTTCTCAACTTGCGAACTTGGCGATCTAGAATCTGAAGTGGAATCTCCTCATAAGATAAGCTACCCTTGATTCCAATATCTTCAGTTGGTAAAATAAATGAAGGATCGCCCATGCACTTCTCCAATATGGAGATGGGGAACACTGGATGGACTGCTGCTAATTTTTGTAGTAGCTCTAACTCATAAGCTACATTGCCAATCCTCTTGGATATTCTGTAAGGCCAATATACCGGGGACTAAGCTTCCCCTTTTTACCAAATCTCCTAGCACCCTTTATAGGTGAAACTTTCAAGTAAACTCAATCATCTACGTCAAACTGTAACTCCCACCTCCTACCATTAGTGTAGGATTTTTGGTGACTCTGCGCTATTCTCAATCTCTCTTGAATAACTTTTACTTTCTCCATAGCTTGACGAACTAAATCTGGTCCTATTAACCCAGCCTCACCAACTTCAAACCATCCAATAGGAGATCTGTATCTTCTCCCATAGAGAGCTTTGTAAGGAGCCATCTGAATGCTAGAATGGTAACTATTGTTGTAAGAAAACTTAATGAGAGGTAGGTGATCATCCCAATTACCCTTGAAATCAATCACACAATCCACCTTGATACCCTAAAACACCATCTCCCCCTTTTTCAAAAGCCATCACTTTTTTCTTATGAACACTTGCCTTTAATTCAAGTAATAAAGGATATTGGTCTTGCTTATCTTTTACTTCTGACAGTAATGATGATTCAGCCCCATTTATCACCACTACTCCTCCTTTTGTGGAATCCATTAGTCGAACTCCTAGCAGTGCAAGTCTATGCACCTCCTTTGCTAACTCTTTCTTATATTTCTCAAAATGGGTGGTACTACCCATAGATAATCTACTCAAGGCATCAGCAACAACATTAGCCTTACCTGGGTGATAAAGAATACTCATGTCATAATTTTTGAGTAACTCTAACCACCTTCTCTGTTTGAGATTAAGCTCTTTCTAACTAAACACATACTGAAGACTCTTGTGATCAGTGAACACATCCACATGAACACCATAAAGATAATGGTGCCATATTTTCAAAGCAAATACCACAGCAGCCAACTCTAAGTCATGGGTTGGGTAATAACTTTTAACTGTCTGGAGGCATAAGCTATAACTTTGTCATTCTGCATTAACACACAACCCAAACCAACTCTAGACGCATCATAATATACAACAAAGCCTTGCATGCCTTCTGGTAAGGTCAATATTGGGGTAGTAGTCAATCTCTTTTTCAATTCCATAAAGCTTTTCTCACAATCTTCAAACCATTGAAACTTCATTGTTTTCTGAGTCAACTTGGTCAAAGGAGATGAAATAGATGAAAATCCCTCGACAAACCTTATATAATATCCAGCTAACCCCAAGAAACTCCTAATATCAGTTGGTGATGTGGGTCTAGGCCAATTCTGCACTGCCTCTATCTTCTTAGTACCAACTTTAATTCCCTCTCCACAGACAAGTAGCCTAAGAATGCCACAGACTCAAGCCAAAACTCACACCTAGAGAAATTGGCATACAACTCTCTATCTTTTAAAGTCTGGAGAACTATTCTGAGATGGATAGCATGATCTTCCTCATTCCTCGAATAGATTAGTAGGTCATCAATGAATACGATAACAGATATATCTAAATAAGGCTTGAATACTCTATTCATAAGGTCCATGAATGTTGCAGGCGCATTGGTCAAACCAAAGAACATAACTAAGAACTCATAATCACTATAATGGGTCCTGAATGTTGTCTTGGAAATATCACCCTCCCTTACTTTCGACTAATGGTAGCCAGATCTGAGGTCTATCCTAGAAAAAAAAGAAGCACCCTGAAGTTGTACGAAAAGATCATCAATTCTTGAAAAAGGATACTTATTCCTGATGGTAACCTTGTTCAACTGATGGTAATCTATACACATCTTAAGGGAACCATCTTTGTTTCTCACAAATGAGACCGGAGCGCCCCAAGGTAAGACACTTAGTCGAATAAAACCTTTCTCTATAAGATCATTCAACTGCTCTTTTAAATCTTTCAACTCTGCTAGTGCCATTCTATATGGCGGAATAGAGATAGGACGAGTATCATGAATAGTATCTATACCGAAGTTTATTTCTCTCTCATGAGGGACTCTGGGAAGATCATCTGGAAAGACTTCTAGAAACTCTTTTACTACTGAAACTGGCTGAATAGGAGTATCTCAACACTAGAGTCATTAACTCGGACTAAGTGATAGACACACCCCTTGGAAACTAACTTTCTCACCTTAAGGTACGAAATAAAATGACCCTTAGGCACTGCTGAACTGCTCTCCAACTCTATACCTGGTCCACTGGAAACTGGAACTTGACTACTCGAGTTCTAATATCTATTGATGCATAACAGGCATGAAGCTAGTCTATACCTAGAATGACATCAAAATGTATCATGTCTAACTCAACTAAATCAGCCATGGTACTCTTGTGATTGATGAAAATGGGACAATCACGATAGACTCTTTCTACTAGAATAGACTCACCATCAGGTGTAGAAACACTGACGGCTCAAGAAGTTTCTCAGAAGAAAACATTAAAATTGAAGACTTGGATCATACCGGTGACAACATCTGGTGAATCCTCTTACTCTCGGTGACTAGTGATAGCATAAAGACATCTTTCTTCTCCGCCTGCCCTTGAAGTAGCTCATCTAGATGCAGCTCTATCTGGTGGAGCAACTAAAGAAGACTGGGCTCTATTGCCCCTATTACCATTACTCTATCTGCTCTTAGGGCACTCTCTCATAAAATGACCGTTCTGGCCATAATTGAAGCACCTAGTGGAGCCATCACGACACACCCCTGAGTAGCTCCTACCACACTTAGCACATGCATGAGTCTTAGTACCCCTTTGTGCCTGAAGTTCTGGAATTCTGACTATTGTACTCACATTTGTTTCTTGGTGCATGTGCACTAGCAGATGATGGAGCAGGTCCTTTCTGCTTATGTTGGAAAGTAAACCGGTTCGCATTACTCTCTTACTACCCGAATTCATTACCTGATGTCTTAACTCTCTTGTTCTTAAACTCTTTACTATCCCTCAGCTTGTCCTCCTCAACTAACTGCACATGGATCATCAGCCTTGCTATGCCCATGTCACCTACTAGCATGGCTGCCTTACTTTTCTTATCTGACAGATGAGAAAACCCAATAATGAATAACTCATCTTGCTCCTAATGTCAGGAACCATCTATTTGCTTCTCTTAGCTCACGAGGAAAATAACACCTTATGAAGGCACTCTCGACCGTAGGCCAGCTCAAAATCGGTTACGCATAAGCATGATTTAGAAAGAAACCTTTATAGAGATACACTCTATCACACGAAATGGGTATGAAAGAAGTGAAGGAATTCCTAAATGTTGCATCCTCTTAATTATAGATGTGGCGCGCTTCACACTGATAACTAAGACTCTACAGAATCCCTAGGACTCTTGAACTATGTGCTCTAATACCAAGTTTGTTATACCCCAAGCCTACACCCTGGATGTGGCCGGCAATTGAGAACCATTGTTGGCCCCAAGCGAACCCTTGGCTTGGCTTACTTACTCAACGAAAGACTTTACTCAAGATAAATACTTTTAAAACAAGTAAACTTAACTGCTCAAAATATAACATAGAATGTAATAAATAATATGCACTACCAAAGTGGCAACTCAAGTCTCAACTTAACTGAAAAGGGAAAGTAAAGACTCATGAACTAACATCAATAACTTTGTCTATGAAACCTCTAAACTCTGAGGGATGTCGGGAAAAGACCCTCGATCATCCTAACAACTGAAATAAGCAAGCAATAAAACAAAACATAACCAAAGGGACCCTCCAGAAAGCAAAGAGGCTCACCAACTGACTCAGAGTGCTCAACTAGATCGACGATACGTTGGATGCTAATCATGGTTACCTGTGTCTGCATCATAAGAAGATGCAGGCCAAATGACATCAGTACATTGAATGTACGAGTATGCGAGGGGAATTCTACAAAAAGACATAAGCTTGAAAGGAATTGAAGAACTTACCTTGTTCAACTCAACTGAACTAATTTCAATATAAAGCAGTGTAAATAAATGCAATATAAAGAAAAGCTTTAAAACCTGGTTTTCAATTCTATGTATTTAAAAATATAATAATAACTCTGTATGTATGCAAGAAACAATATGAACTCTGTTTGTATATGAAAATACAAATATTTCTGATGTATATAAAAATTCAAAATACTGCTATGGGAGTTTCTCTAACCGACAACAATCACTTAAGAGCTATCGTGATGATACAGCATTTTGCATCACACTGCCAGGGCTGTCCTATAGCTTGCCATGAGTATAGAACCTTAACTACTAAGTGGATCCACTAGTCTATGCTAAAAAGCACTAAGGAATCATTTAAAAAGTATAACCCTTTTCTACCCATGGTGGCTACATTATTTATGGCGGCTCGGAGTTTTCTGAACTCTCCCCCATATCAGTGCTCAATAATACTCCCAAAATATACTATCTCTTTATGTTTAAAAACATAACTTCTTTCTCTGGTTTGAGATGATTGCTCAAAACTTAGCTCAAAGGGTATCTTGAAAATCTTAGTTTCCTTTCTTGCTTAATTGTGAAAGCATTTACTCTTTAACTGGAAAAAAAAAAAAACTATCTCAATGGCTCTTTATTGAAAAACTAGATCAAAGACTCTTTAAAGAAAAACTAGCTCAAAGGCTCTTTACTGAAAAACTAGATCAAAGGCTCTTTAAAGAAAAACTAGCTCAAAGGCTCTTTATCGAAAAACTAGCTCAGAGGCTCTTTTGGAAATCAAGATTTCCTTTCTTCTTTAAATGTGAAAACATTTTACTCTTTGGGAATACATTGTCCCGATATACTCTTTTGAAGAAATGAACTTCAAACTTTACTCTTTACTCAAATCAAAACTCAAGTCTTAAAACAAAGTTGAAACATTTGTAAAAGACTCTTGCAAGACTCTATGAACTTCTCTTGACTTGACTCTTTACTTCTCTTAACTTGACTCTTAACTTCTCTTGAATTGACTCTTAACTGATCCTTGAATTGAATTATGGATTCAAGGATTGTGATTTGTGATAGGAAAGATCTCATGATGTTTAGGAGTGATTTTAGATAGCTAAACATGAGAAATGATAAAGAAATCACTGCCTGGAAACAAGTCCGCAACGCAGAGGTGTATTTAAATTTTGGTCGCAAAAATAAATTTTGAGGCAGAGAGGTCCGTGACCTCTCTGCGACATGAAGAGAAAATTACACTTATGAGGAACAGGTCCGCGATGCTGACCTGGTACCCAGTTTATGCCCGACTTGTTCCTTCTTCGTTTTCTAACCCCAATTCACCTAAACTTGGTTCTTTTTCTCAAATTCTCTTTAGATTCAGATACCCAGTGCGTATACACAAGAATCTAACTCAAACAACTCAAGGAAAAAACATTTTAACCTCAAGGAACTCCTCAATCTCAACCCAATTCATGAACTAAGGCCAATTTCAAGAACACCATTCAAGATTCATCAACTTTCAAGAACAAACTTTGCAAAAATAAACATGATTGGTGCGTGGGTGAATGAACCCAACGCTATGAAAGACTCACATACCTCTTTAGGTATCAACCCTTGTCGAAATCCACAAGCTAAACCTTCAAGAACGACAAACTTTGCTTTTTCTCCTCTTTTCTCCTCTTGCGTTCTTTCTCCAAAAACCCTAGCATAAATTTCCAATTGTCTAAACTGAACCAATTCAGTTTAGACCCCAATTTAATTGCTTAAAACGAATTAACTTATTTGGGTGGTAAAAAGACCATAATGCCCTTCTAAAATTGGGATTGGACTTTTCTTATTTGAACAGCCCAACTTCCAGTGGGCATAACTCACTCATACAAACTCGAAAATGTGCAAACTTCGCAGCGTTGGAAAGATTATTCCAAGATCTTTCCTAAGATATCTGGAAATACATGTAACTCATCCTGATCTAGGAGTTATGGTCGTTTTAACTTGACCAAAAACTCAAACTTAACTTAACCAATTTCGCAGATTTTTATTATTTCCAAAAATTACTCTTTCTAATTCTAACTCTTTCTAGTTCTTTAAATTTGTGAGATGTTACAAAGGGGAACTCTCAAGCACATACATAAGCTTAAACTGATAAAAAGGAAAAACATACTCACCTCATCTCAACTCAAGTCAACTCAACTCGACTCAACTCAACTCAAGGATAGTGAAACTCAGAAACACGCAACTCAGTTCAATATAAAAGCCACAATAGAGATGCATTATAAAGAATTCTTTTAAAATAGTAAATAATAATTGAATATATTTAAAAATACAATAATAACTCTTTTACTCTATAGGAGATTCTCTAACCGACAACCATCACTATGAGCTGTGTGATTATATATCATCTCGCCTACGCTGCCAGAATTGTCCTATACCTTGTCAAAGTATAGGACATCCTCAACTAAGTGGATCTACAAAGCTATGCTAAAAAGTAATAAGGAATCATCTAAAAAGTATAAACCTTTACCCACGCTGGGATACATGGTTTATGAGGACTTTGAGTTGTCTGAACTCGTCTCCATATCGATTCTCAATACTACTCCCAATAATGCTTATATGTTTAAAAACATTTCTTCATCCTCAGAACCACGACAGGACCTATGGACCGTAGGTGGGACCATGGTCCGTGGTCCAAGGTCTGTGGATTGTGACCCCTAAATCTAGCCTTAGATGTCGAACGACCAAATGACAGGATAGACCGTTAGTTGACCTAAGGTCCGTCGGTCAGGTCCGTCGATGGGCCAGTCGACCTTTAGTTTAGGGGTAGTTGGGTCTTTTCCTAATTATTTTATCCCTAAACTATGTCATTTTGGTCAGTTTTAGCCTAATATTGTAGTCATATTTTACCCTAAATGATTCATTCACCAAAAATTCATCAAACTTAGAACAAAAAGGAGAAAAGAGTCAACCAACCCGTCAAGAATATGCAACAGGTTTTCTTCACTTCCACCCCCAAAATTGAAGGATTCCTCCATAGATTTCGTCACCAGGTATGTGAGATTACACTATTGGGTTCCTTTCATCCACTAGGTCCCTATGATTCAATCAGATTCTTAATTTGATATATCTTCCTTAGACCTAGGGTTTCTAAAACCTTAGAACCCCTCCATATAAAAAAAAAAAAAAGAAGAGAAAGAAAGAGTAAAGAAGAAAGAAAAGAAAAAGGACTAAAAAAGAGCAAGAATTGTGAAATAAACTGTGTGAACATAGTGAAAAATAGGGTATCCGGTGATTCATGTTTAGTTGAATAATGGGGTGGAGTTTGAACATGTTTTAATGTGAAAGAAAAGGAGACGGTGATTTTCAGGCGATACTTAATGAAGGTAGGAGCCACTAAGCCTAAATGACAATACCTTTACACTCAAACCCGTTGCAAGCCTTAAAAAGACCTTTATGATCTTTAGTGAGCTGAAACAAATGTTGATTGGAAAATAAGGGCAAACCTATAGATGAATTCATGCATGTGTTTGTCTTTATAAGGGTGAGAGTTGTACGTGATTCCTACACTTTAAATTGTTGAGAAGTTTTGTGTGGATATGGAATCATCTTTGTTGTGGGGGCATTTGAGTACCTTTGTTGACATTGAACTTGCATTTGAAGCAAGTATTGTGAACTTGAGTACCCTTGATAATGGTGAGTCACAATTTGAATCTTTGAGTGCATAATTGATCATTGTATGTGTAGTTTGAACCATTTGTGTGCATTCATGTTGAGTCTTATGCAGCACTATTTGAGACATCCTTATTGAACTGCTGATCTTGAGTTTTACTTGAGGACAAGCAAAAATTTAAGTTGGGGGTGTTGATGAGTCCGAGATTTTGACTCATTTAGGGCTTTGTTTTGGTAGTATAAATGTCCACAAATGCCTAATTTATTCTATAAACTGATGTTAAAGCATTGATTTTCAGATATGTGAGCTAAGGAGCAAGGCAAGGACACTACTAGGCAAAAAGGAGCAAAATAAGTTGAAGAAATGGAGAAAAGTGATCCTAGTGATCGCCAAGACCACTCGGTGAACCGTCGAGTGGCTCTTCTGGCTCACCCAAAGCTCCAGCGTGCCAACACTAAGTTAAAACCAAGTTGGTGACATAAATGGCCAGTCAGCGAATCCCCGATCCACTCCGCAACAAAAAGTTGGATCACCCAAAGTTACAGAACCTAAAAGGCTGATGACCAATGCAAAATAGCGACGGAAAGGAGCAAAGACCGGATTGCCAAATGACTCGGTGAGGCCCAACTTATTTCGCCAACTGGACTTTCAGGCTAAATTTTGGGCACCTACAAATTCAAATTTTAAATGAAATTTGGAGAGTTCTCTCCTAGTTATTGCAGTTCCCATTCTAGAGTAAGAGTTTTCTCTTAGTTTTTCAGTTCTTATTATAGACTTTGAGAATTTCTAAGCTTAATTTTGAGGAATTGCAAGTGGGTTTCTGAATTTCTTCAATTTGGACCATTGTAAAGACTAGGGAACTTTTACCCAGATCATGACGAATGTACTTGGTAATCGTTTCTCTATTTTTATGATGTGTGGCTAAAACCCCAATTCTTGGGGTGTGATCATGTGATTATGGGTTGAATTAGCTTATGGGTATTGTTAATTACTGATTTAAATGCTTAATTGAAGTGGGTTTTAATTGATATATGTGTTTTAAATTAAGAATTGTAGTTGCAAATGCAATTCGAACTTAGAATTTTGGGTTTGCTTGAAAAAGAGGTTTTAGATTCAAAGCTTTCAATTGATGATTGTAGTTATTGGGGTGATATGGGCTTAGCTCGAAAGAGTAAATCCTAATCTCAGTTCTACCTATCTAGCTCGAAAGAGTAGATGAATTAAGGTGAGGGATGTTCTTATTTGCTATGCTTGTTTTTGTTCGAAAGAAGTCACTTGAATCGTGTAGTTGTTCGAGAGAAAACTATTTCACTTATAGCCCAGTGTCACATCCCGCCACTTCACAGTTCAAATTTGGCACCGAAAGAAGGGGGAATAATCTAGAATTGTGGGGAGGTTAGTGGAAGACTCTAGAATTCCCTAGATTGTTCCTTAGAATTCTCTAGAATAAATTAGAAGATATCTTGGAAGGCCTTAGAATTCTCTATACTAGTAGAGAGTTCTAGAAGGGGAGCTAGATATTTTCCAAGAAAACCTTAGAATTCCCTAGAATGTGTAGAGAATTCTAGAGAGGGACCATTGTGTAAATAAGTAGGGACTTGTAAAGTAAATATTATTTACACTTAGGCCCTTAGGAGGTAGTATAAACAAAAGGGCCTCTCATTTGTAAATCATCCAACAAAGTGTAAGCAATCTTCCAAGCAATATAAAGTCTTCTTCTAAAAGCTCTCTTGTTATTTCTAAGTCTTTCCTTTCATTCTCTTAGCGATCTTAGTTTCAAGGCTTACTTGAGCTTACAAGATCTTGAAAGATTAGTGAGTAAGTTGTCAAGTGCCGCATGGAGCTTTAGCAAAAATTCTAAGTCCGTGACAATGTGATATCAGAGCGAAAGTTTGATAATAGGAGAATGGCAAACGAAGGAGACGTGAACGCCGCTAGCACCACCAACGTCCGTTTGGATGGTGGAAAGAAAAACCGCAAAGGAAAGAAGCATCAAAAGCGTAATGAGAAAATGCTGCTCGACCCCACCCCGAACAAGGCGCTAACATTTCATCCACTATCGACCAATGAAGCAAGTGATGATGAACTTGGCGAGGAGGCCATTGACGTTACCACTGGAGAAGAATGGGTCGCAAAGGTTGAAGTGGAGAGGCAGGCCGTGGAGATATTAGGCCGGCGCATGAATGTGGTCGACGACAAGTTTAAAACTCTTGAAGACTTCACCCTTTAGGAGACCAAAAACATCCGTAAGGAGTTGGAGGGACGTCAGCGGGCTGAGTTCGAGATGAAAGAGGCTATCACTTCCTTGGAGTGTCAGCTCATGGAGGCGTTAAGCACGATTGAGACCATGAAGGTCGAGATGAAAGCACTCAAGGAGGGTGTGGAAGTTGGAGGATCATCGTCGCTTGATCGAGATGGGGAGGCCAGGGTCGAGGCTCCCAAGCCACCTATGTTCAAAGGCGTCTGTGACACAAAAGAGGTGGAAAACTTCTTATGGCATTTGGAGAACTATTTCAAGTGCAACAGGTTGAAGAGCGACGAGAGTAAGATCAACACCGCTGTGTTGTATCTTTTGGAGATGGCCATGCTATGGTGGAGGTGCAAGGAGGCCGAGATAGGGAAGGGGACGTGTACCATCAACACCTGGGAGAAATTCCGAGAAGAGTTCAAGAAGGCCTTCTTCCCTAACAACGTCATCTATGAGGCGAAGCGCAAGTTTAGGGAGCTAAAGCAAACGGGAAGCATACGCGTATATGTGCAGGAGTTCACCACCCTTACGCTTTAAATTCCTAATCTCACGGATGATGATATGTTGTTCCACTTCATGGATGGGCTACAAAATTGGGCCAGGACGAAGTTGGAACGTCGGCAGGTCAGGACTATAGATGAAGCCATCACGCAGGCCGAAGCTTTGACAGACTTCAGGCATGAGAAGCTCGACAGAGCCAAAGGAAAGGAGATGAGAGGTAGTCATGACCATGGTGGGGGAGATTGTGGCAAAGTCGAGGAGCAGCGGCCACATCCCAAGAAGCATGATACATATAAGTCTGATGGCAAGAAATCTGGACATCATGGTGACACGAAGAGAAAGGCAGAGACTGCCAAAAAAAGTGGTTGCTACATATGCGGTGGGCCGCATGGCTATGCAAGGTGCCCTGAACTGAAGAGCCTTGGTGCTATCCTGCGAGAGCAGAAGGAGAAAGATGCACAGGAGCAAGGACAAGGCGCAGAGACGACGCAGTTGGGCTTGATAGGATTATGCGGAGCCATCACGAAGCAGCCAGGAAAGCCAAGAGGATACGGCACGCAGTACGTCAACCTCACGATTAATGGAAGACCCGCTTGTGCTATGGTCGACACGGGTGCAGAGGCCAATATCATGACCAAGGCGGCAGCGACAAGGTTGGGGCTGAGTTACAGTCCAAGTAATGCCCAACTCAAGACGGTCAATGCACCACCGACTCCTGTGTGTGGAGTCGTGCATAGAGTAAGCATCACGCTAGGCTAGTGACAAGGTAAGACCAATTTCACTGTCGCTCCTTTAGACCTCTTCGATATCATTCTAGGGTAGGAGTTCTTCGAAGAGTGCCACGCGGTGATCGATCCTTACCTCCAACGACTTCTAGTCATAGAGCAAGGAGGATCATGTATGGTACCCCTGATTAAAGTATCGACAACGGAAGAACAAGTCCGTCTAACAGCCATGCAGCTCAAGAAAAACCCTAAGAAGAAGGAGTTGACATTTAAAGCCACCATTGCAAGTTCGAAGAAAGACAATGGTGCAAAAAGGTCCTTGCCACCATACACGAAGAACGAGAACAATATCGTGATGCCAAAGAAGCCGCCGAGGCCTGTGCCTTTTAGGAAGCCGGTAGATCATAAGGCCAAGCTAAAGGAGATCAGAAAGCAACTAAAGGAGTTGCACAAGGGCCTTTATCGAGTCAATGGACTATTGGCCACACGTATGAGAGGATAAGACCCGGTTCGCAATGCAGCGACAATGCGATGGGTCGTCGCATCAATAGGTGGGGGAGAGTGTCACGTCCCGCCACTTCACAGTTCAAATTTGGCACTGAAAGAAGGGGTAATAATCTAGAGTTGTGGGGAGGTTAGTGGAAGACTCTAGAATTCCCTAGATCTTTCCTTAGAATTCTCTAGACTAGTAGAGAGTTCTAGAAGGGGAGCTAGATATTTTCCAAGAAAGCCTTAGAATTCCCTAGAATGTGTAGAGAATTCTAGAGAGGGACCATTGTGTAAATAAGTAGGTACTTGTAAAGTAAATATTATTTACACTTAGGCCCTTAGGAGGTAGTATAAACAGAAGGGCCTCTCATTTGTAAATCATCCAACAAAGTGTAAGCAATCTTCCAAGCAATATAAAGCCATCTTCTAAAAAGCTCTCTTGTTATTTCTAAGTCTTTCCTTTCATTCTCTTAGCGATCTTAGTTTCAAAGGCTTATTTGAGCTTACAAGATCTTGAAAGATTAGTGAGTAAGTTCTCAAGCGCTGTACAAAGCTTTAGCAAGAATTCTAAGTCCGTGACACTAGCCTACTTACTGATATTTAGCTATTTATTAGTAGTTTCAATTAACCATATAGTGAAATTTGCCTATAATCGATCACAGCCCAAGAATTCCTCTCTATATTGTTATTTCCTTAGTGTTTGATTATGTTATAGCTGATAATTGACAATCCAAACCCTCTCATCTGACATTTGTTGTCACCCCTTTAGATTTGTTTGTATGTTTTCGATAATTTCTATTCCTACAACTGGTTAGACCATGTTTGCACTTCATAATTGAATTTGGACACGTACCTCTACCTATGGTTCGACCCCAACCTTTCGTTGGGTTTTATACTAATTAACAATCGTTTACACCTAGAATTGGATGTGGTATACTTGAGACATTCTATCGAGGCAGTTACCCAAGTCTTGACTAAGGATGAGTTGAGGTTACTTCAAGAAATACTCCTCCTATGTTATGATGATCTATTACGTGCATTGATTATGCTTTATAACTTTTGATGTCTAACTTTATGTTTATGCAAGCTTTTATATTTAGGAAATATTTGTACTAACACATACTCTTGCCTACATTTCTTATCCAAATGTAGGGTCCGGCAATCTCGATTCTCATCCCCATGGCTAGGATCTCTAGTAGAAGAAGAATTAAAGATTTGGTGAGTCCTCATAGCATTCGAGGATTTGGCCACTATTTCTCTTATGTTCTTTTATTTTAGTTTTGAACATTGTTGTATGGGTTGTGCCCCAAGATTCTATTGTATTAGATGGTTTTTGAGACAAGTGTATTAGACTTCCACTTTGCAATTTAAAGACTTTGATTGTGTTGAAAATGTTTTAAATCTTATCGATTTCTATTATCTTGACTATGAATGTTAAGTGGCTTGTATGAGGCCTCTTGGGGTCTTGTACGCCATGTTACATTTAGGGGGTACCCCTGGGTCATGACACGAATGATCACCACATGTAGATGGTACTAGGACTTGCATCACGAAAAAGGAGCAAAGGGTACAACGGGTACCAAAAAAAAGGTACTCAATAGGCATCAAAGGTTGACTGAGTAAGAAACGTAAGAACACTATGAAAACATAGAATCTAGACATAAACCGAGGTCTAAGCCTTTACAAAAAAAGCACACAAGCATACTAAAAGTAAATCTATCTACAACTAAACTAAACCTAATTGGACCCCAAAAGCCCTAAAGGTACACTTCTGTGTATGTTTAAATAAAACTTGAATGGACCCTATAAGCCCGACAAGTACACTAACTAGCTAAGATTAGTGAGACAAAAGTGCCACGAATCAAAAGCTAAGCTCCTAGCCCAAGTAATCATCACATCTAGTCAACTCTCAACCCAGCTAGCAAGAGTAACAATCAATCTAGGTCTCCAAGTCAACTAGTCCACTAGTAGCCCAGCTAGCAAGAGTGACCGAGGGGCGTGTCGACTCCGAAGAGGATCTCAGGTATCAAGGCCTCCCAGCCAGCCAGTCCACTCATAGATTCGTAAGCCGCCCAGCTGGAAAGAGTGACCCGAGGGTGTCTCAACTTTGAAAAGGATCTCAAGTAGGCTCCAAGCCATCGTGGATCGATGTCCACTCACAAAAGGCTCCAACCCTAAAACACATTAATCCCAAGAAAGCACCAAACCTCCGATAATGCATCAGAGTCGTAAAGATAGGGATAGAAGGAAAAAATTCTAAAAGTTGTGAAAACAACTAGATTAAGTATCATACTATTAGACCAAAGTTTGCTATTCCAGTCTACAAGGATCTAGTCCGTCTGAAATAATGTCGGAGACAAAAACAAGACTACAAGGCTCGTGAGTTTAAGGAAACACTAGTTTACGCTAGATTAAGGCTGAACATCCTCCAAAAACAAGTAACAATGCAAGAAATTCACAACAACATGCAACAACACACATGAAACCCCAACTAGCATGGTGCTACCCCCAAAACAAAAGTGATCAGTCCTAAAATATAGTATATAAGAAGATAAGTAATAATAACTAGCTACCCTCCCCAAAGTCACTCTAATCAACTTGAATTTATGCAATTTAGCTCAGTTTATAAGAAAAAGAAGTTGTAGCCTATCTGTAGGCTGACCGCACGCTCCAAATCACAAGGTTGGAGCTCTTTCTTTTTGAACGGATTTTGAACACTTCTACACTATCAAAAATAAGATCACAACATCATTACGATCATTTAGACACCAAAAACACTTAAAATGAAAACATACCAATTTTGGAGTCAGAAGGAAATGATGGGACCCCCAGCAAAATTTTTGGAATTAACTCTTTCAAAAGGTCTAAAATAGTACTGTAACACCCCGCATAAGTTTCTAAGCTAAGATCTGTATCATTCTATAACACCTCACAACTCTACCCTTAAAATCCAAATCGTTTGTCGTAAGTATATGAGCTTGAACCGGGTGATGTCCTACTTTCTAATATGTCATAAAGTCCTTTATCAAGAGTATCTAAATTGATCTAGGGTCATAAGGGACTTCAAACACCAAGCAAAGTTCAAAGCATTCCTATTGCCTAAGTTCTCACATGAGTTCATATAAATGTCAACTTAAATACTCATATATGTCAGTATATATTGAATTAGGTGGAATATGACCTATTAAATTAAAGTTCTATGAGTCTTCTTTCCAATGCCACTAAGGTTGCCTTATTCCGAGATCGAGTAAAAAGTTGGGTTGTTTTATTGGAATATACCGGGCTGGGAAATTCGACGAACTCACCTGCCCAATCAGTGATCCACTGAATGGGTTAGAGAATCACCAAAATTGTCTAAAAACCTTAAGTTTCTTTCCATTTGGGTAATCTAAAGTCTCAATGGGTGATCCACCAAGTATTTTTGGCCAAGAGACCCCTAGATCACCTATTTGACCGACGAGGTTCATTAAAATGTGGTTTTCTTTGATTTTTATGGTTTTCTTACATTCCTAAAAGGTTATTCTTGACATTTTACCCTAAATTAGCTTCCCTAAGTCCATTTTACAACCTAATAACATCATTACACCTATAACAACTCTCAAAATCTCCAGTTCTCATTCATCCAAAGATCAAGAACTCCAAGAAAGGATTTCTCCAATTGCTCAAGATCTTAAGGCTCCAAGTTCAAGATTCTCTTTAATAATCCTAAGGTTTTCAATCCAAGGTTCTTCGCCACTTTTCATCTCGAAGAAAACTGTAAGGAAGACAAAATCTAGGGTTTCAAGTCTTCCAATTAAGTTATTCTTCAAACTTATTCGAGAACTTTGTTCTTCATTGTATGTAAGGCTATTCATAGTGTTGGACTAGTTCGTCCTCACGCCCTACATCTAAATTCAGCCAGTCAGAGTTAAATTTGGTATTCTACTCAAAGATCCATGACATTCTAAATTTTAAGTGTCTCCTTATTCCGAGTTCTGATTTCTTAATTATGAGCTTATGATATTTTACGCATTGAGATAATTGGGTTGTTGTTCATACTTTTGTTTCACATGAACCCTAGTTGATGATATTTTGTTAAAAGCCTTTGTGCATTTAATTTCATGCATTGATTTTGAAATTTTTAAGCGAGTCAAAGAGTATTTTAAAGTATCTTTTGAGAAGAGTTTAAGGGAACACAAATGGTTTGATAGGTACTATTTTTACATTGAGAAAAGAACTAAGATTCATGATTACTATGAAAGTCAAGTATGTCATCAATGTTTAAGCAGTATGATATCTAGATATGCCATCAATGTTTATGTAATATGACTTCTGATCATCAATGATCAGATCACAACATGATTTCAGATATCATTTTCATGATTACAACCTAAATACTCATTATTCCAAAAGTATTAAGAGAACTTTAATGGTTCTGAATGTATCATATACGTTTCAAATGCATGTTGTGAAAAGATTTTTTTAAAATAAAGAATCAAATGGTTTCGTATGTATTATTTGACAGTTGAGAAAAAGAAAGAGTATGATTTGACGTTTCTAAAAAGGACTTCAGTAAGGTAAAGTGAAATGTAAAGTAAGTAATAGTCCTTTTCTTTGTAAAGGGTGATTGAGAATAAAAGATATTGAATATTTTTGGACTAGTTTCGAGCATCGAATCAGGATAGGATCGCACCAATTTATCGTGTGACTCCTCAATGTCTCTGAGAAGGCCTATTAGATGGATTCATAGTTACAATAGAATTCTATACCCCGGCAAGGTATAGGAAGGCCATTGCAACGATCAATTGTTGTATCATTGTTAGGATCATAGTAATGGTTGTCGGTTAGAGAAACTCCCCGTAGATTAAAGTATATTATTTTCATATTGCTTTTATTGCATATCTTATTTTAAAGTTTAATTTGTTTTCACTTCATATTCATGTATTGATTTAGTAGAGCTGCTTTCAACCCCTCAGTACAATTATTTGCTTATTCATCCAAATTACATACTCGTACATTCAATGTAATGATGTCATTCGACCTACATATTTTTATTATGAAGATATAGGTGTTCAGGATCATCAACAAACGTTTCATTGAGATCACTTCTTGCTGGCTTTGGTGAGCCTTTCTTGCATTTACAAGGGCTAGACTCTTGGCTTTCAGTTTAGTAGTTTTGAGGTCTCATAGGTCTTATCCCGATATCCATGTTGAACTATAGAGGCTTCATAGATAGTTAGTGTTGAATATTTGTCAGTATTCCCTCTGAATTGTGTTGACAAACTATTATTACTTTTAGAGTATTTTCATATAGTTTGAATATAATATTTTGAGATAGTTTGTGTTTCGATAAATTATGAGACTTCTGAATTTAAATTATGTTTTAAAGCTTAAATCTGCTTGAGTTACTCTTCTTCTAAGTAGTCAGCCAAGCCAAGGGTTTGCTTGGGGATCAAAAATGGTTCTTGAGAGCTAGCCACGTCCAAGTTGTAGGCTCGGGGGTGACATGTACCCCAAACTTATGTTTCAAAATGAAACATAATTCGGGGCTCGGAACAGCTAGCAATCAACACATGCAAAATATCATTATTAAACCTAAAAACAAGAGCTAAGGCAGCCAAAACAACACCAATTAACCTGAAACGATGGTTCCCCAACACGTTACAATCAGCCACACACATAGCCATAATCTCTACGATCACACTGGACTTCGAATAACCACCATTGGACTTGCAACGAGGGATAAATCACCTTTTTTTAAAATAAAGGTTGAAGCTACAAATTAGCTATATAAATAGCAGAAATTTGGCTACTAAAAGTCTATTTCTAGTCGCTAAAATTCTAATATTTTGCCACTAATAGTTTACACTAGATATCATCACTTCAACTAGTTTGCTTAAACTCTAAATTCTTTGACGGGGTGCCCAAGATTCATTCGGAACCCCGTGTATGCCAACTTGATATGAAACCCTACCAAATTCGATATTCTAGACTCAACGAAGTAGTCCAAATTCCCATATGAGATCATCTCGGCAAAAAGTTTTACCCACTCTCAAACTCTGTTTTAAGAGAAAATCCACAAGGGGGCTCAATTGCCTGAAGCTCAGGATCCAAAGGGTCATTCTAGAACAAACTCAACATTCTAGAGATAACGATACTAAAACTCTCATAAAAGCCCGTTTACTCAGAATGTTGACTAAAATCAAACTTAGGCCTTAATTTGAAAGTTGAAATGCCTAATCACACTAACTCGGAGTGAAAGCCTCGGGACTCATGTCAATCATGCTAGTGGCCTAAAATAACCCTTTGGAGTTGATTGAATCATCAAAATTGGATTATGAGGTCATCTTACTGAAGTTTTGATCAAAATTGACCATTCAAGTTTCAAAAAGCTCCAAACACTATCGCTCACATGAAAACCAAACAAATGAATAGGTCACCGAAATGTCAATCCTAGCCAGTCATAAATGACTTGGAGTCTCTATAGAAATGCTTTAAATGAGAAATATAAGGCATAAAACTGAAATGTCCTGGAGGTTATTACACTCATATAGCACGTCGGTCGCATTATTTCAGTGAGCACTACCTTACTCGGGATTAATAATTTTTAAAAGGTATTTGTCTAAATGTTTTGGCTCTGCACTTATGATTTTATCTTTCCTTTATGGTTATGTTATATATATGTATATTGTTTATCATTTCCCTCGGGTTGCATGCCAGTACTCATCATACTAACCGTCCTCGGATGCTACATCGTTTCATGATGTAGGATTGGAGATACATGTTCGTGACTCCACGCAGCAGTAGATCATTGAGGGATAATAGTCAGCATTGTGGTGCTCTTTCAATATTCCAGAAAGGCGGACTTTCCTTTTATCAGTCTTTTTATTAGTTTTCATGGTATTTTGGGGGTCATATCCGATGTAGCTATTGTTATTTTGTTAGAAGGGCTAGTCATATTTGGTTTTCTAATTAAGAGTCAAATTTGTTTTCCTCTTTTGAATTTTCTTGAAGATTCATTAGAATGAGCCTTACTTTCCACATTGGTATTTCTATTGAACTATGCAGATTAATGTTGTTGACTAGTGCTCTTAAGCCTAAGGTGGTTTTGATGCCATGTCGCATCCAGGTGGGGTCTTGGGGCGTGACATTCACACAAAGGATAAAAAGGAGTTATAAAAAAGCCAAGGTGTTACACTGAAATAACCCAACAATGATTTAACCCATTAAAAGCAATGATAATAGACCTGAGTATTAAATAATTAGTGAGTTTCTTAAGACAAGAGTTCAAATAATAATATAGATGAAACAATTTAAATTCAGTGATAAAGTAAATCATGAAACTTACTAAAAATCGTAGTTTGATGAAAACATAGTCAACTTCAAGTTATCTTATTCAGATGTGATGTCAGGTCGTTCAAGAACAAAAATTGAGTCACATAATTTATCAAATCATGCTAATTTAAGTCGAAATTATAAGTAAACATATGCCAACCCAAGGTCAAATCAAATCAATTAGAGTGTTATAATTTTAGATGATTCTATACTTTCAGGTAAATCAAATCAAAAGAGCCTAAACAAGATTCTTACTACACTGGATTACCAACATTGAAAAATAATCATCCTTTACACTAAACATAACTATCTGAAAGCATTTTTTTAAGATCCATAACAGACATTCGTCCTCTAAAATTGTCACGACCCAGGGTTACCACCTAGATGTAACAAGGCACATAGAACCCCAAAAGGAACCATGTAAGCCACTTAGCATATCATAACATAAGCATAGAACAATAACGAGTAAAAATGCATTTCAAGTCCAAAATTTTCATAGAGGAAAGCGGAAGTCTAGACTTATCTCAATATAGCCATCTATTACAATACTTGAATTAAATAGGGTCACAACCCATACAACATAATCCGAAAAGGAAATACAAGAAAGGAACTACAAAGATACATCCGTCCTAGAATCATGAGGACTCACCAACAATCTAAGAGAATAAGCAAATTCAAGCTTTAGCCACAATGATGACCACCTTAAGATCCGGATCCTACACTTGGGAAAAATGTAGGAAAAGCATCGGTTAGTACAAGAATGCACTAAGTATGATAGTCATGCATAAAACCATGAAAACATGCTAAAAGGGACATTTTAGTTGAATGCATGTAATTTACTAAGTTAAAGCATCATTTTGAAGATAGTGGAAAAGCATAATTCATAAGCATATTCATTACATAGATCATCATAACATAAGAGGAACATATCATAAATACCATCAAATCACACTTGTGCAATGCATGAATAAGACGGACCCCATAAATCTCACCCATGCTAAGTAAAGCTTCTTGAGTAGCCATAGTTCATAATTCATATTCTTGTCATAGTAAGGATAAGCCTTAACCGACATAAACCATGTGAGCTTAACATGGAATCCGATGTCTACCCCACACTGAAAATGGGTTTTCCTACTTGCCTAAGGTAGAACCATACTCTTAGCTTAGGTGGATCCACTAGCTAAATACCTATGAGGGCACCTAGTTTATGGGATAAGGGGATTGCTACTAGAAACTCGGCCTCTACTATCCCGAGGGCTTCCATCCCAAGAGATTGCTCCTAGAACCCAACCTCTACTATCGTGAGGGCTTCTATTTCATGTCACTATCCACTCGGTGATAAGCATTAATTCCCACGAAGTTCATATTAAGTCTTGACTTTAGTTCATATTTATGGAAGAATGTCTTGACACTCAGTCCAACATAAATGATAAGAGAACTCCTAGATTCAATAGGTGAGAATAGTCTTTCAACCTTATAATCATCATATTGTGAGAAAAGCTTCCACATCATATCATATTCATACATAGGTATGTATATGAGGATAACATTTCAACAACACAATAACTAGATCATAATCATAATCACTTTACTCTCAAAGTGTTCTTAAAGCATATACATAAATCTCATAATCATGCATAATTCTCATACTTTTCCCTTCAAGGATCAAAGGTCTTATTCACTCAACACATCTAGAATTACTACATTAGATATGGTTAATAACATGATTCAAATAAGTCAATTACTACAAGCATAATCTCATAATATCCTTTTTTCATCAATTCACCCACATCACGAGGTCATAAATTGGGAATATGGGGATTTCATGGATTCATGGGGATTTCAACATAAAAACCATAATAAATCTTCAATTCAATCATAATATAAAGTAATTAAATCATTAGAATCGTTTTTGAAAGAAATCCATGACTTGGAGTCAAACCCTAGCTTTTGGGCAATTTCTATCTTTGAAATTGGGGTTTATGAATTCTATCCATGGATGAAGAGATACCATACCTTAGCAATGAAATCCTATGAATTTGAGTAGAAAACCTTGCTTCTTGAACCCTAGCTCCAAATTCCTTCTTCTTCTTCCTTGGAGCTCTAGAGAGAGAATTTTTGGTGAAGAGTTGGTTTTGATTTGGGATTTTTGAATTATGAGGAATGACTTAATTTAAGGGTCTAAAATCATTATATAGTTAGTCTAATTTAGAGTAAGACAATGTCACTTAATATTAACTAAAATCGAAAAACCCCAAAGGGCCCCTAACTAATTCCTCAAAACCGTCTACAGGTAACCACCCATGACCCCTCACAGACGGACCGTGGTTGGACCCACGGCCCATACTGGTGAAGTGTGGGTTGGGTTTTGGGGCTTGATTTTCAGGGCCTGACCTACGCCCCCCTCACCCACAGGCGTGGGTTGACCTACAGGGTATAGGTCCCCTTCGTGGGTAACCTTCCAGGCGACTTTTCTAGGGTCTTCCTCAATGACCCGTGGTTGGTCCTTGGGGGTCGTACCTTGACATTCTAATACGAAACCCCTTTATTTTTAGGTAGGGGAAGGTACATTTTTTACTCTAACCTTCATATCAAGCTCTAGTTTACCCTATTAGTTTACGGAGTGTTACAATATCTCCCCCTTGGGAACATTCATCCTCGAATGACGATCTAGACACCTTATGGAAATAAGGACTCAAGGCTAGCAGTCCATCATGCATGAAACATCAAAATAATGCATAATTCAAAGGAGGAAACTTCATCTCCATCTCAGACATAATCAATGCAACACAAGGAAGTAGGAACTACATCTAACAAGCCATTATACAGGAAACTCAACATTTCTCATATTCATAGGAGGAACTACCTTCTCCAACTAAAAGCATGCTCAACACAATATCATGGAGCCAATATGCAATCACTCTTCAAAGCATACTGAAGAATGTTCAACAATTCGTCTCATAAAGTCAATAGGCAACTCATACTCAATGCACAACAACATGAGGAAAATTAATCATAAAAACTCATTTTCTTACTAAACATGAATTTCATCAAGAACATGCATAACATAAGGAAATCATGGAAAAACACATATAACACACATGACTCCGAAAACACTAAAACTCGAGATGAACAACTTACCTCAAGCTTAATTCAAGAGTAGAAGGAAAGAGATGAGGATAATGGGACTTCATATCGACCTCGGCCTCCCAAGTAGCCCCCTCAACTAAATGATTTCTCCGTAAAACCTTCACGAAAGCTATTTCATTGTTTCACAATCTCTTGACTTGCCGATCTAGGATCTCTACCGGGACCTCTTCATATGAAAGACTTTCATCAACTCCCAACCCTTCTAGGGGAATAATGGATAACGAATCCCTTATACACTTCTTAAGCATAGAAACATGAAATACCAGATGAACCGGGGCCAACTCATTTGGCAAATCCAACTCATAGGCAACTTTTCCTATACTTTTCAAAATTTGGTATAGGCCTACATACCGGGACTAAATTTCTCTTTCTTGCCAAATCTCATCAAACCCTTCATGGGTGAGATTTTCAAATAGACTCAATCATTAACTTCAAAGTCTAGATCCCTTCTTCTCACGTCGGCATAAGACTTTTGTCAACTTTGAGCCGTTCTCAACCTCTCTCTAATAAGCCAAACTTTCTCAATGGCTTTATAAACTAGATCGGGACCTATCAAAGCAATTTCACCCACCTCAAACCAACCAACTGGAGACCTACATCTCCTACCATACAAGGCTTCAAAAGGAGCAATACCGATACTTGAGTGATAGCTATTATTGTAGGCAAACTCTATTGATGGCATGTGGTCATCCCAATTACCCTTGAAGTCTATTACACATGCCCTTAACATATCTTCCAATGTTTGGATGGTACACTCCGCTTGCCCATCGGTTTGGGGATGAAAAGTTGTGCTAAGCTTAACCTTAGTACCAAGCCCTTTTTGGAATGACTTCCAAAAGTGAGAAGTAAATTGAGTACCTTGATCGGAAATAATAGATAGAGGAACTCCATGCAATTTCACAATTTCCTTTATGTACAACTTTGCATTGTCTTCCACCGAAAAAGAGACCTTGATGGGAATAAACTCGACTGATTTTGTCATCCGATCTATAATGACCCAAATAGAATCATGTTGCCTTCGGGTGCGAGGCAAACCTACAATAAAGTCCATATTTACATCTTTCCACTTCCAAGTGGGAATACTTATATCTTGGGACAAGCCTCTGGCCTTTAATGCTCAACCTTAACTTGTTGACAATTAGGTCATTTGGCTACAAATCCTATAATATATTTCTTCATATCGTTCCATTAATAGACTTCCCATAGATCACGGTACATCTTGGTGGCTCCTGGATGAATAAAATATCGAGAACTATGAGCTTCATCTAAAATTTGTTCCCTCAAACCATCAACATCTGGAACACATAACCGACCTTGGTACCTAATCACCCCATCTCCCCCTTAGGAGAAAGCCTCAACGGACTTAAGTACTGACTCTTTCAACTCAACTAATATAGGATCAAGGTCTTGCTTAGACTTCACATCCATCACGAAGGGCGATTCGGAACCATTATGGACCATGACACCACCCTTGGTGGAATCCACTAGTTGGACACCTAGTCGGGCAAATCTATGCACCTCATGAACCAATTCTTTCTTTTCATCCTCTACATGAGCCACACTGCCCATGGACAATCTACTAAGTGCATCCTCTACAACATTAGCTTTGTCAGGGTGATAAAGGACACTCATGTCATAATCCTTTAATAATTCTAACCACCTTCGTTGACCAAGATTCAAGTCCTTTTGACTAAACACATATTGAAGACTCTTGTAATCGGTGAAACATCCACATGGACCCCATACAAATAATGCCTCCATATTTTTAAGGCAAACACAACCGCTGCTAATTCAAGATCATGGGTAGCATAGTTCTTCTCGTGGATTTTAAGTTGCCTTGAAGCATAGGCAATCACTTCACCGTTTTGCATGAGGATACATCCCAACCCCACTCTAGAGGCATCACAATATACCACAAAACCATATGTACCCTCCGGTAAGGTCAACACCAGAGCGAAAGTAAGTCTATCTTTCAACTCTTGGAAACTTTTCTCACAAACTTCCAACCAGACAAACTTAGCTTTCTTTTGAGTCACAGCCGTCAATGGAGAAGAAATGGAGGAAAACCCCTCAACAAACCTCCTATAGAAACCGGCCAAACCCAAAAAGCTTCTCATGTCGGAAGGAATTAGAGGTCTAGGCCAACTCTTGATCACATCCGTCTTCTTAGGATCTACCTCAATACCCTTGCTTGACACAATATGACCAAGGAAAGTTACAAATCTTAACCAAAATTCACACTTGCTTAACTTTGCAAAAAGTTGTTGGTCCTTAAGAACTTGCAACACAATTCTCAAATGGTTCACATGTTCATTCTTACTCCTTGAATAGATCAAAATATCATCGATAAACACAATCATAAACACGCCTAGGTATTTCCTAAACACTATATTCATCAAGTCCATAAATGTCGTTGGAGCATTAGTCAACTCAAATGACATTACTAGGAATTCATAATGACCATATCGAGTTTGGAAAGCCGTCTTGGGAATATCAACCCCTCTCACCCTCAATTGGTGATAACCCGAATGTAGATCAATCTTAGAGAAATAACAAGCCCCTTGAAGTTGGTCTAACAAATCATCAATCCTCGAAAGAGGATATTTGTTCTTGATGGTCACTTTATTCAATTGACGATAGTCGATGCACATTCTAAGAGACCCATCCTTCTTTCTAAAAAACAATACGGGAGCACCCCATGGAGACATACTCGGTCGGATAAAACCCTTATCTAGCAAATCCTTTAGTTGCTCCTTCAACTCTTTTAACTCCGCCAGAGCCATTCTATAAGGGCGAATAGATATAGGTTCCGTATCCGGTAAAAGGTCAATACCAAAATCTATTTTCGGCTCAGGAGGAATATCGGGAAAATCATCGGGGAAAACTTTCGGGAACTCATTCACTACCGGAACTGACTCTAGAGAAGAGGTTTCGAATTCAACATCCCTCACCCTAACAAGATGGTAAATACACCATTTTGAGATCATCTTCCTAGCTTTAAGGCAAGAGACAAATTGACCCCTAGGTATAGAATTTCCCCCCTTCCACTCTAAGATAGGTTCATTTGGAAATTGGAATTTAACCACCCGAGTCCTATAATCGATAGAGGTATAACATACATACAACCAATTCATACCCAAAATCACATCAAAGTCTAACATGTCTAACTCTACCAAATCCACCAAAGTAACTCTATGGGACAACTTCTATAAACCCTCCTAGCCACCACAGAATCACCAACCAGGGTAGAGGCTGAAAAAGGTTCTACTAACACTTCGGGGAGTATATCAAACTTCATGGTCACATAGGGTGTCGCAAAGGACAAAGTAGCAGCGGGATCTAACAAGGCATATACATCAATAAGAAAGACTTTTAACATACCGGTCACTACATCCAGGGAGCTCTCTTGGTCACCTCGGGATTGAGGAGCATAAAAGTGGTTTTGCTTTGGGGCATTGGAGTTTGAACCGCTTAGAGGAGCTTGTTTACCTTCTCTACACTTGGCCATGAGCATCAAGCAATCTCTCATCTTGTGGCCACTCTTTCCACAACCATAGCAACCATCTTTGCCAACTAGGCACTTACCATCATGTTTTCTTCCACACTTTGCACAATTAGGCCTATTCACATAAGAACCACAACTATTACCTCCTTGAGATTTAGGGCTAGACACCCTATCCTTGTTGACCCTTGGGGGAGCACTAGAGGTGCCTTGGTTGGAGAACCTTTGTTTGAACCTTGGTCGATCTTATCCATCGGACCTAGTATTGCAGAAATTCCCATCACCGGTCCTAAATCTTTTCACCTCCCTATTCTTTTTCTTGTGTTTCTCTTCCTCTATTTGTTGGGCATACGCCATAAGACGTGAGAATCCATATCATGATGGAGCATTGCCGAACGTCATTCTTTTACTACCAGGCCGGGCACACCTGTCAAAAACCTACTCATCTCATCCCTCTAATCCGCCACCATAGTTGGAGCATACTTGGACAATTGAGTGAACTTTAGTGCATACTCTTTCACACTCATGTTTCCTTGACGAAGGTTAGTGAACTCTTCCACCTTAGCTTCCCTCAACTCTCGGGTGAAGAACCTATCAAGAAATGACAATTTAAACACTTCCCACTCTATGGGACCCGCTCCTACCGGCCTATTATTCTTCCATTGATTACACCATATTTGAGCACCACTTTTCTATTGGTAAGTGGCTAACTTCGCCTTCTCTACTGAAGTCACCCCCATAATAGCAAGTATTTTATAAACCTCTTCCACAAATTCTTGAGGATCCTCTTCCACTTTGGAGCCATGAAATTTGGGAGGGTTCATTCTAGCAAAATTCCTAACCCTTGAAGTAGCCAAATTCACATTAGGATTCACATGAGTCACAACATCTCTATTGGCCTGAGCCATCACAGCTTGAGCTTAAGTCGTCAAAGCTTGGGCCAACATTTGAAAAGCCGACGTAACCTCCACATCTGACATAATAGAAGGATTAATCGAATCTTGATTAGCTTGAGGACTTTCTTTATTCACATTATCACTCTCCATTCTTCTAGCGTTAGCCCTTCGTGTATTCATATTCTGAAGACACGAGAGAAGGACTATGAGAGGAACGTTATAGAGCTAAACTTTATGGCACGACTTAAGAGTAATGAAAGAAGTGTAGTTTCCCAATCTTCTTGTAGCCTCTCAATCATAAATGCGGTGTGCTTCACACTTATGAACAGGACTCTACTAGATGTGGCTTATGATACATCATCCTAGAATTATTATAAACCTTGTGCTCTGATTACCAAGTTTGTCACAACCTAGGGGTACCCCCTAGATGTAACAAGGCACATAGAACCCGGAAAGGCACAATGTAAGCCACTTAGCATATCATAACATAAGTATAGAACAATAAAGAGTAAAAATGCATTACAAGTCCAAAGTTTTCATACAGGAAAGCGGAAGTCTAGACTTATCTCAATATAGCCATCTATTACAATACTTGAATCAAATAGGGTCACAGCCCATACAACATAATCCGAAAAGGAAATACAAGAAAGGAATTTCAAAGATACATTCGTCCTCGAATCATGAGGACTCACCAACAAGCTAGGAGAATAAGCAAATCCAAGCTTTAGCCACAATGATGACCACCTTGAGATCCAGACCCTACACTTGGTAAAAATGTAGGAAAAGCATGGGTTACTGCAAAAATGCACTAAGTATGATAGTCATGCATAAACCCATGAAAACATGCTAAAAGGGACATTTTAGTTGAATACATGAAATTTACTAAGTTAGAGCATCATTTTGAAGATAGTGGAAAAGCATAATTCATAAGCATATTCATTACATAGATCATCTTAACATAAGAGGAACATATCATAAATACCCTCAAAGAATACTTGTGCAATGTATGAATAAGACCCCATAAACCTCACCCATGATAAGTAAAGCTTCTTGAGTAGCCATAGTTCATAATTCATATTCTTTTCATAGTAGGGATAAGCCTTAACTGATATAGACCATGTGAGCTTAACATGGAATTTTGTGTCTACCCTACACCGAAAAGGGGTTTTCATACTTGCCTAAGGTAGAACCATACTCTTAGCTTAGCTGGATCCACTAGCTAAATACCTATAAGGGCACATAGTTTATGGGATAAGGGGATTGCTCCTACAAACCCGGCCTCTACTATCGTGAGGGCTTCCATCTCATGTCACTATCAACTCAGTGCTAAGCATTAATTCCCACGAAGTTAATATTAAGTCTTGACTTTAGTTCATATTTATGGAAGAATGTCTTGACACTCAATCCAACATAATTCATAAGATAGCTCCTAAATTTAATAGGTGAGAATAGCCTTTTAACCTTAGAATCATCATATTGTGAGAAAAATTTTCACATATCATATCATATTCATACATAGGTGTGTATATGAGGATAACCTTTCAACAACACAACAACTAGATCCTAGTCATAATCACTTTACTCTCAAAGAGTTCTTAAAGCATATACATAAATCTCATTATCATGCATAATTCTCATACTTTTCCCTTCAAGGATCAAAGTTCATATTCACTCAACACATCAAGAATTACTAAATTAGATATGGATAGTAACATGATTCAAATAACTCAATTACTACAAGCATAATCTCATAATATCTTTTTTTTCATCAATTCACCCACATCACAAGGTCATAAATTCGGAATATGGGGATTTCATGGATTCTTGAGGATTTCAACATAAAAACCATAATAAATCTTCAATTCAATCATAATATAAAGTAATTAAATTATTAGAATCATTTTTGAAAGGAATCCATGACTTGGAGTCAAACCCTAGCTTGTGGGGAATTTCTATCTTTGAAATTGGGGTTTTGAAGGGGCTCCGTGGATGAATTTTATCCATGGGTAAAGAGCTGTCATACCTTAGCAGTGAAATCCTATGAATTTGAGTAGAAAACCTTGCTCCTTGAACCCTAGCTGCAACTTCCTTCTTCTTCTTCCTTGGAGTTCTAGAGAGAGAATTTTTGGTGAAGAGTTGGTTTTGATTTGGGATTTTGGAACTATGAAGAAGATGAGTTAATTTAGGGGTCTAAAATCATTATATAGGTAGTCTAATTTAGAGTAAAATGACGTCACTTAATATTAACTAAAATCAAAAAAACCCTAAGTGCCCCTAACTAATTCATCAAAACCGTCTATAGGTGACCACCCACGACCCCTCACAGACGGATCGTGGTTGGACCCATGGCCCGTGATGGTGAAGCATGGGTTGGGTTCTAGGGCTTGATTTTTAGGGCCTGACCTACGACCCCCTCACCCACGGGCGTGGGTTGACCTATGGGGTGTTGGTCCCTTTCATGGGTCACCTTCCAGGCATCTTTTCTAGGGTCTTCCTCAAGGACCCATGGTTGGTCCTTGGGGGTCGTACCTTGATGTTTTAACATGAAACCCCTTTACTTTTAGGTACGGGGAGGTACATTCATGACTCTAACCCTCATGTTAAGATCTAGTTTAGCCTACTAGTTTCCGGAGTGTTACAAAAATAACACAATTTTTTCAAAGATGTCCAAACACAAATATAGGAGCAAATATAGCTTATTAGCTGAATTTAGAATCCTCATATCATAGATAGAGATATACCAGTCATTTCTTCAGTTTGATAATCATGTTTAAAGTCATTAAATCATATTTAGAAGTAAATAGTTTGTTCATAAAGAAAAATTATTCTTAAAATCATCACTTTGAAATCAAGTTCAACTAATACCAATTGTTGGACAAATCATGCACAGATAGATAGTTCATAATATAGAATGAAATCAAAATACTAAGACTTAATGTGAGTTTGTTCCTTACTTAAATAAAGTCTTGTTAAAAATCTTTGGTAAATCGATAGTATGGTAGAATATTTCGAACTTCAAAATAAAATTTTACTAAACAAATAATCATACTTTAAGTGTCACGCCCCGAGACTTACCCCTTGACGTAAACACGAGACCTAGGATCACGGTGACCCCAAGCTAACCCTGAACTGGCATATCATAAGAAAATTGAATATATCTATAAAAAGATGAACTAATGCGGAAGCTAAAATTTGAGATAACTAAATAATGGGGAATACCCAATACTAGTCTGAATATATATAAAATTCTAAGAGTTTAGTGATACTGAACAATCACTCAAAAACTAATGTTGAATCTAAACTATGTCTGTAAAAGCCTCTAACTGACTAGAGTTGCTGGGACATGCCCCCAGCTAACTCTGGCAAAACTGAAAAACTGAATAAAAAGACTAAAGTATAAAGCATGTCTATTGTCCTCGAAGTATGAGGACTCAACATTAAAGCTGCTCAACTGGAGATCAAAAATCGATCTATGCGTGATCTGGATGCTGAGTACCTGAACCTACATCATGAAAGGCTGTAGCGCAGAGTATGCGTCAGTAATTGGAATGTACTGAGCATGCAGGATATAGAGTATAACTGAATAAAATACATAACTGAACAAAGCATACTGAGCAATAACATAATATGAATTGAATGTAAATGCTAAAATATAATGAAGGCTGAGCTAAATGCAATGACCAAGTACTAATCCTGAACATGACATACTGAGACTGAATGCTGAAATATAAGTGAAGACCTGGTCAAATGCACTGAAGTCAAACTGTGGGAGCTGCTATTAACCGACATAAAACTACATGAGCTAAACGTGGAGTCTGATATATACGCCCCATCGAGAGGACCCAATATACCTTGCTAGTGGTATAAAGGCATGTATGTTAGATGTATACGCCCAATCGATAGTACCCAATATACCTTGCTAGGGGTATAAATACATGAATGACGTGATCACTAAAGCTGATGCCCAACAGAGGGGACTAATAAACCTGTGGGTGCACGTAGTTCTGGGACTATGAGGGTACGTTGAACCCTAGTTAAACTCGGTCTAAGCCTACTTCCAACTGGAATGTGTATGACACAACAAAACTAAAATACTAGATTAGCTCAATAGCTGACATGCTAACTGAGAATGCAATATTTAAGTACTGGTAATGAAACATTCAAAATCTGAGGCATGTATATATGTTTATCTGACCTAGCTAGTGCAATTCATAAACTAAGCAAATCTACACAACTATGGTTCTAAATTTCATGCAAGGAACTAAGCAATGATTCCACGAAAACATGATAATCTGATTAAGAATACGATAACAGCTAAATCACAACCAATATCTAAGGTTTTAGAAATCCTAGGTCTAAGCAAGATATAACGAATCAAGAATCTGAATGAATTATAGGGACCTAGTGGATGAAAAGAACCCACTAGTGAAATCCCACATACCTGGTGATGAAATCTACGGAGAAATCATTCGATTTTGGGGCTGAAACTTTGAAGAACACTGCTTCTTGTTCTTGGGAGTTTTGGTCAACTTTTCCTCTTTTTTTTGCTCCAAGTTTGGATGATCATAGGTGAATGAGGGTTCTGGGTAAGTCTAACTACGTTATTAGGCTTAGACTGAGTAAAACGACGTAGTTTAGGCATAAAACGACTAAGTTTAAGTGCCCAACGCATGAGAAAAAGACCTAAATGACCCTAACTTAAAAGTTGTAGAAGGACACCCACGAAGGGACCTACTGGCCGTAAGTCAACCTACCAACCGTAGGTGGGGTTGTCGGTTAAGTCTGCCCAACAAGGCTTCACTAAAACTAGCATAACGTTTTACTCGGAGATGAGATTTTAGCAAACTCGGTGGCGTTGGAAAGAGGATTCAATTATCTACCATTTGTTAGGTCATGGGTCACCTAATTCCTTTTTTGCTAAGGGTTATGACCATTTGAAGTTGCCCCAACAACAATTTCCTTCTAACTAGCTACTGACCCTCACCTACGGTCTTTAGGTCCAACCACGGACCGTAATGGTCGACCGTGGGTGGGATCAGAGACCATAAATATTTAGTCCTCAATGATGGACCCCACCTATGGGCCGTGTGTCATATCACAGACCATCAGTGGCTTCTGTGGTTCTTCCACCAGGTCTGGAAAGCTGTAATTTTTTCTATTTTCTCAAATCCTAGGTGTTACAATATTTGATATGCTTAAAATACACCTCTATTAAAGAAGCATAAGTGATCATTGTCAAATAGAGAACCCAACTTGTAGGTTGGGGTCGATCCCACGAGAAATATGGTTTAGACTTAAACTTAACTCACTATTATCTCCGTTTAGTCAAACTATTTCTGACAAAAGTAAACAGGGGGGATTTTGTAAGCAAGTAATAGATTTAAATGCTTAAGTAACAAGTACGCAAGATTCACGATTTGAGTTATCAATATAAGAAGGAAACTAGGGTATGTGTGTTCCCCACAAGCTCTTAACGCAATAATCCTAATAATAGTAATCCTTTCCTAGTGTTTAACATGCAAGTTTGGTAAGTTGAGTATACCTAAGTGATTGGTCCTCCAAATAGGGAATGTCACCACGCACCTTGGTCCGGCTACGGGTGTATGCTTTACTAACCGTTACCTTTACCCTAGATTAGTCATCATATCAATATATGGCTTAGTTTTCACCCTTACTCTAATTTACATTAGACTATTAGATAACATCCACTAAATCTATGTTGTTCAATCCTTTTCTCATTCTTTAACTCCTTGGTCCGGTAAGTAGAAACGAGGCAAGTTCTAACGTTTGCAACCGTTAAAAAGACTTCTAAACGAAAGGATTAACAATACATGCATAAACACTATTCAAGAATTACTTAATTGTTATTCATACTTTGTTAATTGCTCATGGTTCCCGCAACCCTAGTTGTGGATTTAGCTACTCATGCTCGAGATTTCACAATTCACAATCAAGTTAGGATAATTCATTAACTTACAATGAGAATAGATGAAAACCCAACTCTTGAATTGAAATTCAAAGTGAGAATTGTAGAAAATGAAATCCGGAAATTGAATTGCTAAAAGTTTGCAACTTAATTCGCAAAGAACAAAAACTAGAAGTTTACAATAATGTCTAAGCCCCAAAAATGAGGATTACAACTCCTATTTATAGAAAAAAAAATCCTAAATTTAACAGGAAACAAAATAAGGAGATAAACTGTTGAAACGCGATTTCTGTCAACACCTTGACCTACGGACCGTAGGTCACCATCCGTGGTTCCACGCTTGGAAAAATAATCAGGTACTGGAACTTTCAACTCCCTGATCCCCATCGACGGATGTGCAGGACGGCCCATGGGTCGACCTACGGTCCGTCGTCTGCTCCATGGTTCCACACTTGGTCAGACTTCCCTGATCTTCCACCGATGAGGCATCATCGATAGTTTGTGGAATGGACTACAGTCCGTCCTGGCACTCCGTGGACTGAGTACTGGAACTCAACTCCCAGACCAAGACCTACGACTGCCCATCCACGGCTCGTCATTGGACTTACGATCCGTGGGTGGCTACTTCTACACTTTTCAGCTCGCATCTTCATCAACTATATCCAAGCCTATTTCCTGCAATAATTACTCACAGAACATTATCATAATAACAAAATAGCCAAGACACACACAAACTCTAAATGAAACGCATCAAAAATACCGTAAACTCGCGGTATATCAATATCTCCCCCTTAGGAACATTCATCCTCGAATGAAGTCTAAACAAGGTGAGTATAAAGGGAAGAAGCTGAAATCCCTACCACTAAGTACTAGAAACTGGTATTTAACTGAATTGAGTTCCAAGGACATGCAAATATGCTAAAAATGCAAGAACAACTGAAGGAACAAGGTACTAAGACTGAATTTAGGCAAGAGTAAACTGAGAGACTGGAGAGGAAACTATTATCTCAAGCTGAAAAGGAATTGGAAGAGATGAGGATACTTGGCCTTCATGGTTGCTTCAACTACTCATCCACCTTAGGAACACATAAGCGACCATCTCCCCCTTGGGAGAAAACCTCTACTTTCTGCTATTGAACTGCACCTTCTGACTGAAATAATATATGATCACTATCCTATTTTCCCTTAACCTCCACTATCAATGAAGGTTCTGATCTATTCTGAATTATCACACCACCTGTTCATAAGACTAACTCTAAGCGAGCATGTCGATAAACATCTTTTGCTAATTTCTTCCCTTTTTCCTCAGCATGTGCTTCACTAACCCTTTAGAGATCATCATTCTGGCCATAAGGTAAGAGATAAATCGACCTATAGGCACTAAGCTACTACCCTTCCATTCTAAGACTGGCTCATTTGGAAACTGAAACTGAACTATCTTAGTTCTACAATCGACTGAGACATACCAGGAATGTAACCAATCCATGCCTATAATGATATCGAGATATACTATTTCTAACTCTACAAGATCTGTTGAGCTGACTTTCTAAGAGACTATGACAGGGCAATTTATGTATACTCGTCTAGCTATAATTGGGTCACCAACTGGAGTAGAGACTGAGAAGGGTTCTGAAAGAGTTTCTGGACTGACACCTAAGATTACTGCTATAAGGAAAGTTACAAAGGTAAGAGCAGACCCTGGATCTAACGATGCATCAACATCTAAATGAAAGACTTGTAACGTACCAGTGACCACATCAGAAGAATCTTCTTGATCCTGGCAAGCCTGGAGAGCATAGAACATGCCTTGGCACTGAACGCCACTTGTACCAAATGACACACCCTGCTGATTTGGGAGACCTGCTGGTGTTGTGGGGACTCTAGACTTAGCCCTACTATCATTACCTCTTTTCCCCTACCTAGCAAAAGGGCAATCCTTCATCCTATGACCATACTGACCACATCCAAAACATCCTTCCTTGCCTGCAATACACTCGCCCGAATGGTTCTTACCACACGTTGGACAAGTTGGGTGGTCCTATTTCCTGAAACACTTCTCTGAGACGTCGAGCCTGGTGCCCTACTATTCTGATCTTGTTGAAATTGTGAGTGATTTCCACTACCTGATTTCTGCTGAGAGTACTCATAGTTCCCTGTTCTAGCTTTCTTGTTCATCTTAGCTATTTCCCTAAGCTTATCTCCTTCAACCTGCTGAGCATGAGTCATAAGCCTAGAGATATTCATATCCCCTAACAACATAGCATTCCTACACTTTGTCTTCAATAAGTCAAATACCCCAAATAGAAACTCACTAACTTATGCCCATGGATTGGCAACCATATGTTGAGCATACCTAGAGAGTTGGGTGAACTTAAGTCCGTACACTTGGACTGACATAGTACCTTGCCTCAAATTCATGAATTCCAGAGCCTTAGCCTCTCTTAACTCCCTCAGGAAGAACTTGTCCAGAAAAGCTCCAATAAAACACTCTCAAGTTATCGGAACTGTATCCGTACCCCGATTTTCTTTCCACTGGTAAACCAAATGTGAGCTATATCCTTAAACTGGTAGGATGTCAACTCTACCCTATCATTTCCACTTACTTGCATCACTCCAAAGATTTTCTTAACCTCATCGATGAAATTTTGTGGGTCCTCACCAACTTGAGACCCTAGAAACTCAAGCGGATTCATCCTAACAAAATCTCAAACTTTAGTTGTCACTGATCCACCCTTTCTATTAGTAGGAACTGGAACCTGCAGATTGTTCTGATTTGTCATACTCTGAGCCAAAAGTTGGATAGCATTCCGAAACTCTGCACTCGAAACCTTATAGTTTAGGATTTGAAGGACTGGGTTAGCATTGCATGCATTAGCATTCCATGGGTAAGCTCTACGAGCAGGTATGATCTGAAACGCATAAAGATGGATTAGAAAGGAGATCATACCCACACACGATAAGAATAGCAAGAAAGTGAAGTTTTTTCTTAAAACACTTCGTAGCCTCCCTCTCATTAGAAGTGGTGCACTTCACACCCATGAAAAGGACTCTACTTAGTGCGGCTTTCAGACATCCTAGGACTTTTGAACCTAATGCTCTGATACCAAGTTTGTAACGCCCCAAGACTACCCCCTGGAAGTAAACATGGGACCTAGGATCACGAGTAACCCCAAACTAACCCTGAGCTGGCATATCATAAGTAAACTGAATATATCTATAAAAATATGAGATAATGCGGCAGCTAAAATCTAAGATAACTAAATGATGGGGAATACCCAATACTGGTCTCAATATATATATGTCGCACCCCATTTTTTCGCAAAAATGGACTTTTTGTTTCGGACGCACGACCTAACAACTCTTTTGGGCTTATGGGTGAATTGAAGAGTCGCCACCTAATGAATTAAGGCACGTTAGGGCACCTATCTAACCTAACTAATTCTAACTAAAGGTCAATGAACCAGAGATCGGGTAAGGGTTCAAATTACCTCGAGGGGAAAGTGTTAGACATCCCTCGAGGTCCACAAATGTGGGTCCCAACCGTATCTCATGCAATTTATGTGGGGGTTACAAGTAGAAATTAAGGTCACTTCGTTATTATTTATTTTATTTAGACATGCTTGCTAGACGATAACAATAAATAAACATTTAAGATTACTTCATTTATTAATTAGACATGCAAAACTAAGTGATAACATAATATTAACCAATTAAGGGCATTTTAGTTATTTATTTTATAAGCATGCAAAACTAGGTGATATAACAAATAATGAATAAATATTTAAACAAACATTAAAAAATTAATAAAGAGAAGCGAGAAGACATAAATTGTATAAATAAATAAGCAAATAATTTTTTATTTTATTTAAGCTACCCCAAACAATTATAATTATAAACACATAAAGGGATAAAAGGGAAGGGAGACTCTGAAGGACTTTACGGATCAGCACTCGACTTTTCTTTATTTTTTAATAGGCTGCTGTGTAGGGACAAACAAAACCAAGGTTTGTCGCTTTAAGCCTGAGTCGATGTCATCATATCCATGGGGCCTAACTACCCCTACCCCACCTTCCGCATGCATTTCATCTCTAAAAGCTGCCTAACGTCCCCGCTTAATGTCCAAGAGGCATTGGACTACTATTAGAGAGGTTTTAGACTAAAATAAAATAAAGGCTCCTAATAGCACCTAGACACCAAGTCAAACATGTTGGACAAGCACTTAGCAAGTAAAGTCTCAAGTTGGCCTCTTAAGTTTTAATCAACATGCTTTCAAACACAAGTAGAAGTGAAGGTCTCATGCTAAATGTGTAAACAGGCAACAAGTAACACAACAATATAACAATTAATTAATAAAAGGACAGATAGTTATGACATAATATAGATTTTTAGTTACTTTATTAATAAAGCATGCGGGAAAATTTAATTTAAAGTGGCAAGACAATTATTCATAATGCTAAAATATTTCAGGCAGAATTTTATTGGAACAGCAAATTTAAAGTGACAGATTATGCAGAAAATAGCATAGTAATGCAGTAGCAGATTTGCTGAAAATGATTAATTGATTGCATTCCAATTTAATTACAATACAGATTTTAAATTCATAAGGTATTTATGATGATTTTTCTTAAATATGCAGAAAATAGTAAGACAGTCTGATTTATTTAGTTATAACATGCTGAAAATTATTAGAATGCTTATGAACATGATTTCTAGGTGATGAAAAAGTTAAAATATTGCATAGCTAAAAGCACATATAGGCATGATATTTTAAATAAATAAAATCAGATCTGCAATCTATAAGCATGGTTTCTAAGTGATTAGCATGCTGCAATTTTATTAGCAATTTAAGATTAATTAGAACTTGATTAATTAACAAGATCAAGTTATTAAAACATGCCGAAATTACTTAAACGGATTAATTAACCCTGACTTTATTAGTTAAGTCCTATGAGCATGATTTCTAAGTGTAAACATGCTGAAAATATTATCAAACCTATAGGCATGGTATCTATTTCAAATGATATATTAAGCAATATTTAAATTCTACGGGCTTGGCATTTAAATAACATGTAACAAGATTTTAAAACTACATGCATGATTTCTAAACCTAAAACAAGTCGAAAGTTATTCAAATCTTATAGACATGCTTTCTATATATATATATTTATATATATATATATATATATACTTTTTTTTTACAAGTAGATTATTTGAATAATACTCAATTTATTCATTTTTTATTCATAATAAGAGTGATTGGAACCAAGCAAGAGACAATTAATTTACTACATTATTATATGCCAAAGGTGATTACACGAAATAGAGATTTATTTAAAATGTAATTAATGAACATCGAGGATGAGTAGCCTATCATACTTATACATAAACGACAATTAAATATCAACAAGATCAAATTATATATTTTTATTTTTATTAGATTTAGAGTGAGGAATGAGCAAGCAATTAAATGACACTCCTATAGGCATACTTTCTAACAACAAGCTCGCGATAACAAATAACACGTAAACCCCCTCCCCCCTTAGACGATCCCCAAAGCTTTCATATATATACTAGAGTTAGAGTTAGAGTAATATAACAAGTTCAAAGAATGAATAAATAACATATACAACATTGAGATAAACTTGAGTATAAGAATCTCTTCCGAAAATCTCTTCGAGGCGACTCTTGAACCTTTAAGTTCGACCCTGTTAAAGTGCAATGAAAAATACGAACAAGTAATAACATATAAAAAGACGATAGCAAGATGATAAAACTAATTATATGGTACGCACATTTAATTATTTCATGTACACAAGTAGCATATAGGCATGTAAGAATTAAACAAGTTGTGGAGAATATATAATCACACAAAGCAAGAAAGGATACGAAGACTGATCCGGACGTGTCCCATTATACGACAACAATGCAAAAACGGAAATTAAACTAATAGAGAAACAACTAACCGGTTAAGCAGAATATATGTTTAACAGCAAAGAAGACAAGCTAGATCCACTATCCCACCCGAACACAACAAAACCAAGTATAGAAAAATCTTAAAGTTTACCGGAATCTTTCTTTTAAGTAGACAGTAATGTTATTCAATAGTGAGCCAATGTCAGGATGTGTAGTCAGTGATTGTTAGAGATATCTTTATATAGTGAATAGGAGGACACATAATAATGGAAGAAAATAAATTTAGGATCAATTAAAATATTATTCTTTCCCTTAATAAAGAAGAGCCAAAATTAGATTTATTTTAATTTATTTTCTTACCAAATATGAGCAACTAAATATGCTCATTTTTTAAAACAAGGTAAAGCAAATCAGTCACATATTTATTCTTTTTTACCAAATATAAACAAGTAAGAAATTTGATTATGCATAAATAAGGAACATAATATCAATTAACACCGCCAATCCATATTGCACATCATCAACCAAAAGGAATAATATTTTATTGCCAAAAATAAACAAATAACAATCAGTCTAAAACTAAATAAGCCACCTAAAATCAATTAACAAAACCACATGTTCAACCGAAAGGAAAAAGTATTATTTAGGAAGGATAATATCACATAGCTCAAATTAAGTTCCAAATATACAGCTTCTCATATTTTACCATATACAAACGAGTAACAATCTAAATACAGCACTAAATAAATTAAGGGCAAGTTACCAAACGAAATTCCATTTTAAAAGTTGAAACCGAACCACATCACAGCAAAATAGCTCCATTTAACTAACTAAAAAAAAACATCAGCTATCAATCCAGCTTATCAACCTAAATCAAGAACTAGCAATTCCAATAATATGAAATATCACGGATATACAGATAACAAGAGATGTAATGGTAATCTGATTCAAAACATGTTATTTTGACAATACACAGAATCAGAAAATTACGAGGACATGATTAAGATCATAAAATAACAAATAATCAAACAATTTGAGACCAAAATGACTTTCACATATATTGAGCCTACATAGATATTTTATACATCAGAAAATCAAAACCAACTTGTAAAAGAAGAACAAAATTATTAAAATATGAAATAATAATTTAGAAGACATATACCCGGACGGATCTGTTGAGATCCGTTTTAAACCAAACCAACAGTATGTTAAAGTGATTGTTGGTTTCGCCGGGGAAGCAGGCGACTGATGGTGCTGTGATGCTCCCTCTCGCAAGAGTTTCGCCATCTCGAAGCAGCGCTATTGTTGCTGGCTGCTTCCGCCGGTGGCTGCTGTTGATGTTCTTCGCCGGTTGCTCGCCTGAAAATGAGAAAAGAGAAGAGAGGGGAGACGGGAGAGGAGGGAGAATGGTGGTGCCGCCTAGAGCATCTCGCCGGAGCTGCTACTGCTGTCGGAGTTGCCGATTTTTCGCTGGTTTCTCCAGATCTAAGGAGGAGAGGAGAGAAAGGACGAGGGGAGAAGAGAAGACGGCGTCGGGGCTGCCGGTCGCAGCTGCTATCCCCGCTGACACTACTTATCGGTGGCCAGCGTTGCTGGTTCCTGGCGTGTCTCTCGCGGTGGCTGCTGGTTGTCGCGGCTGCCAGCACTGCTACTCTCTCGTCCTTGCTAGAAAAAGCAAGAGGCAACGCTGCTTGGAGCTCGCTGGCCGGAGCTCGTCGTTTCCGCTAGTGGAGCTCGCTGGCCGAGCAATATCAAGCTCTCGTGAGCCGCTTATGCCGCCACGATCAGAGCGAGGAAAGAAGAGAGAGGCGGCGGCGTAGGATTAGAGAGAGGAGAGGAAAAAGAGTGGAAAAATTTGACTAGGGTTTGGTCTTTTAGATATTAGAATAAGGAGATTAAGGAGATTTGATCTGAACTGTAGGATTAACATTAGATGAACGGCTAGGATTTGATCTAGGATTTAATTTAAGGATGGACGGACAAGATTAAAAGGAATTTTAAAATCAGATTGGATTGTGGAGTCGGAATGGCTAGAATTGAAATAAAAATTGGCTAGAATTAAAATAAAAATTGGAATTGAAATGGCTAGAATTGAAATAAATTGGAATAGAAATAGGCTAACATTTAAACGATTTTGAGGAAACTTAAGGAAATGCTATTCAATTAATAAAATACTACACATATTAAATATTTTCATATAATTAAACACAAATATTTAAGCAAAATAATTATTTCGAGTTTAACTATCGATAAAAAAAAATTGATTACAATAATTTTCGAAATCATGCATACTAAAATATATAAATTTTTAGACAAAATCGGTTAAAATTTTAAACTCGAAATATGTTTTAAAAATACGTATTTAATCGAATAGCAATTCAAAAAGGGTTATAGGTCTGTCAAAATTGGGTGTCAACAATATATATAAAATTCTAAGAGTTTAGTTATACTGAACAATCACTCAAAAACTAACGTTGAATCTAAACTATGTCTAAAAAAGCCTCTAACTGACTAGTGTTGCTGGCACATGCCCCCAGCTAACCCTAGCAAAACTGAAAACTAAATAAAAAGACTAAAGTGTAAAGCATGTCTACTGTCCTCAAAGTATGAGGACTCACCACTGAAACTGCTGAACTGGAGATCGGGAACCGATCTATACGTGATCTGGATGGTGAGTACCTGAACCTACATTATGAAAGGATGTAGACCACAGTATGTGTCAGTACTTGGAATATACTAACCATACAGGATATAAAGTATAGCTAAATAAAATACATAACTGAACAAATCATACTAAGCAATAACATAATCTAAACTGAACGCAAATGCTGAAATATACTGAATGCAATGACCAAGTACTAATCCTGAACATGACATACTAAAATCGAATGTTGAAATATAACTGAAGACCTAGTCAAATGCTTTGAATTCTGACTGTGGGAGCTACTATTAACCGGCATAAAACCACGTGATTTAAACGTGGAGCCCGATGTATACGCCCCATCGGGAGGACCCAATATACCTTACCAGGGGTATAATGGCATGATTGTTCGATGTATATGCCCCATCGATAAGACCCAATATACCTTGTAAGGGGTATAAAGGCATGAATGGCATGATCACTAAAGTTGATGCCCAAACGAGGGGATTGATAAACCTATGGGGGCACGTAGTTCTGGGACTATGAGGGTACGCTGAACCCTAGTCCAACTCAGTCTAAGCCTACTCCCAAATGGAATGTGTATGACACAACAAAATTGAAATACTAGATTATCTCAATATTCTGACATACAAACTAAGAATGCAACATTTAAGTACTGGTAATGAAGCATTCGAAATCTGAGGCATGTATATCTGTTTATCTGACCTAGCTAGTATAATTCATGAACTAAACGAATCTACACAACAAGGTTTCTGAGTTTCATGCAAGGAACTAAGCAATGATTCAATGAAAACATGATAATTTGATTAAGAATATAATAACAGCTAAATCACAACAAATATCTAAGGTTTTAGAAACCCTAGATCAAAGTAAGATATAACGACTAAAGAATATGTCTGAATTTTAGGGACCTAGTGGATGAAAGGGATCCACTAGTTAAATCCCACATACCTGGTGACGAAATCTATGGAGAAATCCTTCTATTTAGGGGCTGAAACTTTGAAGAACACTGCTGCTTATTCTTGGGAGATTTGGTCAACTTTTCCTCTTCTTTTTGCTCCAATTTTGGATTATTTTAGGTGAATGAGGGTTCTGGGTAAGTCTGACTAAGTTATTAGGCTTAGACTGAGTAAAACGATGTAGTTTAGGCATAAAACGATGAAGTTTAAGTGCTCAATGGATGAGAAAAAGACCTAAATGACCCTAACTTAAAAGGTGTTGAAGGCCACTGAGGGACCTACAAGCCGTAGGTCAACCTACCAACCGTAGGTGGGGTTGTCGGTCAAGTCTGCCCGACAGGGCTTCACTAAAATGAGCGTAACTTTTTACTCAGGGATGGGATTTTAGAAAACTTGGTGGCATTGGAAAGAGGATTCAATTATCTATTATTTGATAGGTCATGGGACACCTAATTCCTTTTGTGCTAAGGGTTATGACCATTTGAAGTTGACCTAACAATAATTTCCCTATAACTGGTTGTTGACTCTGACCTACAGTCTGTAGGTCCAACCACGAACCATACTGGTCCACCGTGGGTGGATCAGAGACCATAAATATTTGGTCCTCAACGACGGACCCCACATATGGACCATGTGTCAGACCACAAATCGTCGGTGGCTTCTGTGGTTCTTGCACCAAGTTTGGAAAGCTGCAATTTTTTCTATTTTCTCAAATCTGAGGTGTTACATTAATATTGTGTTTATGAAAAATAGACATACTTTGAAAGAAAGTTATTGAAAATAGTCACGCCTCAAATCCTTGTTGAGAATACTCTAAATGTGCTTATAATCGATTGATGATGACTCCCCAATAATCCTAAGTAATGTCATTTCAATGATTAGAGCAATGATTCCCATGTTAATGAGCGGTATAATTGAAGGATTTGAGTAAGAACACACCTTAGATGTTTGAGAGAAGACTTAGAGTGTTTTCTCTTTTTAAACAATAAGCTAAAACATAGTAGAATGAGATTTCTGAGTTACAAGAGTATTTATAAAGCCTAGACCAAGTCCTATACAGATTCGGGAGTCTTGCCAGGCGAAGTCCAGCATGAGAGACAAGGCCTCGCACTGTGAAAGCTATAGTGAAGGCATGCCTTGCTCTGAGCTTCGCTCCGCGAGGTCACCCCTATTTTTACACCTATAGATTTTAAACTTTTGCTTTATAGTTTTGTAAAATACAAGTTAATTGTTTTCAAACTCCAATTGATGAATGATGTGATGTGTTGGAACCCAAATACGATTTCATATCATTGAGGATGAACATCTTATCTTAGAACACAAGTAAACATGGTTTGAGTTGAATCACGTGCATTTCACTAGTTCATCATAATCTGATTTATAGAGTGTTATAATTATTAGGACAACCCATCAACAATCCCTTAAAAGTCTATTTCACATTGTTGTTGGAAGACCAAAAGTGTTTTTTTAGAGAAAAACATTTTTTTAATAATCAAGTGTTTGACAAATTCTTAAAAGTGCTATTAATGGAAGTAGAAACAGTTTTTCTATTGTTGGGAAGAAGCTAAAAAATTTTGCTTCTTAAAAAAAGCAAATGCAAATTTTTTTCACAGGACTGAAATATTCCTTCCATATTTACGTATTTACCCATATATCCCTAATTAATTAATTAACACTATATTGCATAACTTTTGGTAAAAATTTCATTTAAGAATTTTTATTTTTATATAATGAGTTTTTATTATTTTATGTTTATTATCATTACTTTAAATTTGGTTTATTATTATATTTAAATCATCATATTAATATTATATCAATACTTTTTATTTATCTATGTATAATACTGATTGAAAAAATGAATATGTACATTTTAATTCAATAAAAATAAAAGTTTGATTAATTTTTTTAAATAGATATTTAAAATATTTTTTATCTATAAAATAATCTTCATATTAAAAGTAAATTGATACTTGTCTTATATTGTAATTTGACACTTAAAAGCATTTTTTTTAAAAAAATATTAACAAACACAATTTGCTTATCAAAAACACTTTTCAGATGAATAAACCAAACAAAATTGTTTATTTTTCCAAAAGAACTTTTAAAATAAACAAATCTATAAATATATAATAGGAGAAGTAAAAAGTGACACATGTCAGCACCACAAAAGTAGAATTTTAATAATTAAAATAATAAATTGAAAAAGTATAAATGAAAAAAGAAAATAAAAAATAGTTGTGAATAAACCATTTTCAAATTGGGCAGGCAGGGGTATTTCTATTGGGGACAGTTGGGTAGGGAGAGGTATTGTTATTGAGGAGGTTGGGTAGGGAGGAGCATTTCTATTTGGGGGTTGGGGTTGGGTAGGGAGGGGCATTTCTATTTGGGGGTTGGGGTTGGGTAGGGAGGGGTATTTCTATTGGGGAGGTTGGGTAGGGAGAGCTGTGTTCACGTGAGTTAGTGAAAGAAAAAATGGAGGGATTAGACATTATTTTTTAATTAATGGGAAACTCAAAAGACAAAGAGAACTCTCATTTCTTTCTTGTTTAATCCTATTTTTGTTTGTTCGATTAATCGTGCACATTTTAGCTTTAATTCTTCATCAATTGATCCTGTTTTATTTATAGGAAATATTTGGGTAGTCTTTTGGATTGAATGAAAGTATCAAAGTAATAGTATAGTATTTTTAGACAAGTAAATAGCTGTTTCTTCTTCCCCATTTTGGTCTTACTAGTTTCTAGACACGTGTGTCCCATACAATATTTTATGAATTCGTTAAGACGATTAAAATTTAATGAAAACATGTGTGTAATGAGTACTAAAATGCAACAATCTCAAACAAATGTGACGACCATAATTTTTTTAATAGAAAATTAAATTAAAGAAGACTAATAGAGAGAAAATATAAAAAATAAACATAGAAGAAAAAAATAGCATACGCATCATTCTAAAGGCTTCGATCATAACAATATATAAATGAAAAAAAATATAAAATCGGTACATAATTTTTAAGTTTTTGTCGACACATTCTCTCATATCAAATCATAATTCAGAAGTCTTCTCCATCGAGTCAAACTAAAGCATGAATCAAATAGCAAAATCACTTCATTTTCCTAAAGTGATAGACAATCAAACTAAGGTAGATATATCATATACGTTAGATGTTGATGGTTTGATCACTCCTTTAACTATAAAATAAAAAGGATAATCTTGGATCTGAGTTTCATGAAACAAAAAAGATGAATTTATATTGATAAAAATAAAGGATAATCTTGGATCTGAGTTTCATGAAACAAAAAAGATGAATTTATATTGATAAAAATAAAGGAATACCAAAAGACATCTAAAGTTTCAAATTAAATATTTGAAGGTTATGAATATGAAAAGTGTTATAAAATATTATAGTGTGGATGTCCACTACCCAAGAAGTTAGTCTCACCCATTATCTCCATTATTTTCTTCCATTATGAAGATAATCATAACCTCCATAACTTCCAACTTTATAACCATTATTCTTGTAACCTTTCACTTCCATAACCTCCTCCATTATGAAGATAATCATAACCTCCATAACTTCTAACCTTTTGTATGCCTCTATGTTACACTATAAATAGAGACATAAGGTTCATATTGGAGATACTTGAAGATTTGGTGAATACTTGAAAGAAAGAAAGTTATATTATATTGTTCCTCTTGTCTTATATTCTTTTTGTCTTCATCTTTATATTGTTCTTTTGTTTATAAGTTTTACAACACGTTATCAGCACGATTGTTCTACTATTGAAGGATTGAACCAAAGTAAATATAAAGAAGGTAAAAATATTTGTGTCTATTTTTCTCTTGGAAACAAGGTAAATTACTATATAATATATTTTATATTTTACTTTTGATTATGCATCATTAGTTTTCTTACCATCTCAAATCATATGAGTCCAGCAAGTTGCTTTTACTTTGAGCAAACTTTTAATTTGATCACTTATATATTTAAAAGTAAAATTAGTTTTGTAAGTTAATAATTTGTAAAGGAATTGTTCTTTATGATCTTGTTTACTTAAAAGATAAGTTATTGAGTTATGTGGCATATACATATTGATTAGATTATCATTATTGGTTACTTTTGTACCTCTTTATTTTTCTTTATCTAAACATTACTTGTTGAGTTATTAATATTATTTGTACTACCAAAGTTTGTTTTGTGATTATTTTAAAATAGTTAGTAAATTATGTTAAATCTTCGTAACAATATTGAGAAGGAATGTTAAAAGGTTTTAATGGGACTTTTACATGATTCCAACATGTTGTTTTAGTTAATTGATTTTGTTCATTTTTCTTATGTTTTAAGTCAAATTCAAATTATATTTATGGGTTTTCATATTTATTTTTTTGGTAACACTTTGGTTTATTAAGACAATGATTGAGCGTAAGACGATGAATTCATGTTTCATCGCACCAAGTGGGTAAGAATCGAGTTAAAGTCTCGGTGCATCATGATAATAATATGTTGGGTCAAGTCCCATTGATTTATGGGCTAAGGCTTCTTTATATGGATAAGACATTGGGTTTAAGTCCTAATGCACTATAGTGATAATATGATGTTGTCTAAGGCAAAATGATGAACTTTTGGTGAAAAGTCATGAAATTCACCCAATTGATTTGATTCATTCTCTATGTGAATGTGGTAGTAGTGTATAATATGTCTGAAAGATGACAAGTGATTTAAATATGAATATGGGCGTGGTAAAATGTTAATGGTCATCATTATGGTAATTATAAGGAAGAACAGTATGGGTTCTTAAGATGATCCTTCAAAATGTAAAGGTAATTTTTATCCATTAAAGTGGTATGAAAAGTTATTGGCCACATTGTTGTTGGTGCAACCCAATTTGAAAGTTTTGTAAATCCTCCATCAAAATAAAGAAATACAAAGTGGTAGTACATTTAGTACTTTTAAAATGATGTTGAGGTGGGTCAAATAAATTTGATAATGTCAAAGTATGACATTGAATTTCTAATCAAAACTTATTAAACATGTACAAATGGTTATAGTCTATTTCTTGAAGAAAATGTGACTTGTGTTCGTATGGATAAGGACATGTTCATGTATGGTTGGATAAATGCCACATCTCACCTCTGCGGGAGGTTTGAGAGATTGAAAAGAAATATTTTGACATAAATGGTCATTTAATCATATACTTTAAGTACTACACAAATATTGTGGTATGTTAAATTATGAACTATTGAAGGACAAAAGAAAGAAATAATTCTTTTCTATAAAGGTTGTGGACATGACCAAAATAAATATTGTTGTGTGGCAACACAAATTTGTCATTAGTTGTCAAGAAATATGTCTTGCATGTGATAATTTTAACGATGACAATAATAATAATTTTCTCCTTGAAGGAGATGGTCACCATAAGAATGGCGTTGTGAAATTTGTGGTAGCACACAAAATTAATTGAGAGTTCTGAAAGGGCTAATTTGTTACTATCCGGAGGAATGAAATTGTTCATAATATTGGAGTTGTAGTAAGTCTCAAAAGAAACTTTTTAAGTTTCGGAAGAATTGAAAAAAATATATTATATTGAGACTATAAATTATGAAAAGATTTAATATCTTCAAATTACTACAACCAAAATGGGTTATAAATATTGACATATAAGATTACCCATTGTTTTTCCCATTGTTTGTTGTATACAAATATGGGCATGATGATCGAATCACATGCAAAGTAAACTAGAAGTTTACTAGAATAAATATTAGTTGGCATAATCGATTGGCCATACCGATTCAAATGTGATGCAAAAGAAATTGAGAATTCATGTGACTATATGTTTTGAAAAAATAAAAGATTCTTCAGAATTCTCTTGTGTTGTTTGTTCTCGTGATAAAATGATCACTATACTAACTAAGGTTGGGATTGTATCTCTTGAAATTATTTGAAACATATAAAAAGGTGAATATGGGCCCGTTCACCCTCCATGTGGACCACTTATTATTATGATTTAATAGATGCATCTATGGTATGGTCACATGTGCGTTTATATCATCTTACAAATTGGTTTTTGTAAGATTGTTTGCTCGAATTGTTAAATGAAGAGCACAGTTCCAAATTATAAAATTATGTTGATAATGTTGGTTGGTTTATCAGAAATTGTATGCCTCCAATTATAGCTAGACCATTGATTATGAGAACAAATCTCTCAAATAAAATTTGGTATGAGATGAGTTTATTTAACATGTATGCATCAAGCCAATAAACTTCTCCCATCAAAATAGGTTCAGGGTCAGGAACCAAATAATTTCTATCTAAAGGTTTGATATGTTCACATATGATTTTATTGTTCCACCATGCACAAAGATGGATCCCAAATGAAGTTGGGGGTAAATGTTAGGTTTCCTAACATTAGGGGGAGATATGTTTAGCAACTGAAAATTATGTGTGGTGAATTATCTAGATTCTCGTTGAAAAAATGTGAACTTGAAGTTCAAGAGATAATTCATTTGCAAAATGTTGCAAATAATTTGCCAGATGTATTTACTGACCCAATATTTTAATTAAGCTGCAAATGGTCCAACAAATATCCCTTGAAGGACAGAGTCTATGGTACGCCAGAAGCGTGATAGACTAATCGATTCCAAACATAAAACTCCTTCAGGAAGGAGAGGAGAAAATTATAAAATGGTCATGATAATGAGGTAAGTGCTTTGAAAGAGCACTATGACATAACACTTCATAAAACCTTGGCAAAGTTTCAGGTACCTAAAAATGATGAAAAATGAAGAGATCTCGATAGGTTATGTCGTATTGGAATCGAATCAAAATAACCGTCAACGCAATCTTTGATATGAAGTAGCACTCAATGCTATAAATGGTTACGAGGATCTTGAATTCAAATTTGTCATATAATATGGACAGATAAATGATTGGCCAAATAAAATGCACTATTCAAGCATATTTTGTTTCACTTAGAAAAGCGATGTTTTTGAACTTATAGTTTATATATCAAAATATATGTCAGTGGGGTACAAATGAATCATTGTGCAAAAGTATAACGTGAGATATAAAGTACGGTTTCTGCCTCCGGCATAAAGAATTTTTAAAAAAATCCTGACATTATTAAATGGAGATATATTCTCCAGTGGTGGATGCAATGAGACTTGTTTCAGTCTGGCAATAGATGAAATACTTAAATATGTATAATGAATGATTATTATGTCTAATTAGACGATGAAGGTTATATGAAAATCTTTGAAGGATTTAAAAGGTCTTAAAGCAATTCCATTGAGTACCCAATGATTTTCAGACTGCTTAACACAGAGAAATAATCTTTTCGATCTCATGAAAATGACTTAAAATGTCATGTATTAGTGCAATTGGTGCATTTATAGATTGTTGGTTATGCAAATGCTAGAAGATTATTTGATATACATAATGAAAGTTACGTGAAAGGATTGTCATATTATCATTCAAGTTATGACAAGAAACTAACAAAGCAAGTGACTCAACACATAGAAGATGTGTGATTTTCTTTGAGAAGAAAAGACAAGATTCAATAAAATTGAAATGATCAATCTTCGAGTAAAAAATGATTTGATTATGTAGATGCAGAATATTTATTTGATCCGCAAAAAGCTCAATCGCAAATGAACTATTTATTTACATACGGAGACACAACAATATCTTGGCATTCAAAGAATCACATTAGTAACCTTACTTCTTCAAATCATGCAGAAATAATATTGATCTCTGAGTTAAGTCAGGAGTGTGTTTGGTTGGAATCATGATCTATCACATTCAGAAAATATGTGATTTTCTTTTGAAAAGGATATTTCAGCCACCATATACGAGAATAATATATATACATCAATTGAAGGGAGGATACAATCAAAGGAGATGGGAAACATATTTCACCAAAAGTCTTTTTCACACATGATCTTCAACAAAATGGTGAGATAGACGTTCAAGGACCCATTCAAGTGATAAATCTTGTAAACTTAGTCACTAAGGATTGCCAACATCAATATTTGAGAACTTGTGATATAAGATTGGAATGCATCATCTCCGAGATATCAAGTAAAGTTTTTATCAGGGGGAGAAAAATACGTGTTGTACTCTTTTCCTTAACCATGGTTTTAGCCCAATTGGGTTTTCCTGGTAGGGTTTTTAACGAGGCAACATTCAAAGTGTAGTAAAAGATATGTGTACTCTTTTTCCTTCACTAGGATTTTTTCCCAAAGGATTTTTTCCTAGTAAGATTTTAACGAGGCATATTATCTATGAACATCCAAGGGGGAGTGTTATAAAATATTATAGTGTGGATGTCCACTACCCAAGAAGTTACTCTCACCCATTATCTCCATTATTTTCTTCCATTATGAAGATAACCATAATCTCCATAACCTCCAACTTTATAAGCATTATTCTTCTAACCTTTCACTTCCATAACATCCTCCATTATATTCATGTTAATGTCATGTTTATGACTAACCTTTTGTATGCCTCTATGTTACACTATAAATAGAGACATAAGGTTCATATTGGAGATACTTGAAGATTTGGTGAATACTTGAAAGAAAGAAAGTTATATTATATTGTTCCTCTTGTCTTATATTCTTTTTGTCTTCATCTTTATACTGTTCTTATGTTCTTAAGGTTTACAAAAAAAAGCATGAAAGTTATGGCTATTAAGCATGACAATTGAATAGGTAATCAATGTGTGTGTGTGTGTGTGTATATAAAGCAGAAACATAAAAATGGTGATGTGGTGCTCTCTAAGACCTGGAATCATATTTATCTTTTTTGTGGTTTTTTGACACTTTTCTTCATTTTAAAAAATATAAAATATTGCTTAAATTTTTACAGGATGTTAAAACAGAGTATTAAATTCTCTCCTTATTAAAGAATAAACATAAAAGCTTTAGTTAACAATATTTTACCATACAAAATATTTTAAAAAGAAATTCTTGTAGTTCTATATTTTATATGCATCACTTAATTACAAAATTTAAGAGGTTTTATAAAATTTCAGAGGTTTTATTCTGGGCTAAAATTTTAATCATACACGTCTTAACGCGGAACGAGTGCCGTCTCTAAGCCTACGAACCCAAAAGCCTAATTTTGCTTAACATCATCAACCATGGCCATTCCAGCCGTTGGCCAGCCTCCACCGATGGAGGTTAGGCCAACACTAGCACCAATCTAGATACCAGTAGTCACATATGCTCAAACAGTGAACTCATTTACTATAGTATAACAACATGTGCAATTAAAACCAATTGCTTATCTACACGGTGAACCAAGAATTATTTGGGAAGAGGAAGAAGTGGAGCAGATGATTGTAAAGGTGAACCTACCATATGTAGTTGTTGGAAAATTCTCATAAGGATGGCCAGACATACAAGATCTGCGGAATTTAATACCAAAACAATGTGAACTGAAAGGGAAAGTGAATATCGGCCTATTGAGCAATCGCTATATTCTAATAAGGGCGTCAAAGTCAGAAGATTATGTTAGACTATTGTCAAAGCCACAATTCTATATTACACATAATCATTATTTATATCCTATGAGGACTCTGAAGTGGGATCCATTGTTTAACCCTGAAGAAGAAACCACTACTGCCATTGCGTGGATTTCATTTCCTTCGCTTCCACCAAATTTCTTTTGTAAAGAGGTGATTTTTTCCCTTGCTGCACCTGTAGGTAAACCTTTACAGGTTGACATGGCTACTATTAATAAGACAAGACCTAGTTGTGCTAGGGTCAAGGTGGAGGTCAGCCTATTAGGAGAATTTCCAAAGAGAATTAATGTGGGGGTCAGGAAGAAGGCAGGAGAGATTATGGAGAAGTGGATCACAATAAAGTATGACTACATGCCAAAGTATTGCAAGACATGTAATTTACAGGAACATAATGAAACAATTGCTATGTAATCAATCCAGAATTGTATCCACAAGAAGAAAAGAAGAAACAAGTAGGGGGAGCAGAGAAAGGCTTTGAAAGAAACCTGAATCAAACGACAAAGACAGACAAAGGAAAACAGGGGTTTACAAAGGATTTTCAGGAACAACGACAAACAGGATATGGAAAAGGAAGATAGCAACAAAAGGGAGGAACGGAATAGGTGTGGAACCCAAAAACACAAAATCAGAAGACACTAGAAGTCGCTCTAGTGAACCAACATGGTACTCTAGTGGATCTAAGGGGAAGGAGGACATGGATGAAATAAGGAGCGAAACGCAGAGGAATACAAGGTTGATGACAAAGATGAGGAACTAATCAAGGGTAAAGAAAATGAGGTAGATCTGTCCAAAGAGAAAGGAAGCTCACCAGGCAGTTATAGCTCAAATAATGAACCTAGCAAGAGTATAAACTCCAAAGAGGAAGACAATAGCATACAGAGAATGAATGAGATAGAAGAGTTAGAAAATGAAGGAGAAAAGGTTGCTGAAAGTATAGTGGAAACAAGGCAACAAGAAGATAATGTAGACAAAGGTGATTTGAGAGATATCAAGAAGCCTAAACAGGGCAATGTGGAGGAGGAACCGATAGAAATAGATATGCAAGGGGATGACAGCGCTCCTAAAATCAATGAGTTCACGCAAATAGAGATTCAGCACAGAAGGGAAACAGAAGAGGAGGAAGACCTGGAAGGTAACATTGATAAGATAAGCAAGGAAAGGGATTTATCACCAAGACAAGTTGCAGAATTAAAAAGGAGGAATAAGAAGGGATCAAAAACAGCGCCTCAAACATCACAAATTAATACAAGGAGTAGGAAGGGTTCTAAGCTAACATTAGATCAATTATCAGCAAGATGTTATTTTGGAACATTAGGTCAGTTAGATCTCAAAGAGCATTTGAGAGGGACTTAAATAGAAAACATCAGTATACATACATTGCTATTCTAGAGCCTTTTCAAAGTCCATTGGAGTTGGAGATATATAGAAAGAGGTTAGGAATGGCAAACGCAAAAGCTAATTTGTCCGCAAAAATATGGATCTTCTAGAATGAGGATTGGGAGGAACTAGAGTCGATGGATACGATACAACAACTGACATGTCAATTCCGTGTCAGAGATACAAGGGAAACCGTTTAAAATCACTGCGGTTTATGCAAGGTGCAGTGCTATAGAAAGATTGGAGTTATTGGAAGATTTGGAGTATGTAGCCTCAATAACTACGTGTCCTTGGATGGTTGGGGGAGACTTTAACACTAATCTAAATGATTCTGAAAAACTAGGAGGCCTACCAGTGACAACAACTGAAACTATGGAATTTGCCCAATGTCTCGGTGGGTGTGCACTTAATGAATTGAGAAGTGTAAGTAGTTTGTACACTTGGTGGAATGGTCGAATAGAAGGGGATAGCATCTTCAAAAGATTAGATAGGGTATTGGGGAACAGTGAGTTTATGAACATGTTACCAGACACTGAAGTGACCCATTTAATAAGACAAGGGTCAGACCATGCACCGTTACATGCCGAATGCAATGCACAGAATAACCATATTGCAAAGCCTTCCAAATTCATGAATTTTTGGACTAAACATAGTGAATTCCACAAGCTCGTGGAAGAAATCTGGCAGAACGAATGCATAGGAACCCCTATTAAGGTTCTGCAGACTAAGCTGAAACGGGTGAAAATTGCGTTAGTGGAATGGAGCATGAGAACTTTTGGAAATATATTCCAAAAAATATCCATGCTGGAAGATGTGATCAAAGTAAAGGAAGCGCAATTGGAGATCAATCCAACACAGGAAAATAGGGAGGAGTTGAGTAGGGCGAACGCCGAATTAAAAAGATTCATGCGGATTGAGGAAGAATTTTGGAAGCAGAAGGCAGGAATAAGTTGGTTTAAGGATGGTGATATGAACACAAAAAATTTTCATTCTTATGTGAAGGGGAGAAGAAGAAAATTGTTGGTATCTGAAATAAGAACAAGACAGGGTGATTTGATCATGTCAACCCAAAATATAAGGGAAGAAGCTGTGGAGGTGTATCAGGAACAATTTAGGGAGACCAATGTAAATAGCGATTATAGCATGCTGGATGTAATCCCTAAGATAATCACAGGTGAACCAAGTGACACCATGGAGAAGATTCCTACGACAAAGGAGGTGAAAGAGGTTGTTTTTGGTTTAAATGTTAAGAGTGCAAGTGGACCTGATGGATTTTCACGATTGTTCTTCCAGAGTTTTTGGGAAATCATTGCAGATGATGTCACAAATATGGTTAAAGCTTTCTTTTATGGGCATGGGTTACCAAGATACATTACACATTTGATTCTTATACCAAAGAAGGAAGTGGTGACGAATTTCGGGGACTTAAGACGTATAAGCTTAAGCATGATTACAAACAAGATTATTTCAAGATTATTAGATGAGAGAATATCGGCAGTGTTGCCTCAAATTATTTCCAACAATCAGTTGGGGTTTGCGAAGGGCAGAAGCATCACAGAAAATGTTTTATTAGCAGAGGAGATAGTCAGAGACATCAATAGGAGGAATAAATTCCACAATGTGGTAGTCAAGTTAGATATGGATAAGGCATATGATAGAGTATCGTGGTTGTTTTTAGCAACAGTCTTGAGAAAGTTTGGTTTTTCAAAAAGAGTGATAGATATGGTGGTGAGATTGGTGAACAATAATTGGTACTCAGTATTAATGAATGGGCAACCATTTGGTTTTTTCAAATCAAGCAGGGGTCTCAAGCAAAGATATCCATTATCTCCTACTTTATTTTATATAGTTGTTGAGGCGTTATCAAGGAGCTTAAATGGACTATTTGGAAACTCGAAGTTTAAAGGGTTTGGGTTACCGAAATGGAGCCCGAAAATTAACCACCTATCTTATGCAGATGATACAATTCTATTTTGCTTTGGTCAATCTGCGTCTATGAAGATGATGATGAAAGTATTGAGGAGATATGATCATGTGTCGGGACAGATGATTAACCTAGACAAAAGTTTGGTGTATGTTCATGACAAGGTGCCTATAAGAGTGTGCAATAAGATAAAAAGAATAACAGGGGTGAGACAAGGTTCTTTTCCATGTACTTACTTGGGGTGTCCTATCTTCTATGATCGAAAAAACAAAACTCACTTTGAGGAATTATTGAAGAAAGTTGGAAAAAGACTTCAAGCATGGCAGAACAAACTATTATCTTTTGGCAGTAGGTACATACTGATCCAGACTGTCCTTCAATCTATGTCCTTTAATCTATGCCTCTATATTTACTATCTACGACAAATCCTCCAATTGGTGTTATCAATCAACTACATAACATATTTGCCAAGTTTTTTTTGGGTAATATTATGGGTGCTAGGAACAAACATTGGGTGGCATAGAACACTTTGTGTCTGCCAAAGGAGCAGGGAGGAGTGGGCTTTAAATCTCTACACAAGGTGTCAGATACACTATTTTTCAAATTATGGTGGAAGTTTAGAAACTCCACTAATAGCTTGTGGAGTTCCTTTATGTGGAACAAGTACCGTAAGAAATTACACTCAATTATGACAGTTGGAAGAGGTTCATCGCACATTTGGAAGAAGATGATACGGGTAAGAGAGGAAATAGAACATAATATTTGGTGGCAGCTAAAAGCAGGGAACTCTAGCTTTTGGTTTGATAACTGGACCAAACAAGGAGCTCTATACTATCTAGAAGGAGAAAATGATATTAATGAAGAAAGTGAAGTGAGAGAATTCATAAGGGAGGGGGAGTGGAATATACAGATGTTGAATACAATATCAGACTTTCAGAAGAAATGACAGGTTACATAATCCAGAACATCGAACCTCCTACTGTTAAGGATCAAAATGATACTCCTTGGTGGATGGCAAACCCACAAGGGATATTTATAGTGAAGTCAACGTGGGAATTAGTAAAATACAAGGTCGAAATAAGAAGAGATTTTGAACACATATGGATTAAAGGAATGCCTTTTAAGATAAAATTTTTCATGTGGAGGATGTGGAGAAGAAGGATCACAACAGATGATAATTTGAAAAGAATGAAGATAAATATTGTGTCAAGGTACTGGTGCTGTGAACAATACCATAAGGAGTCAATGAGCCATATATTTCTAACATCGTCTATTGCCGAAAGACTATGGAAGAAATTTGCTAATGTTGCAGGTATTAACATAGACGGAATGCACTTACAACAACTCATTATTGCCTAGTGGAAGCTAAACGGACCGGCAAAATTACAAGCAGTGTATAAAACCATGCCATCCATAGTCATGTGGACACTATGGAAAAGAAGAAATGCCAGGAAGCATGGGAAATGTTAGCTATACAAGCATGGAGTGGCAGATACAAGATATCGTTAAAAAGTTCATAAAGGTGTCATATCCTTGGATAAAAGGGTGGTCTTGGAACTGGTCAGAGATGGTGGAAAAGCTAAAGGAGCTTAGACCAAAGCTTCACTTTGTCTGGGTTACATGGAAATATCCTAACTCCCAAAGGCAGAAATTTAATATTGATGGCGCGAGTAGGGGTAACCCTGGTATCAGCTCCTATGGTTTTTGTATAAGGGATGATAGAGGGGATTTGATTTTTGCAAAAGCTTAGGGCATTGGTATAACAACAAATACAGACGCTGAATCTAGTGCCATATACATTGCTTTGAAATACTGCCAAGAGAAGGGATTAAGAGGAGTCACAATAAAAACTGATTCATTGGTTATGTGGAACATCATTTAGAAGTTATGGGGACCTGGGAGATCACAGAGAGGGTTGAAGTGATTATCAAGATGATACAGATATTAAATGCAGACATTGTCCATACATTCAGAGAAAGTAATAACCTAGCAGATGCTTTAGCAAATCAGGTGGTAGAAACATAAGACATAAAAGCATACAATACATTTCAAGAATTACCAAGCAACATGAAGAAGATACTAAACATGGACAAAGCTCAAATACCAAGCATCAGGATCAAAACAAGAAAGATAATCACATAATGAGATTGATGAAAGCTATGACGAAATACAGAAGAAGTGGAGATAGGGCGACGAAACATGAAAGCTCTAACGAAAGTCTAGTTAGGCCTAGTTGCTGCTGTAAAAAATGTCCACCAAAAAGAGAGGATAACAAGATCGTGGTCATCCATCTGTAGATAGAGGAGTACAATAGCACCCAAAGAGGGTTTGGCCCTCAAAAGTACCTCAATAGAAGGAAATCACAACCACCTGAGATGGATCGGAAATGGTTAGTAGGAAACATCATAGCAAAAGAGGAAAGGGAGAAGACCGTCCCTTGTACTAGACAAAGCTATCAAGATTCATCAGGAGATAGGGTGTGAAACACTTACCGTAGAAGACGAAGTCGATGCAAGTTCCAATGGAAAGAAGCAGGCAAAATGAGGAAGAGGAGTAGACAGCTTTTAGGAAAGTGCAGAGAACAATTTCATCTGCAAAATGTAGCTAGAATAATATTGGATTGGGTATCCAAATCCTGCCTCATTGTTTAGAATGGGTTTTGCCTGATTGTATTGTTTAATATTTGATCAATAAAATGGTCCACGGACCCAAAAATTCTATCTAACAAAAAAAGAGGTTTTATTCCTTATCACTTAATTACAAATTTGAAAAGTTTTTCTCACTATTTACTTCTGAATATTATATAAACACACATACAACATAACATGCATTCTACATCTCTCTATTTGCATAAATATATAGATTACAAAAACCAGATTAAGGAACCACGGCCTAAACATGCATCAAAGACAATTTTGTAACTTCAAGCATCAACACTAGGGCTGGGCATTCGGTAATTTGGTTCGGTTTCGACTTTTTTTTTATTTTTTCGGTTCTTCTACCACGTGTATCGAACACATAACCGAATTATTTCGGTTCGATTTTTTTATTTTGGTTAGATTTTTGTTATTTCAGTTCGGTTTTTCGTTATGGGTCGCTAGTGTCGCTTATTGCGTGCGTGATCTTTGGCCGCGTGGTGTGTCTTCGCCCGCCTGCGTGCTAGCTCGCGATGATGCGTGTTGCCCTGCGTCTTTGGTCGGCCATTGGCTTGTTGCGCAGATCGGTCGCCAAAGACAAGTGGAACCGCTAACCGAAAGTTGGAAGATGAAAAGTGAAAACTAAAATCTGAAAACTAACGTGGGAAGTGACTGATGTGGCTGCTAAGAAAAGTGAAAAGTTTGAAAAGTAAAAGTTGAAAAGTGAAAAGTTTGACCTAATTTTGCCTATTTATTATTTAATATTAATAATTAATATAATATTAATAATATTATAAATATAATATAATATTTTGGTAAACCAAAATACCGAATAATACAAAATTACATACCGAAAATCGAATTGAAATACCGAAAAATATGAAAATATATACCAAATACCAAATTGAAAACCGAAATACCGAAACCGAAATATTGAAATAATTCGGTTCGGTTCGGTTCGGTATTTCGGTTTCTCGGTGTTTATACTCAACCCTAATCAACACTGTTACTATTTGATAATTCTCAAATCCTATTAAATTATCAACACACTCATTTATCATCCACAACACAAAACACCATCTATATGTGTTAAAATTACCGGATATATGCTGAATGTTACATGTATATCATTGAAGAAGAGGTGGATCAGAGAGTTTTTTTTATTATGATGACCGTCCAATTATATCATTATTAGTGTAATTCCAAGTTATGTGTGGGAAAAATAAATAATATATGAAAAATGGAATGAAAAAAGACAATATATATATATATATATATATATATATATATATATATATATATATATATATATATATATATATGGGAAGAAATAGTAGAGAAAGATAATGTCCAAAGTTTGAATTTTACATTTTGATTGTGTTATTATTATTATTTTCTATTTTCAGTTTAATTTAATTGTTACATATTGTCTTAATTTGTTTCATATTTACTTTCACAAAATTGATATACAATAATGACAAATTCATCAAATGGTAAAAATACCAGTTAAAAAAATCTTAAAATATTGTGAGGAGAAAAAAAAGGAAAGAATGATCTTCTAAATATAAAATTTGGATGAAAAAAAGTTTGTCATTTACCAATTGTATTAATTATATGTATTATTTTTTTAATTTTCAAATTTTTTATTATTAGTTCATTTTAATTGTTCCATGTATAATCTTAATTTGTTTCATAATTTCCGAAATTGATAAATTAATCAAATGGTGTTTTAATTAAGAGCATATTTAATTCCTTTCATCATCAATACTATTAATTCTCCTTCCTTAACTCTTCCTTTTGATGTCTTTTTGAATATTTAATATCATTAATGTTTTTTTTTTCCCTCAGATTTTTGAATTTTTTCCTTATATTAGAGTTAAAACACAAAATGTTGCATAAAAACTGCCTTCTCATAATTATTTTTTTTTTACTTTCTTGTATCACGTTTTTGTTAGAAAAATAGAGTGATCAATGCAATATTTATTTTGTATTGAAAAATAAGTAACAAACTAATAATTATTGATATTTAAAAGATAAGTTACATTGAATTTAAATATATTAAAATATGAAAAGTCATGACAATTAACGACGTTTATCATATTAGTCATGAACATATAAATAATATAAGAAACATTTTCTAAGTAAAAATGTGTGAGAAAATAGTACAATGCTCGATAATAATGATATATATAGACTGTTTCAATATTGATGACAAGAAAATCTGTTTTCTTATATATATATACTTTTCAAAAGAATTTTATTAGTCGTTTATATAACATGAATAATGAAACTATATATAATTTTATATTTAATTATTTTAGGAGCATTCCAATAATGCGATATATGTTACACTTTTTTTTTTTTTTGACATTTTCCTTTTTTTTTTTTTTTTTTTTTTTTTTGTAATTCTTTGTTCAATTTGGTACATAATATGCTATTTTTATTCATCCACCTTTTATATTTTAATATTTTAATAAAAATATAGAGGTGTGCTTTATCTTGAATGACATTTGTTTTGCTTTTAAAAGTTTAAAAGTTTTGCAAAATGCTTATGGATTAAAATTAGTTATTGTGTTCAGATTATATTTCAAAATATAAAGTAACAATAACTCATTTTAGATTTTAAAAAATTATATTTGAATTATTTCAATATTCAAAAATAAAAAATATATAATAAAAATTTAGACACGAATTTGTTAATAATCGCGTGAAGAATGAGCTAATTCACTAATTTTAGCAACAATGCTAAACACACTAAAGTTGACACTGAAAGTGGACCAGTAGGGATGGCAATGGGCGGGGTGGGTGCGGGGCAGAGCGGAGAGGATTTTATCTTATGCGGAGCGGGACGGAGCTGCTTTATGCGGGTGTAGGGCGGAGCGGAGCGGATTGAAATATTTTTTGAGGGATTTCATGCGGGTGCGGGGCGGGTGTGGATTAGTTCTACTTTACTACTTTTACTAAACATAAACAATTTGAATATGCTAGAAGACATTTCAACAGTACCCTTTCCATGTCCTTCTTTCTTCACTCTAATCTTTTCCAAAAGAAATTTTTCAATCGTATACTGATCTTCACTCAATTTTATCTTAATTTATTCACTTGTAATATTCATCATTTTTAAAAAAAAATTCTCTTATAATATTCTTTATTTTATAATCACTGAAATGGCATCACATTTTGGTCTGCAATTTAATTGTCCCTATTTTGGACTTTTCTTATAAGTTGGGGATATTGTGAGGTACTGTATATAACATATTTATTACATCGTAGTAAAATTATTCAATCGTATGCTACTGTGTCATAATCTTTGAAAATATTTCAATAAAATAAATACTATGTGTTGATTTTCAATTTGATGAATTTTATTTATGTGTCAAACTCAGTTATTTTCTTAAAAATGTTATTTTGGGGCGGACGGAGTAGGTCTATGTAGGGCGGAGCAGGGAGGGCTGAAAACAGAATTTTGTGCTATGCGGGGCAGGGCGGAGCGGGTTGAAATCTTCTCGAGTTTATGCGGGTTTGCCCCGTAACCGTTTCGGCCCGCTTCATTGTCATTCCTATGAACCAGTGTAACATTTGAGTGTAAAATAATTTTAAAATAAATTATAAAAATTATATATAGTCGAAAATTTAGTTTGTTGAACGGCTAAATTGAATTCTGAAAATGCGTATAACGGCTAAATTAATAAACGCGTATAACGGCTAAATTAATTCTGAAAAACATCGACCCAATGCCACCGCCTTTGAAATATTCTTTCTTAGTCTAAATATACATCAACCCTATATGTATTCTTTCTTGGTCCAAAAACCCTGTTCGTTGATTGTTTTTGAGGGTATACGCAGTGTTTGCTTGTTCATATGGGTAACTTTTGTTGATCAAGAAATGGGTAATTACAGTGCCTTATAGTTATTCTTGATCTGGGTAGCTATTGTTTATCAAGATACTGGCCAAATATTGTATAATCAAGACAGTGGATAGTTATTGTTTGATCAAGATACTGGTAATTATTGTTGATCAATATTGTGGGTAACTATTGTTTGGTCAAGATACTGGGTAATTATTGTGCTCCTTATTGTTAATCTGGATACTTATTGTTGAGCAAGATAGCCGGTAACTATTGTTGATCTGGATAATGGGTAATAATGTTTGATCAAGATATGGGTAGTTATTGTAGATTATTGTATATGATTTGGTCTTCTTTCGTTGGTATCTTGAGGATATAAGCAGTGTTTGATTGTTTATTGTTGATCAAGATATGTGTAATTATTGTTTGATCAAGATGATGGATTATTATTGTTTGATCAAGATGATGGGTTATTGTTGTTGATCAACACGTGGGTAATTATTGTTTGATCAAGATATGGGTATGTCTTCGTTTGGGGAGGCGATTGGTTGGGTTTTTGATTTCTTGGCCATCTCAGAATTATTTACAATCTCAAGTCATGTACTTTTGAATCTTGGTTTTCAAAGATATCAATATTTAGGGAGCCATTGCTTAGGTTTCTGATTTGCAACTCTTTGATCTTCAATGTTAGGGGTTTTGGGAGTTCTTGACTTTTTAGTGTGATTCAATTTGCAATTAGTTCCGTCTTTTTTGGCTAAATTATTGATTAATATTTGTTGTTTGTTTGATCAGGTATGGGTAATGATGATAGGAGACTGGTGGTAGTTTCTCAATTAGGACATTATTTTCACCAATGTGTGTTGTATTCCCTATTGACTCCTTTGTCTTTTATGGTAGTTTCTCAATTAGGACATTATTTTCACCAATGTGTGATGTACTCTGCTGCCATGAAGTTCTTAGTTAGATGCTTATGTTCTTATGGTGATCCAATTGATAAGTTCTCTTATGGTGATGAGGTCTCTTACGCTCTTATGGCTTTGGATACGTGATAAGTACTTGACCAATTCTAGATCTTTTGGTAGTGACGTAAAATATTTCCATAGTGGCATAAAATACTTCTTGACTTTTGTTCGTTTAGCTACTTTGTCTTCTTTGCTTTCATTTTTTTTTTGTCATCCCATTAATTTTGGTTGAATGGATGTGTAAGACCATGTGGTGACACTGTTATGGACGTTCAGATTTGGAAATTTCAAAGCTTGGTTAACCAACATGTGATCCTTTGCCTCCTTTTGGTCTTTTTGGTGCTTGCATTGCAAGTTGGATGTTTTCTGGGCTTTGACAAAAGGGGGTTTCAGTCTTGTCAATGGCATCTCTAGTTATTACTTAGGTGGTTTGGGGTTTGTCAGGTTTTCTCTGAACCGCTCCCTTCTTTCTGTTCTTGCAGCCATTGCTTACATAGCAGTAAATTCTTCTTTTCACAGAGCGGCTATGTTTTGTCAGTTTGCTTGAGATTTCTTTAGTCAAGTCTTTTATGATTATGGATATTTTGTCAATTTTCTTCCCTAATGGGCCTTTGTCTTTGTCAAAACAAGTGTTGTATGGAAGTTTCTCAACTAGGACATTATTTTTCACCGGTGTGTGTTGTATTCTGCTGTCGTGAAGTTCAGTCCAGACACTTATGTTCTTTGATCATCCAATTGGTGAGGTCTTCTATGGCTATGGATGCTTGATAAGTACTCGGCCAATTCTAGATCTCATTTGATAGTGGCGTAAAATACTTCTTTACTTTAATTCTCTAGCTACTTAGTTATCTTCTCTGCTTCCATAGGTTTTTCGTTATCACACTGATTTGTTTTGGTTGAATGGATGTGTAGTATAGACCATATAATGACACTGTTATGGACATTCAATATTTAGAAATTTCAAAGCCTGGTTTATCAACATGTGATCCTCTACCACCTTTTGGTCTCTTTTGGTGCTTGCACAACAATCTGGATATTGTCCGGGCTTCGACAGAAGGGGGTTTTCAGTCTCTTCTATGGCATTTCTAGTGATTACTTAGGTGATTTGGGGTGCCTCAGATTTGCACTTAACTGTTCCCTTCTTTCTGTTCATGCAGCCATTGGTTGCAGGGCAGTGAATTATTCTTTCCATGGAGTGGCCGTGTTTGCCAGTTTGTGTTGAGGTTTCTTTAGTTTAAGTTTTTATGAGTATCAAGATTTTCGATTCATTTTTCTTCAGTAGTTTCTCGACTAAGATAATATCTTTCACTAGTGTGTGTTGTTATTCTGCCGCCGTGAAGTTTTTAATGCAGACACTATGTTCTTCGATGATCCAACTGATAAGGTCTCCTATGGCTATGGACACTTGATAAGTACTCATCCAATTTTGGATCTTTTCTTTAGACAGTGCCATAAATGCTCCTCTACATCTGGTCTTCTAGGTACAGATATTTTTGGTTATCACAACTTGTTTTTTTGTTTGGATGCATGGATGTGTAGACTATATTGTGACAGTAATAGAGGTTAAGATTTGGAGATTTTAAAGGTTGATATTGGTCAGGGCTTCAACAAAAAGGGGGTTTTAAATCTTGTCTATATGGCGTCTCTAGTGATTTCTTGTATGATATGGGTTTGTATCTTCTTTTTGTACTTGCAGCCATTGCATCTTACAGAGTTATGAAATATTCTTTTCATGGAGCGGCTTTCTTTGTCCATTTATGAGGTTTCCTTGGTTCAGGCTTTTATGATTTATGATATTTTCAATTAAAATAGTTATTTTTCCGTTAGTGTGTGTTGTATTCTACGTGTTCAGTCCAGATGCAATGGCCCAATTTGATGAGATTCTTGATGGTTGATGGTTATGGTCCCTTGGACACCTAACAAGAACTCAATTTTGGATCTTTAATGGTCTTCTCTTTTGGTGTCCTCACTGCTCATTTTCTCTGCTTCATTCTTCATGTATTACGCTAGCTTGATTTTGTTTTGAGAGGTTATGACTTGGAAGATTTTGAAGGTTGGTGTCCAGTGTGCATTCCTGTGCACCCTGTTTCTTGGCCATGTTGGTGCTTGCACTACAATCTGGAGATTATCAAGCTTCAAATGTGGTTCTCCATTTTGTCTGGGATTTGTGGTGAATTCCGAGGCGGTACGGTCTTCACCAGATCTGCACTTCAACTGTTCCATCTTTCTGTGCTTGTAGCTGATGGGTCTTACAGAGGGATAGGTTCTTCTTTTCATGGAGCGGCATGGTCTGTCAATTTTGTGTTGAGATTTTTTGTTCGATGCTTCAAATGATTATTGAGATCTTCAATTATGTTTTCTTCCCTAATCAGAATGGTTCCCTTCTTTCCACTGTTTCACTAGGGTGTATTTTGCTGCCATATTTGTTTTTTAATAGTCCAGATGCTTATGTTCTTTGGTGATCCAACTGATGAGATCTCCATGGTTATGGGGACAACACATGATAAGTGTATTTAAACTCAATCGTGCTCTTTTGATGGCCTTGTAATGCACTCCTGTACTTTTCATGTTCTCGCTACTTACCTCTCTGAGTTCGTATAGCCTACCAGTTGATTTAGTTTGGTTGGATGAATGTCTGTAGGCCACATGGTGGTAGTATAGCCTACCAGTTCGTATAGCTTTTCATGTTCTGTTACTTATTTGGATATTTTGTAGTTTGGTTTTGGTGTGCATCCTGTTGATCATGTTTCTTGCCATTTTGGTGCTTGCACTGCTATCTGGATATTGGATATCACCAGGCATCAAGAAAAGGGTGCTTTGCAATCTTATCTTGTTTGGCATATCTAGTGATCTCTCCTGCGTGGTATGGGTTTCCACTTACCTGTTATGTTCTTTTTGTGCATGTAACCATTGGGTCTTCTAGAGCATGAACTTCAGTTCAATTTTTGTTCCTAATCAACGAGTCCCTTTTCTCTTTGTCAATTTTTTTTTTTTTGGGGATGATCCAAATGATGAGATCCCTGAGTTTCATGTGCACCTGAGAAGTACCCAAACTCAATTTTAGATCCTCTTATGGTCCCAAGAGTTCCTCTACTTTGGTGTTCTTGCTGCTCTTATGCTTGTCATGCCACTTGATTTTGTTTGTTTGGATGCATGTTTGTAGATTACATCAGATTTGGTAATTTCGAAGTTTGATTTCAGTGTGTACCCTGTTCCTTTGCCATTTTGGTGCTTGTGCTTGCACTGCAATTTGGATATCATCAGGCTCTGTCAAAGGAGTTATGCAATCTTGTCTGGCATCTCTAGTGATCTCTCCTATGTGGCATGGGTTTCGCAGCCTGCTCTTTAACTGTTCCCTTCTTTTGTGCTTCTGTTGTTGTATCTTTCAAGATCATTGAAGTCTTCCTTTCATGGAGCAGCCTTGTTTGTCTTAGTGTTGAAGTTTTGTGAGTTCAGGCCTTGTATTAGTATCTAACTTTTAGATTCAGTTTTCTTCCCTGGTCATAGATATCCCCTTATCTGGTTGTCAGAAGGGCTGTTAAATGGAAGTTTTTAATTACGTTAACTCTCTCCATAAGTGCATTTTTAGCTTTTAGTCCAGATGCTTATATTCTGGGACGATCCAATTGATGACGCCTCTTATGTTAGAGATCTCTCCCCAACTTTCTTTTTTTTTGAAAATGTATATTATTTTCAGATATTCATTCCTTTGAGGAGTTGCTTCAGACTATTATTATGTAGAACTATAATATCAAAGGAGAGCTCCTGCACACTTTTTTCCTCCATAAAACATTGCCATTTGAACAGTGTTTTGCACCAAAGAGCGAGCGATCCATTGAATCTCGAACAGATGAAGTAAAAAACTTGGCTCATCTTTTGGGTAACAGGTCATTTACACTCTTTATGTTATTTATATCAACACAGAGGTAACTACTTTTTCTGTGTAACTATTTGTAGATTACATCAGATTTGGTAATTTCGATGTTTGGTTTGAGTGTGTACCCTGTTCTTTCGCCATTTTGGTGCTTGTGCTTGCACTGCGATTTGGATATCAACAGGCACTGGCAAGGGAGTTATGCAATCGTGTCTGGCATCTCTAGTGATCTCCTATGTGGCATGGGTTTCGCAGCGTGCGGTTTAACTGTTCCCTTCTTTTGTGCTTGTGTTGTTGTGTCCTTCAAGATCATTGAAGTATTCCTTTCATGGAGCAGCCTTGTTTGTCTTAGTGTTGAAGTTTCGTGAGTTCAGGCCTTGTATTAGTATCTAACTTTTTGATTCAGTTTTCTTCCCTGGTCATAGAGATCCCCTTATCTGGTTGTCAGAAGGGCTGTTAAATGGAAGTTTTCAATTATGTTAACTCTCTCCACAAGTGCATTTTCAGCTTTCACTCCAGATGCTTTATATTTTGGGATGATCCAACTGATGAGGTCTCTTATGTTGGTGATCTCTCCCCTACTATTTTTTTGAAACATGTATATTATTTTCAGATATTCAATCCTTTGAGGAGTTGCTTCAGACTATTAGCTATTATGTAGAACTATAATATAAAAAGAGAGTTCCTGCACACTTTTTTCCTCCGTAAAACATTGCCATTTGAACAGTGTTTGGCACCAAAGAGCGAGTTTATCCATTGAATCTCGAACAGAGAAGTAAAAAACTTGGCTCATCATTTGTGTACCAGGCCATTTACACATGTTATTTATACCAACACAGAGGTAACTATTTTTTTCTGTGTAAAAGATTTTCTGATGAGATATCCTTGTAAATCCATTACATATCAGATCATCATGCAAGTTGGGAAGTTTATCAATGGATGCTGTTCTTCTAAGTACTCTTCCGAGTTAAGTTTTGTACTAATTTTTTTAATACTATTGAAATTGCCATTGTTTATAGAAAATTGTTGTTCTGTCATAGGCCATAGTGATCCGGGAGTCCCGTGTGAAGGGCTCTCGCTCAACGGATCAAAGGCACGCCAGGGATAACAGGCTGATGACTCCAAAGAGTTCTTATCGACGAAGTCGTTTGGCACCTCGGATTTCTAAACATCTTATTATCATATAACAGTTAGAACATAGACCAATTAAATGAAACGAAAAGAAAGAGATGACAGAGAATCCGTTGAGAAGTTTACCTGTATCCAAGGTATCTACTCTCCATGTTCTTGCTATATCATTGATGTATGATTTAGCCAACCGTGTTCCTATTATGTCATTAAACAGATAATTTGTTCATCCAAATGCCACTTCACAGATCTGTACTAACAGCTATAATTTGTTTCTTATTTCAGGAATTGTTCCTTGCTCCTTGGTTTTCTTGTATTGGTGATCTATTAGTTAAAAGGGATCTTCTAAAAAGCCCCAACTAGACCAAGTTTCGACAGTTTTGAAAAATGCTGTTGTGTTTGCCTTCACTCATCAAATATAGCTCTCCATTCACCAGTTGAACATGCCTGTTTTCGGCATTTGGAAGGTATTTCGGTCATTTTCAGTAAGATGGAATAATCTGATAAGTTTGAAAAGAATCTTTCTGTAGCTATTATGGGAAGTTTAGATGTGTATTGCCTAAATTATCCTCTCATCCTTCGTCATTGTACTTAATTCTATCAGTTCCGCATGTGAGTTAGTGGGGACCAAAAAACCTTTTAACTGTTAAGTATTATCTCACTTTTTCCCCTCACTATATCATTTGTTGTTCATGAAGAATTTCTCCAATATCATTTGTTGTTCATGAAGAATTTCTCCAATAATTATAAATTATAGTAATAATTAATACTTTAAAATATTTAAAGAATATACTAAAATTTTAGTTGACTTTCAATATTTTATGTGTGTCACATAAATTAGGACAAAGTAAATAACATATATTATTTGAAAATTATGTTAAAAGAATATTATAGATAACAATATTAACAACTTAAAATATTCAAAAATCATATAAAATTTGGTTAACTTTCCTAACTTCATTTGTGCTTATATTAAAGTGAGACAAATCATAGGCTCTTGTGTCTAGTACTTGAGATATATATTGTATGGTTATAGAGCGGTTTTCCATTTTTATCATTTTCCCTGATTCTCTGTTGCATCATTAGGAAATAACATTTTGGTAAAGAGAGATCCAACTATGATTTCAGTCATTCAGCCTACTTAGGAGTTCTCTTGGAATTCTTTGTGTAGTCAGGTTATGGTTAGACCTATCTTCTTTCTTCCCTCCCCCTAATGTCGGTAAAGCTGTTCGTTAACTTCCTCTGCAAGATGGTTAGAGATGTTTATGGTGGGTCAACGTGGGCAAGATTTTAATTAAGTCTTGCATAATGTGATAATGAGAATGTTCTTGCGTGTTTCACAAAGTTGTAATTGTCTTTGGTGGTTTGGAGTTGATACCTCTACTTTAATGTCATACTCATTTGTTTCATCCTGCTGCCCTCTATAAACATCCCTTCTTGGTCGCAATGGGGAGGGCTGGCAACTCAAGTTGTTTTCTCCTTCCCATTGTCTTATCTGATCCGGTGGGCTTAATTTTGTCCCCGATGCAGGTTTCTGCTCCTTGGTTGTGGCAATTGGAAGCTTGGGCGGAGGGGTCAAAGAGGTTTTTTTTTGAGGTTTCTGCCATAATGCAACTAGTCTTGTGTGACCAGTGACGGTCGACGATTTTATAGTATTTACTGAATTGGATAGGTCTGGATTTGTTGGTGCTGTTGTATCCGTAAATTTTCTGATTTTGCTATATAGGTATGGAATATGAGCAGATCTGTGAGTTGCAAAAAAGAAAGTCTGGCAGAATGCTTGGCCTCCTGTGCAGGAAGTGAGACCTGAAGGGTGAGCTTATGGTGAAGAGTATCTATTTCTGGGTTTTGCAGATTTATTTTGAAGTTTGACTTGGTAAGTTCTCACTTTTGTTGGTTTCTTGAGGCATCCAAGGACTTCCTGCTTAGGTTATGGCAATTCCTTTCTGGTTCGACCCGGGGTAATGATGGTAAGGCTATAGACCATGCAGTTTCTGTTTTTGAATATCAATAATCTTTGGAACGAAGTAAACCTCGTCTCTGCTACCTGCAACAAATTATCTTTTTTTGCATCTTCTCCGCTGGAACACTATTCAGTAGAAGTTTTTGAGCCTTCCCTTGTAGATGTTGCTCTCTATATTCCATTTTGTTAGGCTATTGACTCGTTCAAAATCACGAAGAGGTCTCCCTCCGATGTCTTATGGTTGTCTTTATCTACCCATAAGCTTTAAATGGAGTATGGCTGCCAGAGTAGTGCAATTTTTATGTGTTATCTACCATGAACAAGTCTTTAGTTTCACAGTGATATTGTGTTGTCCACCCCATTAGATGGGTTCCTGCACCAAGCATGATAAGGGGACAATATCCTATGTTGCTCGGACTCTTCAAAAATGTCAAGGGGTGCGTGTCGGATTTGCCAGATAAAGAATGTTCCTCTTTTCTCTCAAGTCCTTGTAGCTATTTTGATAGCGCTAGGATTGAAGGACTTATTTTTTTTGGCTAAAATACACAAATTCAGTTCCATATAAACGGATTTGCTCTCCTAAAGTGGAGAGAAGTTGGGAGGATGATAAATCGGTTGTTGTGGAGCATGTTATATAGAAAAGGTCCTAGTATGATGTGGATTATGTTAAACAGAAAAAGGTCCTGGTATGATCACTTGGATTCCTGTTTTTACATTGACCTGTTTTAGTCATCTTTGCATGTTCAAAGTATTATAATATCTATTTTGGATTAACATTACAAGTTCTTCTGCTTGTATCTAATGTGCTTTCTCCTAGAATGTGTAGTAATTTATTAATATATGTGCACCTAGCAGTGTCGGAGATCCAGTTTTAATATGAGTAAGAACGGAATGTTCTCAAAATAATTGTCTCATCTCACATGTATGAAATGCAGTTACTGAATATAGATCTATAGGTAATATTTCAACTAGTATAGGTGTGAAGTAGCTTTCTGTTCAGGTTGTTATAATGAGTTGGGTATCTCTTTCTTTGGCTTATCTCACATTCTTAGTTGGTCTCTATTGGTTTGGGATTGGTATCTGTTGATTAGTATCTTGGATGTGATAAAGCTTGAGTTACTGGAAAGAGAGGAAATACTTTTTTCTCAAAAGATGATCTAATGGAAGTTTAACTCTGGAAGAAGCACTTGATGAAGCATCGCGAAATTTGTCCTTATTGTTATTCTTGATCTGGGTAACTATTGTTGATCAAGATAGTGGATAGTTATTGCTTGAGCAAGATACTGGTAATTATTGTTGATCTAGATTGTGGGCAACTATTGTTTGGTCAAGATATTGGGTAATTATTGTGCCTTATCGTTATTTTTAATCTGGGTAATTATTGTTGATCAACACAGCAGGTAACTATTGTTGATCAGGATAATGGGTAGTAATGTTTGATCAAGAAATGGGTTGTTATTGTAGATTAAGATATGGTTAATTATTGTATATGATTTGGTATTCTTTCGTTAGTATCTTGAGGATATAGGCTGTGTTTGATTGTTGATATGGTTTATTGTTGATCAAGATATGGTAAATTATTGTTTGATCAAGATATGAGTAATTATTGTATATGATGCCTTCGTTTGGGGAGTGATTGGTTGGGTTTTGATTTCTTGGCCATCTCAGAATTATATAAATCTCAAGTCATGTACTTTTGAATCTTGTTTTTCAAAGATACTGATATTTGGGGAGCGATTGGTTGTGTTTCTGATTTGCAACTCTTTGATCACATCTCTGTAGAGAAGGAATGTTGGCGGTTTTGGGAATTCTTGACTTTTTAGTGTGATTCATTTTTTGGGGCTAATTTATTTATTCGTTTGCAATTCTTTTCCTAATTTATTGATTAATTATTGTTGTTTGTTTGATCAGGTATGGGTAATGATGATAGGAGACCGATTGTCCTTCTACACTTGCTGTTACCTTTGTCTCAATGTTAATTCTGAGGTTTTTGTTGTGAGAATTCATGTGTTGGTGTCACCCTGGTTACTACTCTGAAACCTAGCAATTTCCTTTTGTTGAATCACAACACAAGTAGAATTGGAAATTTAGCTCTCTAGGCATGGATCTTCTATTCTAGACATGTGTGTCACAACCATATGGGAGCTATCAGTTTGGATTTGATATCTTGACTTCCATCTTAATGTTAATTTTGATGCTAATAATGTGTCGCATCAACTTCTTTACCTTGTTATTTTGTTTGGTCAAGAATACAGAGATGTGCATCTCTAGGTGGAAGTAGTTCTACAGGAACAAGTGTCTTGCTTCGTTGTTTGTGGTCGGGAAAGATCCAGCATTTTCCCAGGTCTGCGACTAAAGGTATTGGATTTTTCAGTATCTCATAACTTTGTTTAAAACTGTTATGAGATGGAAGTTGTCAACTATGATAATTCTTTTCACAAGTGTGTGTATAGTGTGTTCTGCCGCCAGTTAGTTTTAGTTGTTAGTTCAAATGCTCGTGTTCTTTGATGATTCTGGTGTCTTTTATGGTGTTACGGGCAGCACCGGACGAAGTCAAAAGTCAATTCTGGATCTTTGATAGTGCTGCAAAGTGCTCCTCTGCTACTTATCTTCTCGCCACTTTCCTTGGTTATCACGCCAGATTGATTTTTGATTATTGATGAATGAATGTATAGACCACATGGTGACAGTAACAGAGGATTAGTTTGGAAACTTCTAAGGCTTGTCCGGTATGCATCCCTGTGCACCTTTTTTCTTGGTCTTCTTGGTGAATGAATGTGTAGACCACATGGTGATGTGCTTCAATAAAAATGGGGGTTCTCAATCTTGTCTCTTGCATCTCTAGTGATTTCTTAGGTGATATGGGTTAACTGGTCCCTTCTGTTTGTGCTTGCAGTTGGGATTTACCAAGCAGTGAATTATTCTTTTCATTGAGGAGGCTTTGTTTGGCCATTGTGTTGAGGTTTAATGAGTACTGAGATACTCAATACTCATTTCTTTTCCCCCAATCAGAGTGGTCCCTCCTCTCTTTGTTAAAAATTGCTGATGTATGGAACTTGCCAGCTAAAATAGTTTCTCTTGCACTCGAGTGTGTTGTATTCCGCTATCGTTTCTCATTTTTAGTCCAGATGTGTATGTTCTTCAATGATCCAGTTGATGAGATTCCTTGTGGTTGATGGTTATATGGTCTTATCGACACCCTAATAAATACTCAAAACTCAATCCTGGATCTTTTGACAAGCCTGGTCAAGTGGGTCCTTGTTAGACCCCCTCTTTTGGTGTTCTCTCTGCCTTAACTTCTCTGCTTCCTTTATCTTGCATCACCCAAGCTTGATTTTGTTTGTTGGATGGATGACAGTTGAGAGAACTAAACTTTGGAAAATTTTGAAGGTTGATGCCAGTGTCCGTTCCTGTGCACGCTGTTTCCTTGCCATTTTTGTGCTTGCACTACAATCTGAATATCATCAGGCTTCGATATTTTTGCCATTTTTGTGCTTGCATTGCAATCTGAATATTTTCAAGCTTCGATAGGGGTTTTTTTTCAATCTTATCTGTAGCATTTTCTAGTGGGGTTTGTCAGCTTTGCACGTAACTCTTCTCCCTTCATTCCTTTGCTTGCAGCCATTGGGTCTTACAAAGCAGTGAATTCTTCTTTTCATGGAGGTACCTTATTTTTGTCCATATGTGTTGAGGTCTTGTTCATCAATCTTTTACAAGTATATAGATAATTTTCAATTTTTCTTCCCTATTGACTCCTTTGTCTTTGTCATAGCTGCTGATGTATGGTAGTTTCTCAATTAGGACATTATTTTCACCAACACGTGTTGTATTATGCTGCCATGAAGTTCATAGTTCAGATGCTTATGGTGTTATGGTGATCCAATTGATAAGGTCTCTTATGGTGATTGAGGTCTCTTACTCTCTTATGGCTATGGATACTTGATAAGTACTTGACCAATTCTAGATCTTTCAGTAGTGCCGTAAAATATTTCGATAGTGGCGTAAAATACTTCTCAACTTTTGTTCTTCTAGCTACTTATCAAACTGCTTTCATTGTTTTGTTATCACACTAGTTTTTTTTTTTGTTGTTGTATGGCTGTGTAGACTATGTGGTGACACTGTTATGGACGTGCAGATTTGGAAATTTCAAAGCTTGGTTAACCAACATGTGATCCTTTGCCATCTTTTGGTCTTTTTTGTGCTTGCATTGCAATCTGGATATTGTCTAGGCTTTGACAAAGGGTTCTGAATTATTCCCTTCCTTCTGTTCTTGCAGCCATTACTTACAGGGCCTTGAATTCTTCTTTCATGGAGTGGCCGTGTTTTGTCCGTTTGCGTTGAGGTTTCTTTAGTCATTTTATATGAGTATGGAGATTTTCGTTTCAATTTTCTTCCCTAAATGGCCCTTTGCCTTTATCAGATCTTTGTCAAAACTAGTGTTGTATGGAAGTTTCTCAACGAGGACATTATTTTTCACTGGCGTGTATCGTACAGTTTTGAACTATTCGTTTAACTACGGTTAATTAGTTGATGGGTATTTGTTAAATAATTAAATTAATTGGTGTTAATGGGTCAAGTCCATAATTTAATACCCTATTCAATTTAACCTATGTTTTGAAATAAATTAAATGGAATTTAACAATTAGTAAGTTATGCTCAAAAAGATGTCGCGGCGTTATTCAAGAGCGACATTCTCTTCCAGGTAACACACATTAAATCTCCAACTTCCTCCATGTGTATATGAAATTGTAGGATGCTTCATCTACATTAATTAGTATAATAATATATTTTTTTTGGAAGAAGAAACAAAGCCATTGAGTTATTGATGTTTGGAAAGCTGCTGGCCAAAAATAGTGGGCAAATCAATTTCTATTCATCAATTTATGTGTTGATTACAATATTGAAGAGGAATTAATAATGGACATGTTGAGTTAATCATTAGGAATGTAACAATGTGTTGCATTTTTGTATAATAATAGTCTGTTGCATATTGATTTTTGTTACCGAAGGTTAGTGATGGCTTAATATGGTTTGAGTTGGAAAATTTCTTAGGGTTATCAATAACAAATCAAGTTTTGACATATCAAGACAACTAATTCAATATTAGGTGTATTGTATTATATGAATACCATTAGATTTATAATATTTTGATAAATTGACACCTTGGCTTAATATTTAGGAATATAAGACTTGACAAATTTAGTTGGCACCAAGATTTATGAATTTAATTATAGATTTAGGTGAGTTTTGGGTCTAGGATAGACATATAGTAATATATGTGTCTACAGACTCATTTGTTTATGAATATTGCATATTTTCTAGATTGGGAATGTTTTGAAGCTTTACGAAAGGGAAAGGAAAAATCTTGTCAATTTGTGACACGTATTATGCACTTAGGTATGTTAAGACTTTCAGACTTCATTGAAGGAAGTTTTTCTAATTAAAGAGAAAAAATGGAATAGACAATGGCTAAGGGCGAAAGATGGGAGTCTTGTACTAATGGTATGACGGACATTATAAAGGGAAAGTTTATTACTATAGATTGACATATTGTAATTCGAGAATATCAAAGCATATGGGCATTAGCTGGTGTATTATTGGATTGTTTTTTTTGTGTTTTTGTGTTTCTTTATTGAACCCGTATAGTTGTGATAGTTGAGGTGATTATATATAATACCAGTATTTGGTTGATTGAGATGCATCATCATCCCCTTTTATTGAAATCATATTGTGCACATGCATTGACTTGAGATTGAGTATAAGTTGGGCATGGGGAGATCGTCCGTGCTGGGATTGTGAGATTTTATTACTATAAGTTGGGATTGTTTGATTTTATGATAGTGCGTTGAGATCATCCGCACAAACATGTGGAGATCGTCTGTGTAGGTATATAGACCTCGCGAGTCCCCCATGGGTCATGAACTCTCGATGTTTTTCTGAGGAGTATCATCTATATACGGTTGAGAGAGTACTTGGCATTTGAGGCATCATGGTGTCACATTGCATTACATCTCATTACATCCTTCATTCTTGTTTGAGTATGTGCTTTATATTGATGTTGGATATTACGTGACATTTGATTATCTCTATTGATGAAAACTTGGTTGATGAGTATAATGTAGCCTTGTGAAATTAAAGGATGATTTTCTTATATACTCCTATCACTACTTCTTCGTTGTCGGTGTATGAGATATAGTGGGTACACGTGATTTCGTACTCATACTACACTTGCCACACTCTTTTGTGGTGTAGATTGGATTCAAATTCGAGCACATTTCTTGGAGTTGTGGTGAGCTGCTTGGATATTATGCGGCCCACACCTTTCTCTATCTCTATCTATTAGGTTGATTTGGTATTCCGATAGGATATTTCTTATGTCTAGACTTGTCAGAAATTTTTGTATGGACTTTTAGAAGTACATCTTAGGGTGGAATTTCAGTTTTTCCGCAATTTATTTAAATGACTTAGTATTTAAGATATTTGATTGCTACTTACTTTTCCACTTTTTAAGTTGAATTGGCTGCCTTACTGGGTTGGCTTACCTATTGATTGGAAACATAGGTGCCATCACGACTTGTGATTTGGGTCGTGACAGAAGTTTAGTCCAGATGCTTATGTTCTTCAATCATCCAATTGATAAGGTCTTCTATGGCTATGGACACTTGACAAGTACTCGGCCAATTCTAGATCTCATTTGATAGTGGGGTAAAATACTACTGCTTTACTTCTATTTTCTAGCTACTTATCTTCTCTGCTTCCATATTTTTTTTGTTACCACACTGTTTTTTCTTAGCTGGATGGATCTGTAGTAGGCAGTGTGGTGACACTGTTATTGACGTTCAGATTTGGAAATTTCAAAGCTTGGTTTACGAACATGTGATCCCCTGCCACCTTTTGGTCTTTTTGGTGCTTACACATCAATCTGGATACTGTCCGGGCTTCGACAAAAGGGGATTTTCAGTCTCGTGTATGGCCATCTCTAGTAATTACTTAGCTGATTTGGAGTTCGTCAGATTTGCTCTTAACTGTTCCCTTCTTTCTGATCATGCAGCCTTTGGTTACAGGGCAGTGAATTATTCTTTCCATGGAGTGGTCGTGTTTGTTCGTTTGTGTTGAGGTTTCTTTAGTTCAAGTTTGTAAGATTATTAAAACTTCCGATTCAGTTTTCTTCGGAAGTTTCTGGAAGATAATAGTTTTCACTAGTGTGTGTTGTTGTTCTACTGCCGTGATGTTTTTCATCCAGACAATATGTTCTTCGATGATCCAATTGATGAGGTCTCCCATGGCTGTGGACTCTTGATAAGTACTCGAGCCAAATTCTGGATATTTTCTTTAGACAGCGCCATAAATGCTCCCCTACATCTGGGTCTTCTAGCTACAGATATTTTGGTTATCACATGTGTTTTTTGTTTGGATGGAAGTGTAGACTATATGGTGACAGTAATAGAGGTTAAGATTTGGAGATTTCAAAGGTTGATATTCAGTATGGAATTTCTACACCCTCTTGGTTTTTTTTGGTTCTTGAGCTGCAATTTGGATATATTGGTCAGGGCTTCAAAAAAAGGGGGGGGGGATGGGATTTAAATCTTGTCTATATGGTGTCTCTAGTGACTTCGTAGATGGTATGGGTATTGTCAGCTTTGGACTTGATTGTACCCTTCCTTTTGTGCTTGCAGGCTGCAACCATTGGGTCTTATAGAGCATTGAATTATTCTTTTAATGGAGCGACTTTCTTTGTCCATTTATAACGAGGTTTCCGCGATTTAGGCTTTTATGGGTTCTGACATTTTTAACTAAAATAGTTTTTTTTTTTCGCTAGTGTGTTGTATTCTACAGCCATATTAAGTGTTTTGTCTAGATGCTTATTTTCTTTGATGATCCAATTGATGACATTCTTGATGGTTGATGGTTATGGTCTCATGGACACCTGAGAAGTACTGAATGTTGGATCTTTTGAAAACCTCATAAATGGTCCTCTCTTTTGGTGTTGTTGATGCTCATCTTCTCTTCTTCTTTTTTCTTGTATTAAAGTAGCTTGATTTTTATTTTATTTTTTGAATGTGGATGTATGGTGACAGTTTAGAGGAATAAGACTTGGCAATTTTGAAGGTTTGGTGTCCTGTGTGCATTTCTATGCACCCTGTTTCTTCGCCATGTTGGTGCAAGCACTACCTACAATCTGGAGATTATCAAAAGCTTTGAAAGAAGGTGGTTCTCAATTTTGTCTGGCAATTGTAGTCAATTCCAAGGTGGTATGGTCTTCACCAGATTCGCATTTAAATTGTTCCATTCTTTTTGTGGTTGCTGCTGCTGGTTCTTACAGAGCGATAGATCCTTCTTTTCATGGAGCGGCATGGTCTGTCAATTTCGTGTTGAAGGTTTATTGTTTGATTCTCTAATGATTATTGAGATCTTCAATTCAGTTTTCTATCCTAATCAGAATGGTTCCCCTCAATCCTATTAATAGACTTGCTATGAAGCCAATTTTTCAGTCCCGATTTGTTTTGGCTTTAGTTCTCTAGTTTTACTATTATTTGGTGTTCTTTCATTGGTATATTGAGGATATAATCAGTGTTGGATTGTTGCTATGGATAGTTATAGTTGATCAAGATATGGGTAACTATTGGTATGATCAAGATGATGGGTAATTATTATTGTTTGATCAAGATACGGGTAACTATGGTATGATCAAGATGATGGGTAATTATTATTGTTTGATCAAGATATGGGTAACAATTGGTATGATCAAGATGATCGGCAATTATTATTGTTTGATCAAGATATGGGTAGTTATTCCATCCCTGTTCGTTTTGGGGTCTTTGTTTTTCTATTATTTCATTGGTATCTTTGAGGATATTGGCAGTGTTCTATTGTTGATCATAATACCGGGTAATTATTGTTTGATCAAGATATAGGTAATTGTTGTTGATCAAGATATTAGGTGATTATTGTTGATCATAATATTGGGTAACTATTGTTTGATCAAGATATGGGTAATTGTTGTTGATCAATACATGGGTAATTATTGTATGATCAAGATATGGGTAATTATTGTATGATCAAGACACATGTAATTGTTGTTGTTCAAGATATGGGTATTATTGTATGGTCAAGATACGGGGGTAATTATTGTATAATCAAGACACGGGTAATTATTGTATATTCCTTTGGGGAGAGATCGGTTTGGTTTTTGATTTCTAGGCTATCTCAGAATTATATAAATTTCAAGTTACCTACTTTCGTGACTTTTGAATCTTTTAATATGGGGTGTAGGTTTCTGATTTCAAATCTTTGATCATCTCTGTAGACAAAAGGTCGGAGGAGGAATGGAATGTTAGAGGGTTTGGGAGTTCTTGACTTTTTTTTTTGGCCAATTTATTGATTTGTTATTGTTGTTTGTTTGATCAGGTATGAGTAATAATGATAGGGGAATGATTATAGGTACCTTCCAGTGTATTTCATGATTCTCCTTCTATGCTTCTTGTTACCTTCTACTAGTTACCTTTTTTTCTTTAATTAAAGATTCTTCTACCAGTTACCTAATATTCATATCCCTGCTTTCCTTTAATGTGTTGTTTATTTATTTATTTGTTCCCATTTTCTTGTGTATTATAGTAAGAGTTTATAATTGCAATCCTTTTGATTAATTCATGATATGAGTACACAGAAGATTCATGAGCAAGAGTGTATTCATTATTCAACGAACAACTAAAGATAATACATTCTTGAAAGGATCAAAGACTCTACACCTTCGTGGCTTTTTGCTTGTTAGGACTGGAAAGGTTAAAATGTTTGTTGCAACAGTTGTTGACTTAAACAATAAGCAACAAACATTTCAACCTTTGCTGCATTTCAACTTTCCTTATGTTTATCTATAATGGGTATGGACCCTACAAATCTCCCCCCTCTAGACCCATTCACCGGAAGAAGGCATCTTCATTTTCTTTAGAGAGAGCTTATACGAGCTTATACTGACAAGTTCTTTGCATAACTCTAACTTGTCTTTCGGTATTGTCTTGGTTAGCATATCTGCAGGATTTTCACTTGTGTAGATTTTTTTGATGTGAAATGATTCACTCTTCACTTTCTCACGAATCTAATGATATCTGACATTGATGTGTTTTGTCCTTGCATGGTACATGGAGTTCTTGCATTGCACTCCGACTGTCATAATAGACAACATACGCTTATCTGTTGCAATCCAAGTTCTTGAAGAATTCGCTTTAGCCATATCATCTCCTTACTGGCTTCAATAGCCGCAATATACTCAGCTTTAGTTGTAGATAGTGCAACACACTTTTGCAACTTTGACTGCCATGATATAGCTCCCCCCGAAAAAATAAACAAATATCCAGTTGTGGATTTTCTGTTATCAAGGTCACCTATCATATCAGCATTTGTATTGCCCTTCAAGATTGGATATGATGCTCCAAAACACAAGCATTCATTTGAGCTTCCTCTAAGATACCTAAGTATCCACTTCACAGCTTCCCGATGCTTTTTTCCCAAATTGTTGAGAAATCTGCGGACAACACCAACTGCGTGAGCAATATCAGGTCTAGTGCATACCATTGCATACATTAGACTTTCGACGACGGAGGCATATGGAACTTTGGCCATGATCTTTTTCCTCCCTAGATGTAGACACATCTTCTTAATCAATTTCATATGACCAGCAAGAGATGTACCAGGCTTGGCATTCTTCATATTGAAGCGCTCTAGTACACGTTCAATGTACTTCTTCTGTGAGACCAGTAATTCTCATGCCCAAAATTTGTTTTGCATGACCCAAGTCTTTGATCAATCTTAGAAGTATTCTTGCCCACAATCAACATACCATCCACATACAGCAAGAGGATAATAAAATCATCGTTAGAAAAATTTTGTACAAATACACAATGATCTGATGAAGTCTTCATCTAGGAGCTTGCTTTAGGCCAAAGAGACTCTTTCTGAGTTTGCACAAAAAAATTTATTTACCTTCTACTTTGAGAATAGAAGCCCTCAGGTTGTATAGATAAATCTCTTATTCTAGGTCACCATGAACGAAAGTCGTCTTCACATCCATATGCCAATGTCTAAATTAAGACTAGCAACCAAACCTAGAACCGTACGAATGGAGGACATTTTCAGGACAGGAGAAAATATTTCGTCAAAGTTAATACTCTTCCTTTGACCAAAGCCCTTAACAACCAATCTAGCTTTGTACCTGGGCTTTAAGTTATGTTCTTCAACTTTAACTTTGAACACCCATTTGTTCTTCAAAGCTCTCATGCCCTTGGGTAATTTTACCAACTCATAAGTGTGATTCTCATGCAGAGACTTCATCTCATCTTGCATGGCTTCAATCTATTGATCCTTGTGCTCGTCTTCCATGGCCTCCTCATAACATTCAGGTTCTCCCCCGTCAGTGAGTAACACATACTCATTGGGTGAATAACGAAAGGAAGAAACTCGTTGTCTTGTGGACCTCCTAAGCGGGATATTTGATTCGTCCACAACTTCATGAGCAAAAGGATCATCAATAACAACATCATTGTTATTATCAACATCAACGTGTTGATCTGAGGCATGATTATAGGCGTCACCATAATCATCAAGCCCAACAGCATTATGCATACTTGTGTGAGGAACTTCATCAAGATGAATTATGCCATCAAAACTTGAAGATTCTAGCTTCTCCGCTTTGTCAATATCTTCAATTGTTTGATTTTCCATGAAAATAATATCACGGCTTCTCATGAGTTTCTTCTCAATTGGATCACATAGCCTATAACCAAATTCATCAAGGCCATATCCAATGAAGATGCACCGTCTTGTCTTGGCATCTAACTTTGACCTCTCATCTTTCGGCACATGTACAAAAGCTTTGCAACCAAGTACTCTCAAATTATCATAGGAAACATCCTTTCCATACCAAACTCTATTTGGAACATCAATTTGCAAAGCAACAGTAGGAGATAGATTAATAACATGTACAACAGTCAATAAAGCCTCACCCCAAAATGAGTTCGGCAACTTTGCTTCAAAATGCAAACATCTAACTCTTTCCATCAAGGTCATGTTCATCCTCTCAGCAAAACCATTAAGCTGAGGAGTCTTAGGAGGAGTCTTCTGTGTCTAATACCGTGATGCTTGCCGTATTCGTCAAATAGTCCACAATATTCACCACCATTATCAGTACGAATACATTTCAGTTTCTTTCCTTTCCAGTTTCTCTTTCAACTGAAGCCTGAAACTACTTGAAGACACCTAACACTTGGTCTTTAATCTTCAAGACATAGACCCAAATAAGGCTGGGCACCGGACCGGGTTGGACCGGTACCGGTCCGGTACCATTCCGATTCGTTTCGGTCCGGTAGTCTTCGGGACGGAACGGGACACCGTGAACCGATACACGGGACGGAACAGTATCATGATTTGATACCGGTGTCCCGGTACCGATTTATCCCTGTTTATTCCAGTTCCGATCCGATTTCGATTAATTAATTTTTATTAATTAATTTATATTTTATATTATAATTTATATATTGAATATATATATGTTCCGATTAATTAATTTTTATATATATGTTAGGTGAAGGCGGCACGCATGCAGCAGCTAATTTCCCAACTCCCAAGTCTCACTGTCCCATGAAGCAGCTTTTCTGAAAAGCTGCTGTCCCCTAGTCCCCTACCCCCTGCCCGCTGCCCTCTACCCCCTGCCCCTGCCGACCTGCCCCATCCCCAAGACCCCAACGGAAAAAAATTCAAACGACTATATTTTTCAACTCCTAACATATAATCACAATTCACAAATTCACAAATCACAATTTCTAAAAACTATATATACTCCCTCTCTTTATATTTTTAATTACAATTTACATATTTACAATATTTAATAATTAGCAATCATCAATTTCTCTCAATTCTCAATCTTTCTCAAAGTTTCAGACTTTCAATATTCAAGTTTCAAATTTCAATCATATTATTTTGTAATTGTGAAGATTTCAATAATCATTTGGTGAATTTTGGAGTAGGAATCTTCTTCAAACTTGAAGTTTCGACATTAATTTTATAATCATTTGTTATTTACACAAACATTTGGTAACTTCGTTCCACTCTCTAATCTTATATTTATTTTTTGTATTTATTATTTGTAAGTTGCTCTTGTTATATTTTATTTGTTCTTGTTAAATTTCGTATTTTATAATTTATAATTTTATCTCATGGAGTCTTCTAAAAAAAGTGGAGGTAAAAAAGGTATTGTACACGGAGTAAAAAATATGTTTACAAAAAATAAGAATGGTTCTAGTTCTTCTAAATCTAAATTTTCTCTTGTTAGAATGAATACTGATGAATTTACTCATGTGAATGAAACTAGTTTTTCTCGTCCCGGTGCTATAGAAATTAATTCGGATACTCCTATAATTCCCGAAGAGGTTTATGAAAGACATTATGGTAATTATCAAGAAAATGAAGAAGTAGAAATTGTTGAAGAAAATTTAGATGATACACCGACTAGTCCCGACCTCAATAGTACTGAAGTTCCACCTCAGGAGGACAATCCTCCGGTTGAAACTAGTCGTCCCCCTATTGTTCCAACTAGAGGTAAAACCAAGGTACAACGTACTTTAAAATCAAATGTGCAGAAATTTTGTTATTTGAATGAAGAAAAAACTTTTAGTATATGTAATCTTTGTAAACAACATTTTAAATATACATCTGGTGGGAGTAGAGGTTCAACACGGGGATTAAAAAAGCATTTGATGCAAAAACATAGTAAAGAGTGGCTTGCATATTTATCTTCTATTAATGTTTGTGAAAATTCTAGCATTGGAGCATCGGCTAGAGGGTCAAATATGGTTCAAGGTGAATTAAATACTTTGAACCCAAGTGGTCCTCTTACACATCGAACATATAATAAGGATCGTGATCATGAAAATTTTGCAAAAATGGTTGTTGTTTGTGGTTTACCTTTTAGTTTTGGAGAACATCCGGGTTTTATTGCATATATTCGTGATACATATAATCCTAGTTTTGAAGGTTTATCAAGAAGCATGGTAAAAAGAGATATTTTTGAATTTCAAGAAAAACATTGTCAATTTTTGTGTGCCTATTTTGAAATAATGGATTGTAGAGTTGTTATTACCACTGATATGGGTCGTAGTCCTAATGGTTTTGATTATTTAACTGTTACTGCGCATTGGATTGATTATAATTGGAATTTACAAAAAAGAATTATCGGTTATAAAATTTGTCAACAGATAAAAACTAGAATGTATATTGCTACTACTGTGTTGGAAATTTTAGATTTTTTCGGTCTTTGTGATAAAGTCATTAGTATTACTTTAGATAATGCTTCTGCTAATTTAAATGCTATTAATATACTAGAACCTAGAATTTGTCCTATTAGTAAATATGTTTTTCATGTTAGATGTGCTGCACATGTATTAAATTTGGTTGTTAGTGACGGTGTGAAATTATTTGAAAATAGTTGTGATAAAGTTGATAATGCTTGTTTTTATATTTTTCATATGCATAGTAGTAGTAGAATTAACCAATTTAAAGAGCATTGTAATGCATGTAAACTTCCGTTTAGAAAAGTTCCTAAACATGTAAAAACTAGATGGAATTCCTTTTTATGATATGCTTGAAGTTGCTTATACATATAGAGAACCTATTACTATGCAATTTAATAGTCATAATGTTTATCCTGAATTAAAACTTAATGATAGTGATTGGGATGAAGTAAATGAACTTAGAATAGTTTTGAAATCATTTTATGATGCTACTAAAAAAATTTCTGGAATGTATTATCCTACTATTTCCGAAATTTTAATACATATATGTGAGATTTCATCTCTCTTTTCTGAATATAAAACAAATGAATTATTTGCTAGTGCTATTGAAGTTATGATTACAAAATTTAAGAAATATTTTTTTCTTATCCCTCAAATTTATTTAACTGCAATTCTTTTCAACCCTGAATATAAAGAATATGGTGCAAAATCTTTAGTTGAATGCATTTATCAAAATTTAGATATTAAACCAGAAGAACAACCTGATTTGGTAACATGTCAAAATAGTATAAAATTACTTGCTAAAAAAATGTATGATAAATATTGTTCCTTAGATAATGTTGAAAATCCTCAAATGTCTATGCCTCGAGTAGGTGCCCATGGTAGAGTGAAGCATAAACTTGGTCTTGACTCTTCTAATAAATGTGAATTTGTTAAATATCTTGAACAGGGTTCAGATAATATTACAAACGAGGAAGGTATACCACAACTACTGAACTGGTGGAGGGCTCGTGGAACTCAATTTCCAAAACTTAGTAGGATGGTGAAGGATGTGCTTGCAATTCAAGGATCATCAGTAGCTTCAGAGGCAGCTTTCAGCGCGGCAAGATTTCAAATTGGAGACCACAGATATTCGTTAGCAGAAGACAGTTTGGAGATATTAGTGCTTTTTAGAGATTGGATAAATGCTGAGCGTAGAAATCAAGGACTTCCAAAGTTAGATAGTCAATATGAACTTTTCATAGATTCAGCCATTGGATGTGGTAGTGACGATGGCATGGAACTTCAAGATCATCAACGAGCTTTACCAAGACCAGTAGTTGACTACGGTCAATCTATAGCTGAGTTAGAGAAAGGCTTTACGGGACTATACAACTATTAGTATTATATTTGAGGCTTAGTTGAAACAGAACCCTTCCTAGAAGGTGGCTGCGTAAAGTATGCACTCTACTAATAGTTGTAAATTGTAATTGTAATTTGTAATACAAATTTAAATAAATTGGATTGATATTTTTTAAATTTGCATTTGTGTCATTGTTTTATCCTTATTTTTATTTATTTTTTTAAAATTACAAACTTAAGTTATTTAAATTACAAGTTATAAATATAACTTATAAGTTATAACATATTAACAACTTAACAAGTAAGAACTTATAAACTTCAAAAGATTCAAATCTTGAAATTTGAAAACTAAGCTAAAAAACTTTTTTTAAAAACTTTATTAAACTTAATAGGTAAAAATAAAAAAAATATATATATATCTTTAAAATAAACATAAGTAAAAACTAAAATTACATTATAAATTTCAAAACTATTAATTTAAAGTTTAAACTTAGAAAAATTTTTAAAAAAAATCATATTTTCGTAATTCAAAAAATCAAAATAACTAAAAAAATTGTTATCATTTTTTGAAATAGCTAGATGTGTCGTTCCGTTTATCCCATCCCGTTCCACTCCGGTCCGTTCCGGTTCCATTCCGGTATATAGTGGGACGGGACGGAACCGAGTATTAGTCCCGGTATTCCGATCCGGTTCATCCCGGTACCGGTCAACAAACCGGTCAAACTGTCCCGTTCCGGTCCGGCACCGGTTCGTTCCGGTCCGGTGGTTCTGTTCCGATCCGTTGCGCACTCTTAGACCCAAAGTTTTCTCGAGCAGTAATCACTAAAAGTGACAAAGTAGTGTGCACTACCCAATGTCCTTCTCTTCATTGGACCGCATAAATCAGTGCACCAACTCAAGCAACTATGTCTTTCTCGAAGGTAGATTAGACTTGAAGGAAACTCTATTTTGTTTACCAGCCAAACAGTGCTCACACTTTTCTAATTTTGCACTTTGGAAATTTGACAATAAATTTTTCTTGGCTAGAACATTAAGTCCTTTCTCATTGATGTGGCTGAGCCTCTTGTTCCATAACGTTGAAGAGTTATCGCTCTCAACCGCATTCACCATATCAACACAAGTAGAAGTTGTAGTCTAGTATAGACCACGACGTTTGTTGCCACGAACCACAACCAAGGTACCCTCCCTTAATAAGTTTTCATTTTTCATCACCGTTAGTACTAACATATCCTTCATCATCCAAAATCAGGTGTAGACAAACATCAGGAGCATGTTTCACATTGTTCCAAAACTAGTTTAGTTCCAACACTAGTTTCCAAACAAATTGTACCAATACCATCCACCTTAGGAAAAGTCTCATTACCCATACTCAAGGTTCCAAAATCACCAAGAGTATAAGAAGAGAAAAAATCCTTCCTTGATGTCACGTGAGATGCAGCACCAGTGTCCACAACCCAGCTTGACCCATCACAAGCAATATTATCATATTCGCATCAAGGACGGTAACAAGATCTTCGGTGGTGACAGTGGCTAGGCAATTTTCACTGTCATCTTCTTTAGTTTCCTCTTTGTTTTTGTTCTCCCTCTTCAACTTCCTGCAAAACTTCTTTGTGTGCCCTTTCATACCACAATGATAGCACTCAATATCCTTAAGTCTTCCTCTGGATTTGCTCCTATTTTTATCTCTATTCTGAGAACCACGAGTTTTGTTTTTCCCCTGGAGCCAATTATCAGGACATCTGACGAAGAAGAACCTTGAGATTTTCTTCTCATTTCTTCGTTCAAGACACTACTCTTGGTGAAATCCATAGAGATCACACCATTCGGAGCAGATTTGACAATTTAGTTCTAAATGTTTCCCAAGAGTCGGGTAGGGAACCAAGTAGAAGCAAGCCTTGAATTTCTTCATCAAATTTGATGCCCATAGCAAATAATTGATTCATGATTTGACAATTAACTAAGGCTTGAACTATGATTAAATAGTATGGTTTGTCTTAAATCAAGTTCTCTTTCCTTTTAAATGTTTGTCACAGTCTAAGGTTTTAATCGAGGTGTAACTATGATATGTTTCCGCTAAAAGGGCTATAGTAGTATGGATACTTGGAGATTATGGCCTTAATGTTTCCTCCTACTGTCCTCTATTTGAATATGCCTGACCACCAGCTTGCTTGAAGTCATCACTTTGTTCTAACTTTACCTTGTTAAAGGGTTGATTAAGTGTCAATCTATTGTTGTGAAAATTGACATCTTTGTTCCTTTGTTTTCTACTGTTAAGGTATATAACCTTTATTTATTTTGAGTTCTTTTGTTTCTTATAATGCTAGGTTTTCTTCATTGTTTTCTTCTTTCTCTACTTGAATTTGATACACTTGAGCCGATGATCTTTTGGAAACAACCTCTCTATCTCCAAGAGGTAGTGGTATTAGTGTGTGTAAACTCTATCCTCCCCCAGACCCACGTAGTGGGATTTCACTGGGTATGTTTTTGTTGTTGGTTTGCCAAGAAGGGCTTAAACTCCCACCTATGATAATGTTCATTAGTTATTGAATCAATTTTGGATATACCATAGAAGGTCTTTCTTAGGATAATTCAAGTTTGATTTTGTGACTAGACAATATGTGTCTTATAAATCTGATCTTCTTTACTTTACTTTCTCCTACAGATTATTTCTCATTTTCTGGGATTATCTCTTGAATCATTATTTCTGTTTTGAAAATTTGCTTAAAGTTTAATCTATCTTTACAAGATAATATTAGGTTACTGGTGTTGCATCAGTTAATTTGCTTAATTAGTTTGCAAAGTCTCCTTTTAATCCTATTGTACATGAATTTCTTCGAATCGTAGACTCCTATTCTCCCTTACATTTTCAAATTGGGCTCAATCCCGATTTCGTCTTCAAGTCAACCTCGTCAAAGTTAAAGGGAGGCTAGTATTTTAAGTGGTCAAGACCTAAATTCGCCAACCAGGTTTTTTTTCTTACTCTCTTAATTTAATCAGTTACTATTTCAAATATATTAATGCATCTAATTACTTCATTTTCATCGCAATTTTTAAATTGGTGTATGAATTTTATTTGTTGCAACTCTTAACTGAATTCCCATTGAAGTTGTTGTATTTTCATGAAGTCTCATTTATTTTGTTTCAATTATAGAATAATTTTCTTTAATCTCAGTTAATTTTATGCTCACCACTTGTTCGAATTCTTAAAATGAATTCCAACTTCTTTTCTTTATAATCGAAGTCAAGATTTTTTGTATCACCTTTCTTTAAGTTAAGATAGGCAAATATTTCAAGTTTCCGAATTAGCTATATAAAAGATTTGCTAGTAAATCACATTAAAACTCATATTAAAGGCAGTCAATCCTTCACAATCACAAAGAAGGATGTACTTGCACCAATTAATAACTGTTAAAATTCTAAACTTCGTGGAAGGACCCTCCAAATTTATTGAGAATCCTACAAAAATTAACTAAATGTACAGATAAACTAAAAATCACATTCTGAACCTATTGGAATCATCAAATCATCCATCTAGGATAGTCTTAATCAAAAGTTAGATCGTAGTCAATCTTAAGTTTCTTAAACTTCAAAATCCAACCAACCCCTAAACACCTCGGGATCTAACAAACTATCTAAGTGATAAATGTTCTACGAACTTAATGGAACTGTTGATTTTGAGCTCATTAACCAAAAAAAACTCATTCAATGTTCATCCGATCACCTTAGGAATCATGTCATCCATCCTCACAGGTTTAGGGAAGGGGTAAAACAAAAAGACATGAAGAAAACACAAAGACCATGAGGGTTGTTACATATGTTCGTCCTCGAATAAAAAGAGAAAGAAGTACCTGCACTATCAAAAAAAGGTTGAGAATATCTATCTGTGTCGCATATCTAGCTCAGTTTTTTAGGTGTCTTCCTCCATCGGGCAATGTCTCCACTACATTTCACTGAAGTTGTCTCTTTATACCTCAATTTTAGAATCTTCTTGTCTAACTAGTTATAGGCTCCTCCTCAAAGCCCAAATATTGATCCAATTGTAGCGAGCCCCATTGAATCACATGAAAGACATCAAAATGATACTTTTTTCAATATAGACATATGAAGATGCACAACTGATAAACTTGCATGTAAGGCATGTGTCTTTATTTTCTTAAAATTCGTATCAAATTAAAATTAAACAAATAAATCAACAAGAAAAATAATATTGTTGAAGAAGTTTGTGCCAACACTTAGCTTTATGACAAAGAAGTTTTAGAATTCTACATATCGCCTAAGAGACAAGGTTTTTTTTTATGAAGTAAAGAGGTACAGGTTCCAAAAGATTTTTTTTGGGTGAATTTTATGATTTTAATTTATTTTTTGTAGAAAGGGAAAAAAATTGTAATTGAAGTATTTTAAAACTTTGTAATAAACTACTTAAATCTTCATATTAATTAATAACATTTTAGAACACCATCCAAGGTAATATATTGCAAAACATAATGATATATCTTATTATCTTATTAAGTAAACTATTATAAATTGGGAAAACTAAACTTATTTGACACAAAAAATAAATTAATTACCCGCATAGCCTATCCGTAATTAAATCTATTTATGTCAATTCGGTTCAATTTGCGTGTCTTTTAACTAAACAAAAATAAAAGGGACACCTAAGCCCAAGCCGGATTCCCCTTTTTATAGAGTTTTAGCTTTAATGAAATTTCTACAAATTTAATTTCTTTTTAATTTTAGCTGCTATTGACAAGTATGAAATTGATGATATACGCTCGAGATATGCCAAAATTGTTATGAAATTATGGTAGAAAAAAATAGTTGAATATCGAATGTAGGAACTCAGAAAGTTGTGTTATAGTTGAATGATTATTTTTTTTACTAGAGTATAGAAAATAATTTTTAACCCGAAAACCAACCTCGATAATCAATCTAGGATATGACCCCGACATGCGAATTAGAACACAATCTCGATGACAAATCTAAAATCCGACCCTAAGATATGATCAGGACTTGACCCTGACTTTTGATCCGAGACCTGACATTTGAGTTGGGATCGGATATCCAACCCAGAACCTGACCCCAACACTTGAACTTGAACACGATCCATCAATTTGGGTTTCGATTTCGACACTCGAATCGAGACCTGACTTTCAAATCAGGATCCAACCCCGACAAGCAACAATCAATGTGAGACCCATGATTCGACTTTCAAATCAAAATTTCAACCCCACACCCAATCCGGTATCTAACTTTCAAACATAGATAATTTTTTTTTAAAAATTGAATTTTAAATTTCTTTTCTGTGTATGTGTGTGGGATGAGGGGGCTAATTGGGGGTTAAAAATAAAAATTTGAAATTGAAAATACTTTTTAAAAACAAATTTTAATTCTTTTTTGGGGGAGGGGGGGGGGGAGTGGTAGCTAGTAGAGGGGTTGGTGGTTGTGGTGGTGGGTTCAGGGGTAGAGTGGGGTGAGGTAAAAGATTAAAATTTGGTAGGTGTGGGTTAAAGAAAATGAAATGTTGAAAATTTGAAAAAAAAAATTAAAAAAAAAATCGAAAAGAAACTTAAAAAAAATTAAGTTGTTAATTATATTTTTATTTTTAATTAGGGAGAGGGGCTGGTTTGGGGTAGAGGGCAGGGTAAGGACAAAATAAATTATTATTTTTTTTTAAATTTTAATTTTTTTTAAAGGGCCGGGGGGGGGGGGGGGGGGGGGGGGGGGTACAGGGTGAGGTAAGAAAAAAAATTGTAATTTGAGGTTGGAGGGGAGTTTTGAAAAATGTTTTCCTTAATTTTTGTAGGAAAGTCATTTTTCGTAAATTTGAGGAAAAGATGTTGATTTGGAAAACATTTAAGCCAACCAAACATGACAAAATTAGAAAACATAAGCCAACCAAACACATCGTTAAAGAAGAAAATATTGCGTCCCAAACAAAAATGAGAAAAGTACATTACAATAACAATAAAAATCTTGTTTTAGAATTTGAATATGCTAAAAACATTAGAAGTATCTAACAATGTTTTATAATATTTGACTAAAAGAAAATAAGTAGGGAGGGAAAATGACAAATATACCCCGAACTATCATAAATGATATGTAGATACACTTTGTCATACTTTTGGGACATTGGTGTTCCTGCCATCCAAAAACTCTAGCATATGCCCTTCACTCTAACAGATCTAAGATTAAATAGGGACACATGACACAATCTTATCCGTCGATTCAATATTTAATAAATGTCGGCCAGTGGATAAGATTATGACACGTGTATGTTCGTTAGTATAAAAGGTATATATGCTTTTGTTTTTGGACGACAGGGGAATTAATGTCCAAAAGTATGACAGAGGGTATCTGCATATCATTTTCGATAGTTCGGAGTTATATTTATCATTTTCGTAGTTCAACTTTTCTTTTAAATTATTTTACAGGTCCCTTCGATTGTGTCCTTGACCTCCACACATCAGCTGCATGTTATTTTTTTTCCAGCAAAGTATGGCTTAAATCCTTCTTTTTCTCTTTATTTTCCTACGCCGTCCTAGTGGGATTTTGGCATTTGGTAGTAGCACTTTCTGTGATGATACATGATCAAAAATTTAACACATGTTTTAATCGAATAGAGAATACACAGATGACTCATATGATTTGCAACATGTATATTTCTCAAGGTGAAATTGTGTCACTTATATTGTTTGCATGTGCACATGAAAATTTATCTATTTGAAATTTTCTAAATGTACATGTCTTTTTCATGAAGGGACATATTATGTTTTATTTGACCATCTCTCTTACTGAATGAACAAATTGAGTAAAAAGGGTGACTTGTATTTATGCAAAATAAAATAAAATAATAGAATTTACTGGTTGACTGAAATTGTAACCAAACTTCACAGTTTCACGACCCGACTTCCAAGTAATGATGACACCTATTAAAAACGTCCAGTAGGTAAGCCGACTCATACCCAGAACAAGTAGTGAGTACAAGGGTAGAACTAAACAAAAAATAATGCTACAATAAGCAAAGACAAAAAAGGCAAGCAAACCAAAAACTAAGTACAAAGGAACCCTCCTAGAACCTAAAAGTCATTAGTACATAGTTTTTTAACAAGATAAATGCAAGTCTCAAAAGTGTACCACAAAAAGCCATCTCAAAGGTAAAAGAAAAGCTAACATAAGTATAGAAGGAGACAGGCTGGTCTAGGACGCCAAGTGCTCAACCTCATCTCCGATATCCACAAGCTACAAAAGTTGGCACGAATAATCACCGTTGGTAGCTGGTACTATGACCTGCATCACGAAAAGATGCCAAGTGTAGCATAAGTACCAAAGCAAAGGTAATTAGTTGGCATCACAGGCCGACCGAACAAGAAAGGTAAAAACAATCTGAAAAGATAGAATCTAGATAAAAATCGAGGTCAAAGTGGATATGAAAAGAAGCACCCCAAAAGTAAATCTAAGTGCATCTAAACTAAACCTAACTGGACCCCCCATAAGCCCAGAAGGTACACTCATGCACAAGTTTAAATAAAATCCGAACGACCCCCATAGCTCGACAGGTATACAAAATAGCTATGTTTAAAAAAAAAAAGTAATCCAGATTTGAATCCAAGAACATCAGTTGGGCTCCCAGCCCAAGTAACCAAGAACCAGTCAACTCCCAACCCAGTTGGCAAGAGTGACAATCAACCCAACCAGTCGACTCCGAGCCCAGCTAGCAAGAGTGATAATCAACCTAGGCCATTTAGCCATACAATCCACTCCCAGAGGCGTTAACCACCCAGTTAGGAAGAGTGCCTCGGAAGCGTGTCAACTCCGTAGAGGATCTTAGATATCCAGGCACCCAGCCAACCCACTCCTAGGGGCGTCAGCCGCCCAGCTAGCAAGAGTGACCGAGGGTGTATCGACTCTGAAAAAGATCTCAAGTAGGCTCCAAGCCACCGTGGATCGACGTCCACCCTCAACGATATCATAAAAGGTTCCATGCCGGTAGCACTCCAATTTCGAGAAAGCACATAATCTCTGGTAACGCATCGCAGCCACAGAAATAGGGAGAGGAGAAAGAAAGGGCCAACAAACTGCGCAAACGCCTAAACAAAGGCTCATTATATCAGACCCAAGTCTGCTATTCCAATCTACAAGGACCTAATCCATGCGAAACGACGTCTGAGATATACCATAGTCACAAGGTGCATGGGTCTAAGATAATGCTAGTCTATCCTAGACTAAGGCCAAAACATGCTCCAAAAAAAGTAGTCAACCAAGTAAAGCACATAGTTTGCTACAAAACATATACAACCCTCTTACAACACAGTACGTACGAAACAGTGGTAATCAACCCTAAATCTTGGTTTCTAAGAATAAAAGTAGAAACAACTAGGTACCCGCCCCCAATTCAAACTATTCATCACGAATTTACACATTCTTGCTCAATCTAATTAGAAAAAAAGTTGTAGCCTACCTGTAGGCCGATTGCGCGCGCTCCAAATTCTAAGGATGGAGCTTTCCCTTGCGAACGGCCTCTGAACACTGCCACACTATCAAAAATAAAATCACAATATCAATATAGTCGTTTAGACACCAAAATCACCCAAAACAGAGACGGACCAATTTTTATAGTCAAACGAAAATCATGGGACCTGTGTCAAAATTTCTGAAATTGACTCTATCAAAAGGTTATAATCTATTCCTTGAACTTGTGTCCCAAAATTGGACACAATTCGCCGCCCAAAACAACGAAAACAACAACACAAGACGAAAATAAAAATTAAAGAAAAAGGGGCAGCAACTTTCACGCCAAAATTACCTTGATCGGAGTTTCACCGACACAATTCAATCACTCCACCACGTAGCTCTGACAATTACGAGCGCGTGGGACTTCGAATCACCAAAATCCGAGCTCGGATGAGAGAGAAATCGCCTCTTGAAAATTTAGGGTGAAAGCTAAAGTTTTTGGGTATAAATACCTGAAACTAGTCGCTAAAACCAATATCTTGGTCCTAAAACTCTGATATCTGGTTGTTAAAAGTTTGCACCATATATCAGCACTTCAGCTGATTTACTCAAACTCTGAATTCTAAGACGGGGTGTCCGAAATTCGTTCGGAACCCTATGTGCGAAAATGAAATATCCTACCCTATCAAATTCGGCATTCCGGACTCAACGTACCCATCAAAACTTCCATCTGAGGTCATTTCGATAAAAAGTGGGTCCCATACCCAATTTTCATTTTAAGCTAAAACCCACAAGAAGGTTCAAAATGAGACCGAAAGCCTAAGGAACCGCACGAAAGGTCGTTCTAGACCAAACTCAAAATTCCAGAGCTAGCCGTGCTGACAGAATTCTCATCGGAGCATGTTTACCAAGAATGTCGACCGGTCAACCTTGACCTAAGTTTCAAAGTTAAAATGCCTAATGGCACAAACTCACACAAGAAATGTTAGGGAGCGAACCAACTACGTCCCTAGTCTAAAATGGCCCATGCGGAGCTGATGACACCGTCAGAATTGTATTCTGAGACCGTCTTTCTAAACTTATGATAAAAAATGACCGTTCAAGGTTCAAAAGCTCCCAAGACACTAAAACTCGTATTATCACTCATCGGTAATGACCTCGGCCAAATTACACTCTCGCCGGCAAAGACCTCGGCCTCCTAACCATCATATTTCTCATCACGGTGCTCAATGATCGATGCACGCAAGCAATATCACACCACATAAAAGAGACAACAATTACATAATTCAAGTCCACAATCATGCTTTTAAGCATATCTCATCAATCAATCAATAAGGGTTACGTTAAGTCAAATCACATCATCATGTTCAACACATAGTCTTTTTCATTTCAATCTCCTTTTGTTCATTTAAATGTAACAAGTGGACAAGTTAACCCTTCACCTCATTTCCATTACTCCGAACACACAAGCAACAAAGGAAGCATACGTATTCAATTAGAATACAAGGTTTAGGAAACCACTTGCCTTAAATCAATCAACAATCACTCTAATAGTTCATTCTTTCGAATCACTTTCGAAGTCACACAATCCAAAAGATTTCTCTTGAAAATATGGTCCAAATCTCCCAAAACTCAAAAATGGTCAAATGAGCCTTAAACCCCGAAATGGCAAGCCAAAACCCCTCTCTGATGTCGCAAACGCGACCAGGGGTTCGCTTAAGCGAACCCTTGCTAAAAACGCGGGTCTCCCTTAAGCAAAGCCTCCTTTGCTTTTACGAACCTCGCTTAAGCGAAGAGGCTCTCGCTTCTGCAAAGCTTGCTTAAGCGACTAGCCTTCGCAAAAGCGAGGCCTACAAACACCAACGAAATACAATCAACTCTCAAAACATCGAAAGGACGCTCAAGATTCGTTCAAAATCCCGTACATACAAACCACATATGCAAATCAATTATACTTGACGTTCTTGACTCAATGCAACCGTCAAAATACGAATCTGAGGTCTCCTTAATCCGACATCCGTGAAAACCACAAGAAACTACCTCACGCCTAAAAAGGGTTAAACAAGCTCGGGACCTCTCAAAAATCAATCAAGACCTCACCTAGTCGTAAAATCATCCCCTGAATCCAACGAAGCTCTCGGAACCGCAATCCTAGCATCCAAACCCCGAATGTTGACCAAAGTCAACCCAAAGGCTAAATTTTCACAATTTCACAACTCAGGACCTCAAATCCTCAAAAAGACTCGGAATATGAAGCCGACAACTCTCACGGATCAAATTTTACATTTTGGGACCGATGGAATCGACAAAATTCCATTTCGATACTTGAAATCCAAAAGACCCATAAAAACCACTTTTTTAACAACTTAACCTTTAAAATTCACAAACTTACCAAATTCTCAACTTTTAACTCAAAGTTCCAAATCAACCTTTCAAACTCAATACAAAATGACTCGGGGTCGATCACGGGAGGGGAAAATGGTAAATTTATGAAACTTTCCAAAAACAACCAACCAGGTTATTACAATTAGATACGAACTCATTAGAGCTAAATATTATGCATTTTAATTTTAAAATTTTGATGCATCCAATTATTTAAAAAAAAAAAAGTCAATTACAATAATTCATGGTCTAATTTTTAAAAAAATATGGATTATCTATTTGTTTAAAAAAGTTACTTGTATTACGTAAAATTTCTAGCTACGCTACTGACTTTTTCATTTGTTATTTTAGATTTGATAAATTAAATAGCTTAGATATCTGTAATTATGTTTGTCAAATGTATATCTTCAATAACAAAAGTATCAGCGTCATCAGTGTTATCACTATTATATGACATGTTTATTTTTGCAAGAATGATAACAATCAATCATTGGTGCACTTATTTCGATTGATGTGTGATTATAGGTAATCACCGGTGGATAGAAAGTAATTTCAGGTTTCTTCTTCTTCAACTTAATATAGGCGTTTACGCCCACATCATAAGATACTTTTAATGACAAGAATCCATGTGCAATTGCATATTTGATCTCCATGTTTTCAAAAACAACATTTTTGAGTTGATTTGAGATATGTGTGATTAAATTTTCATAATTGAAAGTAGATTCTATTATTATTGCCTCAATGTTAGAACTGATGTATTGTTGCTCTGAATTATTGAAGGAAAGAAAGTCGCGGCATGCAAGTTATAGTTGGGTGAAATATAGGCTAGGGGATATTAATTATAATTAGTTGGGGAAAATATCGATTTGGGATTATTAATTGGAATTAGGGGTATTTATCTGAAATTATTTTTCTGCTATAGGGCATGAGCTTAATTTTTCCATATAAATTTACAAATATTACGTAAATGCTTTATGTCTTTTTAAAAATACTACACTAAAATAACAAGTATGAACAAATAAAAGACCACTCAATTTTGTGTATATACTAAGGTTTTGAACTTTAGACCACTAATTTTATCAAGACACTCAATTATGTGTATATACTAAGGTTTTGAACTTTAGATCACTAATTTTATCAAGACACTTTTGTCACGAAGAGTACTTAATTAGGCTGAGAATATCGAAACATTAGTCAAGCAACACAGGCGAGAAGTTAGATGTGGAAGAGAAATAGCAAGTACACTACTTGCTATAGCGACACAATATATGTTAGTTTTAGAACAACGGAAGGATTTTACCTATGCTATGAAAATATTTGTTCAAGAGAGAAGATATATTTGATAATATGATTCCCTTTTTAATTGATAATTAGAAAATAACATTGATGAAAGTCAACAAAGATATAATGTTGAACAATATGTCAAGTTTAACATGCTCAAAGAGAAATGTAAATAAAAAAATATTTAATATTAGTTGAAAATAGAAGGTAAGACAATTATTTATATTAATGTTAAGATATACAAACATTATAGGCAACCCAAATTTGTGGATACACAATCTCTGTTAGTCATAATATGGAAAAATGAACACAAAATATGTATGTGATGGTCTTTATTAAATAAGATTTGCTAATTTTATTAACTAAGTCTCATACATAGATAATACATGGAGATATAAATGAAAATAAGAATTACCATGATTGTCATCAACAAAATATTATCTTGAAGAATGTGATGTAAGAGTTTTCTTTCATCAAAGATTATCATGTAATTGACAAGTTATTTATTGTACTTGTATTCATAAGCCTGCAGAAATGGTTAAAAGAATATTAGGAATGAATTTTGATCAAGATGAAATCTGTCGACTCTTGATAATGAATTTAAACTCTATGTTGTTATGAATAATGATCTATTAACTACCAACTTAGTAATGAAAGGGTATCACACACTAACAAGTGTTCCAATTTTTATTAGTGGATTAACTTTTTTATTGTTTGATAATTAAATTAGAAAATTTAGTTAGTCAATTAAATAAATTTATTAGTCCAAATGAAATATTTGTACATCATTTGCTAGAACAGAAAATATAGTTATTATTGCTATCATAGTTGACCCTTCACGATTGCGAAGAAGAGTGTACAAGCAACAATTGCTAGTTGATAAGATTTGTCTAATTTTGAAAAAAAATTAATGAACCTTTGAAATTTGTTCAGAATTTCGCAAAAAGAAAATAAATTAAATATGTAGATAAACTAAAAATTACATTTTAGATCTATTGGAATCATCAAATCACCAATCCGGAGTGTTTTGATATGAAGTTGACCATGGTCAACCCGAAGTTTCTTAAACTTCAAAAATTCAATCAATTTTCAAGAAAAAAAAATTCTACAAGTATTACATAATTTATGCCAAAAGAAAAGGTCAGTAACCTAGTCCTTTCTTTTAAATGATATAATAATAAAAAAAATTATTTCTCCTATATTTTATTCTATTATGCTATTTTTTCTTCTGTTGTATCTTTGTTATTTTTGTTCTTAATTTATAATTTTTATATGTTCTTTTTGCAAACTTTCTCCTAGTATTATTAACAAATCTGTATTAAAATTTAATTGGGGATTATCTCCGTGTAGTGAATGTTCTCCTGTCTGAAAATTACACCTAATTAATGAACTATCTTTGAGTCTTCTATATTTCTTTTCTAAAGGTATCTTTAAATCTAAAAATTCTATATCTTTAAGACTAGCTATGTTTATTTATTAGTCTTTTTCGAACTCTATTAGTTATAACTCAACACTTTAACCTAAAGGTAGTCTGGATAGATTATAATTTATATCTTCTATTTCTTGCTTAGCTTGATTAATATTTATTATTATTTGTTGCCACTCAATTGCTACTTCGTATTTTACCGGATGTATTATTTTATGAGTATTTTCAAATATTTCTATCCTGTTAAGTATATCTCTAAGTTGGTCTCTATATTCTTTACTAAGCTTTATGTATTTTTCTATAAAACTTCTTCTAGCTACTAAATTTCTAATATGTTTGCCTAATAAAGAGTTTCGCATAATCAGTCTATTTTAACTAGGTCTATCTTAGATCGAAACGCTCTGATACCAAAAATCTGGGGCCTACCTGGGTAGTTTTTCAATTAGTATTTCAATTAGTCTTTAATGGGGCCTACCTGGGTAGTTTTTCAATTAGTATTTCAATTAGTCTTTCAATGTTGTAAATAAAATTAGAAAAGAGTCGATATTTTAAGGGTTTCTTTCTTATGGTTGTAAAATCCTACTCAGTACTCCCTGATCTATTAATATTTCATGTTTTGATCATTTCTCTCTCTTAATTATAATTTTTTTTTTTTTTAAACTTCTGAATGATTATCTTACTTGCCTGTTCGTATCTTCTTCTTAGCCTTTAGCATAATATCCAGCGTCTCCAGCCACACCCCAGATAACTTGTTCTTAGGAATTTACAGGCTGATCCATAGAGGATATTATACAGCTTAATGAAGAAAACCACTACTAAAACAAGTTTAATAACTTTTTCAGATTCAAAACATTTTCTTAAATTACTAGTTTATCCTGTTCATCTCTTCTTCTTAACCTTTAGCATAACATCAATCGTCTTTAGCTCCACCCCGGACTTTAGACATACCAACGGCTTCTTGCCTTAATGATGTCTTTTGGTTCCTAGGACTTTACAAGCTAATCCATGGAGGATATTATACAGTTAAGAGGATAACCACTACTTTGGATAACTTAATAATTAAGGAAATGCTTATAAAGATTTTAATTAACACATATTAACATGCATATAAACATAATATTTCATAACAAACATAATTTACAATACTGAGAGAGATAGATCTTACATGAAATACTTAGATAGGTTTCCCTTTCGGGAGTCCCCGAACTGCTCCTAGAAAATCTGGAAAAATTCCACACTCTAACTTATATACACACTTTTTTTTTTTTTTTTTTTTTTTTTTTAACTTTTCTCACAAAGAACACTCAAAGAAAAGCTTGCAAACACTTAATAATATCTCACAACTCTCTCTCTTTCTTTCGCTCTCTTACATTTACATAGAATGAGGGTATTTATAGAGTCTGAGAATCGGATTTTAACTCCGGATTTGAAATGGAAATATAAAAAGATTCCAAAAACATCAACTTCAGCCTGCCGGGTGCGCTCTGGGCCCCATCGTCACATGGTCTTTTGAAATTGTTGTCCTTGAGATTCTTTTCCTTCTTCCACTATCGTCCATTAGCATCCGATGCTTTTCCTTTATTACTTTTCCCTTTGTCTTGTAGTGCTTGTCTTGGCATCTTTCTTTATGTCATTGTTTCTGAATATCTTTATATTCTTCTTTTCAAATTTGTCTTCTAGTATTTAGTACTATTATCTTGCTTATCTTAATCTCTTTATTCATTATTACGTGTCTAAGTTATGTAGGGCAGTGCTATCAAATGACATCCCTGAATCGTCGTCTTCATTTGGGTCTTGAGCAAAATTTCCACCGTATAACTGTTCTAACATATCATTATCTGACTGATCTTCAGGACTTGGGCTAGGATTATTCATCTCTTTACGGTCTTCCTGTAAAAATTGTCGAACTGTATCTCCAATAATTTTTCGAAAATCTTTAACATCTTTTTTAGTAGTTCTTCTATTTAATCTGAAACCTTTTACTGATTTAGAACTAGAACTAGCATCTTTATCCTTAGTAAGGGTCTGCAGGTTGAAACTTGCTGGTAGTCTTCTTACACTTTTTGGCAAAGTGTCAGCCATCAACGGACTTGATATGTCTTTACCGGTTGCCGTTTGAACCGGACTAGCTACACTTTTATCCAGTGCAGTGGATTTATTTACATTCAGAGGGGAATGTAAACCCGTCTCATCCATTTTTGGAGATGGAGAACTCGAATTCTGAGAGGAAATTTGGGTTTGTTTTAAAGTGTCCTGGAGAATATAAACTTGGTCTTGCAAAATTTGGTTTTGTCTTAACAACTTTTGGTTGTCTTTGGTTAATGTGTCATTATTTTGATTTAGTTTCTGAAAAGCTCTTGCCATTGTCTCACAATGGTCACAAAAATTAATTTGACCTTTTTTGTCTGGGATTATATATGGAACATTTTGGCTAGAATTCTTTAATTCTGGGGCAATAAAGAAATTTGGACCTATGTTTTTCCTAGCAAATTCTAGAGCTTCTTGGAAGTTATTGAAACCTTTGTATATTGGCACAGGATAATCTGTAATCACCTCAACCACTTGTTTCCATGTCTGGAAAACACCTGTCTTCTTTCCTCTAGTCACTGTATAAAATTTAAAAATTTTCTCCTGATTTCTTTCTGTAAAATAATGAGTTAGGGAATTTAAAACGGAAATGAAATAAGCATTGTCTATTGGAGTCTTATTATACGAGATCCACAAATTGTCAAGTAGACACTTTTGTGTTCTATCGATAATAGATCCTGTTTTTTGTCTAAACGTTAAATTTGAGTCTGGGTAAGCAATTAGACTTTGTGTTCCAAAAAACAGTCTATCAAACATTTTGTTTCTTAGACCGTCCGGACCACTTAATGGTGTGAAATGAGTTTGTCTGAGGAATGCTTGTAAGTAAGAGTCTGAAGATGAGTCTGCTGGCTTTTTGCCTTTGTCTTTTCCTGCATACATGCTAAAAATTGGAAAATATTAGTTTCATACTTTTCTTAATCAAACTTTTAAATTTAATCTACTTAATTGATCTGCTAAAATATTATCTATTCCTTTAATATGTTCAAATTTCAGATTATAAATTGATGTTTCGTTTATGAAATTTAACCATCTTCTTGTACTACTATGCTTCCCTGCAATTTTCTGATAAAATTTTACTATAGCTTCGCAATCTGTCCTAACTAATATTTCTGGTTTATTAATAATATAAATTTTAAAGCTATTTAAACCGTATATTACAGCTAAAACTTCAGAGTCTATACTACTTCGTTGACCTTTTTCTCTATATTGACCGCTATTATAAGCACATATCTTTTCTTCTTTTTTAGTACTATATTTATTAGGTCTTGCTTTGAGGATTGCTCCCCAACCTAAATCACAACCATCTGTTTCTATAATTAAATAATCTGTTTCTAGAGGTAGTTCTGGAATATTTCTAACCATGTCTTTTAATGTTTTAACTAATTTAATATCTTCTGTATTAAAATATTTTTGTCCTGTAGAGCCAGTTTTGGCGTATAGAGGTCCTGCGACTTTTCCTAGATCTTTAATAAAATGTCTAGCATAATTTAACATTCCTAAAAATTTTTGTAATTCTTTAGTCTTTTCTAATCTATCTGGCATTTCTAATATCTTTTTTGCTATGTGGGGTTGTAATTTTATTTTTCCTTCCCCTATAGTTATACCTAAAAAGTTTATATAAGTCTTACATAATTCCATTTTCTTCTTACTTATTATTAAACCATTTTCTAAAAATAAATTGAATACTTTTTGCAGATGTCCTAAATGTTCCTGCATATTATTACTAAAGACTAAAATATCATCTATATAAACTAAAACAAAATGTTTATAATTTCCAAAAATATTATCCATCTTTCGTTGGAAAATTGGTGGGGCAGTTTTTAGTCCAAATGGCATTACTAACCATTCGAAATGTCCTTCAGATGATAAAGCAAATCCACTCAATACTTTCTGGATGCATTTTGACCTGCCAATAGCCTGATTTACAATCGAACTTACTAAAAACTTTTCTACCTTGTATTCTATTTATTAATTCTGTTTTGTCTGGTAATTTATATCCATCCATTTCGGTATTATCATTAAGTCTTTTATAATTTATGACCATTCTTGCCTTTCCTCTAACTTGCTCACTATGGTTTCTAACCATGAAAGCAGTTGATCTATGTCTGGATATTGATTTTCTAATTACTCCTAACTCTAGTAGTTCCTTTATCTGTACTTTAAAATCTTCTAAATCTTGATTTGTGGCTTCTATTGGTGCTGTCTTAATGGTAAATTCTTTATTTTTTATCTCTAATTTACACATAATTTGATTTGTTTTCCAATGGGTTAGAGGTTTTTCTCCTATAATTTCTATTTTATCTAACAACTGTATTACTTTATCTAAATCTTCTTGATGTCTAATTATTCCTATTTGCTGAATTCCTTTTTGAAAATTATAAAAATCAGTATTAATTTCTATTAAACTATATTCTTCTGGTATTTGATCCTCTTCTATTTCATTAATTTGTTCTTGTATTAATTGATTACATGTGCATTTGTCTCCTTTACTACATAATTTATCTTTTATTTCTATGATTTTAGGGTTCTTATCTAGTTTTTGTCTAGCTTGAGTTGGTCTTTTTTCTAGATCTACTGGGGTATAAGTTGTTTCTTTGGAAAGAAAAATTCCGTCTCTAGTTAATAAACAACTTTCATTTTTTCCTAATAAAAAATCTAATCCTAATACTAAATCTGTTCGAATTTTTAATTCTCTTACCCATATTTGTTCTAATTTATAACTAGGTTTATAAAAAACTCCACATGTATTAATAAAACTTATCGTACTATGGGGTATGTATTTATTATAACTATTGAAACTTCCATCCATTTGCATGGATTCTTGGGGTACCATTTTCTTAACTAAATGTTCTGGTATAATTTTACTATTAATTATACTTTTTGTACATCCTGAGTCTATTATGGCCTTTGTTTCTACTTCATAATTTCCTATATTTAATCTAACTAAAACTTGAATAGTACTAATGTTTTTGTCTTCATTACAAATTAATTCTTTAAAGTTTTCCGTAGTATTCATTAATTCTTCTTCATGTTCAATATTTATCATTCTTTTTCCTTTTTCTAGTTTCTCTATTCTCTGTTCTAATTCTATTCCTTTATTGGTAAACTTCATATCTATTTCTGCTATTTTTTCTATAAGTCTTTGAACTATTTGTGTTAGAGGTTCTTCGTCTATGTTTTGAGGAATTGATTCTGAGATGACTATCCTTTCAGAATTAAATATACTATTCGGTAATTTGTTTTTTATACAATTTATACATCCTTCTACATAGCACTTACTACATTTAGCTCTTTTATTTTTGCTGGGATACCATCTACATATAAAACACTGATTACTGTCTATACCTTTATGTTCTTCAAAATTATGCTTACAATTCATAGATGTATGATCTAGAACATTCATTAAAGAGGTAAAGTCATTATTGTCTAGTATTTCAAAATTATCTTCTGTTCCTAATGTATTAATAAATTTGTCTATTTCTTCATCTATTTCTTGATCTTCTTTATCTACTGCTTCAAAACTACATATAGAATAAATGCTTTCATTGTCTGACATATATTCGTCTACATTTATTAAAGTCTCATTTAATTCTTCTATTAATTGTGAATTTCTATCTCTAGCATTATTTCTTCGCGGGCATGTATTTGCTAAATGGTCCGAACTACCACATGTAAAGCATTCTAAAGTATTTTTATAATTTCTTTGTGTATTAAATTTTCTAACATGTTTATCTTTATTCAGGTATGGTTTTCTAGCAGAGGATTTTCTAAGATAATATTTCTTTTTAGGATAGTATTTTCTTTTATAGTTCTTTTTATATCTTGGTCTATTTTTGTAGTATTTATCATCATAATTCTGGGTTGTATAAATAGTCTGACAGAAATTAGTTTCGCCTCTTTTTAACTGTCTTTGTATTTGTATATTTGTACATTTTTCTCTTAATACTTCTATGATGTGTATAACTATGTGTCCTATTGACCATTTTCCATCTGGATTTTGTACTACTCCTTCTCTTTTATTCCATCGGTCTTCTATTTCTCTTCCTAATGCTCCTGGTAATTTATTAAGTAATTTCTTTCCTAAATATTGATCAAACGCGTTTCCACTTATACTACAATAATAGAAATAATCGTTTAAAAATTCTTTTATATATTTCCAGTTAGTTATGCTTATTTGTTCTAAATGTATTAATGCTTCTTTTTGTAATACTAAAAATCCACTATTTGGATCTTCGCCTGTTATTAAGCTATGTACTTTATTCGTAAAATTATATGGGTTTGCTCCTAAAGCTATTAATGTCTGAAATTCTTGCGGAAAATTAACCTTATATGCTTCCCATAAAGCTTTGGTTGATTCTCCTAAAAATGTTTCTAAATATCTGTACATGGTTTCTGCATCAGTTTCTTGATAATTTTTTATATAGTCTGCTACTACTATTCCTTTCCATACATCTATTACGGAATTCCATGATTGCGGGTCATGTGCTGCTATATTTAATATTTTGCCTTTATTGCCTCCTTCTTGTAATCTGATAGGTTCTTCTATAGGTCTTCTTTTTCCTATTGGTCTTATGGGGTCTGTTGGTTGAGTCTCAGGGTTTAATCTGTAAACTCTTTTTCGTGGAATATTTCCAACAGGTATATCTTCTGTATAAGTCTGATTAGTTTTTTGGAAAGGGCTACTAGTTGATCCTGATTCCATAAATTCTTTGTGACTTTTTAAAGATATATTATCATTAAAATCTTCTGAGATTGAATCTAACTGATCTTTATTATCTTCATCTTCACTACTTTCTAAGAATCTATACTTATAATTATCTTGTCGTAGATTACAATTTTTAAAATGAGGTTCTACTTCTGTTATTTTCATCTGTCCTTTTCCACATCCTTTACATTTAAAGACTATATTAGTATTATTATTATATTTTCTATGGGCTTCTTGTATTTGTGTATCTACATCATTTTCTTGTATATATATATTCATAAATTCAGTTTCTTCTGTTACTTCTTCTTCTTCCTCATCTTTTTGAATAGTATATTTGTAATCTGTAAATCTAATTGAAGTTTCTCCTTTGGTATTAATGTACATCATATGATCTGATGGTTTAAAAATATCTGTTTCTTTTGGTTTTTCTATAGTCCAATCTAAACCTGCATATGTCTGAGGGTCTATTTTAAATGGTTTCATTAGTCTAATACCTTTATTCCCCATTAATCCTACAGCATCATTTATGTTAATCTTAAATTTTGTATTACTTATATTAGTTAATTTACCTATGAATCCTACACATGCTAATAAATTATTACCGCTTATCATGTCTTCATATCCTTTGGCCTGGAATCCTATTTTAATGTATTTACCAAAATCATTTACGTTGATCATAAAATCTGGACTACAATAAAATATTCCTCCGTTATTTGACATATCTACTTCTGTTAAGCCTATTATTGATTTCTTTGGGTCTGTAAATCTATCATCATAAAGGGTAATTAAAACTTTGGTTCCTAAATTTTTTCTCGTTAAACCTTTTAAACCTATTACTATTAATCCTAAATGCATAAGAGTCATATTTGTCTGTTTTAGTTTGTTTAAAGATTCTTTTTCTATTAGTCCTATACTTTGTTTATTATCACTTAAAATACTTAACTGTTCTTCTCTATAGTGTCTATATAGTTGTTCTTTTGATTCAAATCTTTGAGTTTGATATAATACTTTTGGATTTAATAATTTAAGTTGGTTTTGTTGAAATATTTATATGTCTTTATCTATATCTATAACTTCTTCTAGTTGTTTAGCATTATTAGATTGTCTAGAACTCATTATTCTGTTTAAAAAAGTACTTCCTAATTTGTCTTGGGAATGGCTACTTCTTTGGTTTTTTCGTCTCCTACTTGGAAAAATTTCCATGATTGCTTTAATTTTATAGGTCTATCTTTTTGAGGGGTTATTTCTATCTTTTTTAACTGACTAACTAATTCGTCAATATTTGTGTCTTTAAGTTCTGGTGTTTCTTTGCTAAGTATTTTTTCTATTTTGTTATTTAATTCTATTAATAAAAGTATTATAGTATTATTTTGTTTTATAATTACTTGATCTGTTTTACTCTGAGGTTGATGTTCTGATAAACCTTCTGGTAATTTTTGAATTTGTTCTGATCTTTTTAATATTGTCTGATATAAAGGATCATTCATGAAAGAGTAATGTCTTTAATTTCTTTTACTGTTTTTCTTATTTCTGAAATTTCTTGTTGGAAATTAATAGGATTTGTTACTACTTTATGTTTTAACTCGTCTTGTTGGTTTTTTAAGAAATTAATATTTTGTTCTAAATTATGGATATGTTTTTCTTGTCTTTCTAGTATTGCTTCTACTCTTTCTAATGTATTTATAATTTTTATATGTTCTTTTTGCAAACTTTCTCCTAGTATTATTAACAAATCTGTATTAAAATTTAATTGGGGATTATCTCCGTGTAGTGAATGTTCTCCTGTCTGAAAATTACACCTAATTAATGAACTATCTTTGAGTCTTCTATATTTCTTTTCTAAAGGTATCTTTAAATCTAAAAATTTTATATCTTTAAGACTAGCTATGTTTATTTATTAGTCTTTTTCGAACTCTATTAGTTATAACTCAACACTTTAACCTAAAGGTAGTCTGGATAGATTATAATTTATATCTTCTATTTCTTGCTTAGCTTGATTAATATTTATTATTATTTGTTGCCACTCAATTGCTACTTCGTATTTTACCGGATGTATTATTTTATGAGTATTTTCAAATATTTCTATCCTGTTAAGTATATCTCTAAGTTGGTCTCTATATTCTTTACTAAGCTTTATGTATTTTTCTATAAAACTTCTTCTAGCTACTAAATTTCTAATATACATACATACATATATATATATATATATATATATATATATACATATATATATATATATATATATATATATATATTAAAAATCAAATGACCCTATTGGGCCAAAATTTTATAAAATAAATTAAAGTTAAATTACAACATTGACACCCCCAAACAAAACAAATAATGAAAAGGAAAAGAAAAGGACTACTAGGAGAAAATAACATAAATAGTCCTTTAACTATAGGAGTAAGTCTAAAATGGTCTCATAATTATACACTTAACAAATTTAATCCTTTAATTATTCAAAAACTTATCACCTTTAGTCTCTTAACTATACACTTATCGATTTTAGTCCCTTAACTATAATCTTATAGATTTTAGTCCTTTAAGTATTTAAAAACTTATCAGGTTTGGTCTTTATCCATTTTTTAAATACAAATAACTTAGGTTTATATTAATCGAAATCTTCGTGAAATTAAATCTTTAACCCATTTTTTAAGTTGTTTCTCTTTCTCCGTCATTTTTTCTTCAAACTACTCATGAAAAGGAAAATAACATCAACAATTCAATATAAAATTAACTAGGAAAGAAGATATGAGTCCTAATTTATTCAATGGAGAATAAACTTAAGCATATAATTATTGTTAATGACTTGAATCCGCACTTGAATATGCTAATCAGTGCGGATTTTATTTAATTTACTCAAATTTCTTTACGTAAAATAAAATGAATAGAATAATAAAATCGATCTATTTAAAAAAAATAAAAAATTACAAATCTACCATTTTATAAATTTCAATTTCTGAAAAATTAAACAAACTTCGTTCAATGAAGTCGTTGGAGTACAAACTTTGGATTTAACGGGTAATATTTTTTTCTTTTTATAATAAAGTTTAGTGTATTCAATTCATTAGTACCAATAATATGCTTCATTTTATCCTCTGTTGAATAAAATTATGACTTATATTTTCTTTCCTCGTGAATTTTATTTTAAATCGTTGAGGTTAATGTTCTTCGCATAAGGTTAATTTGAAGAAAAAGTAGCGGAGAGAGAGAAACAACATAAAAAATTGCTAAAGGATTTAATTTCTCGAGGCATGGATTCCGTCAATATAATCCTAAGCTATTTGTATTAAAAAAATGGACAAAGACCAAACATAATAAGTTTTTGAATACTTAAAGGACTAAAATCGATAAGTTTATAGTGAAAGGACTAAAACCGGTAAGTGTATAATTAAGAGACCAAAGTTGATAAATTTTTGAATAGTTAAAGAACTAAATCTGTTATGCGTATAGTTAAGGGACTGCTTTAAACCTACTACTATAGTTAATGAACTATTTATGTCATTTTCTCAGACTAGGAGCATCAAAGTAGTTAATACACCAAAAATAAACAAACATCAAACTTTTGTTGCAATACTTTGTAGATTTTAATTTCTTAACCATCCTTCTGTTAAAGATAAAATTTTATTGTTGTGTTACATGTTGAGGTAAGGTCAAACCTCCCTCTTATACTTATCCTCAAGTTATATAATACTCTTCCAAAAAAAATAAATATATATTTTGAAGGACAAACGTGTAAGAAAAGTAGGCTACGTATAAAATTATTATAAAAATACAAAATAAATAATAAAATAGGATTATTAGATATAATAAACAAATACAAAATTAGAAGAAAAAATAAGATAACCACACCATCACTCCAAATTGCTTGTTATATAAGATGAGATTTTTCATAATACGAAAAATAATTTAAGTAACCATCAAAACAAATATTATATTTAAATTAACCTTACAATATAATAGGTAACCTAGTCCTTTTCTTTTGAATGCTATGGTAAAAAAAAAAGGAAATATTCTTCTATGGTATCTTTATTATTTTTGTTCCTAATTTATACTTAAAAAAAAAAGATATCGAATCCTAGAAAACATATCTTCACTAATGAAATTTAGTTACAGGATAAACGTACTTAACATGCCTTAAATTATTAAAATTTTCAAGTATTTTCCAACAAAGTACTTGTAATTTTTCCAAGTTATTTTGTTCTTGATATCTATATAAATGTATAGACCATAGATCGAGGACAAAGAGAAGAAAAACAAAACAAACATCAAATAAAGGACATGCAATTAATCTTTTGATATATATATATATATAACCATAAGAAAGTTCTCTCCAAGGTAAATTTCCTTGCAACAAACATCTTCTAATTACTTCTACGTCTGGAAATTTATTGAAATTTTGAGAGTAAACAAGTTTTCTTTTATTATATATTTTTATATGTCTTTTAAATATTTTAAGTTGTTAATTATATTATTGCGATTTATAATATCTATTACATAATTTCCAAATATATCAAGTTTATCTCTAAAATTTATATGTCCAAATTCACTATTAAAATTTAAAACTTAGAATCTTAAAATTTCAATTATATCACATAAATTAAAACAACCAAATATTTATTTATTTTGTTTTTTAAAAAAGAGCAATTCTCACATTGCATATCCCAACTTTAGATATTTATACCTACAAAATCTTCACATTGCGTATCCCAAACTCGTTGAAACATCCACGATTTGCAAAACAAAAAAAAAAATTAAATAAAATTAGGGACGTCATTCCAATTTAGCTGGTGTTGGCCCAAATTCTCAAATATTCTTGCCAAATAATATTTGAGTGAAGTTTTTGGTGAAGTTTCTGTAAGCAAGTTATTTATTTCAAAAGATTATTTTAGAAAAGTATTTGAAAAGCCAAAGTTTAATAAAATGAAGTGTAGTTAAGATGCTAAGGGGTCATTTGGTAGGCCGCATTAAAATAAATAATCCATGTATTATGTATGGTATTATTTAGTACTATGTTTGTTAGGAATTTAGGCCTATGTATAACTAATCCATGGATTAGTTATACCTCCTACATGGTATTATAGGGTGTATTACTAATACCTTCCATTTGGAGGTATTAGTAATACATTGGATATAATATCATGGGACAAGTCTATGTAAGGACAAAAATATCCCTCAATCATTTTAATTATTTTATTTATTTTCTTGATTTTATGTTTCATATTTGTACTAGTAAATTTATTTAAATAAATTAGCTTACAAATTATTTAGAGAAAGTTGTTTGTTGCTACATAAATCCAATACAAATTAATACAATATTTGAAATGTGAGTTGCTTAACATTAACTAATTAAAAGGGCAATATCTGTGGTTTCTAATTATTTGTATTTGAAAAATTTATAAAATTGCATACATATTAAAACTACAACTTGCAATTTTTATATGTAAATGTAGATGATTTATTTAGTTTTACTATTGTTTACGTCTTTTCAATTTTAAAAGTTGATAGTTTATCTTTTTTTTTTTAAATTGAAAATTGACATTTTATAAGTAATCAATTTACTAAGATGACAATTATTTATCCTCAAATAATTTAAGTGAAAAAAAGGGGCAAACATGACAACAAAATTGTTCTTCTCATAGCTAGTTAGAAGGCCATAAAAAAAATAATATTATCCAGCAATTATTTACCTTAACCTAATTACATAATAATTCAAGGGTATAATTGGAAAGGGGTTTTTTTTTATAAAGTTTTAATCCAATTCCAAAATGGGGTTGGAACCAATGAACCAAACACTTGGTAAAAATAAACCCTGCATTACTAATCACAGCATTAATAATCCCTGCATTATTATTTTTGTATCAAACGACCCCTAAATGTTTACTTGGAAAAGATGGCAATTGATAAGAAAGTGCTGGCTTCTTTATTGTTAACTTGCTCCAAGTGTCATCTTTGTGCCAAGTGTCACCTTTGTGTACAAGTGTCATGGACACTTGTCCTAAGTTTGAGCAATATTCTAGCCTATAAATTGCTCCCTTCCATTTGATACTTTACATAAGGAAAATACTAATCACTTTCTTGCTCCCTCTTTTCACTCACGTTCTGCCTCTCTCTATTGGCTTCTTTTATCTTATTAAATTTTGGCTTTGTTATTTTATATCCCCTAATAACTTGTTGATGTTAATTAATTTGCTGATTTTTATATCCTCTATTTAAGATAGGTTGTTTAATTAGGACAGGACCCAGCATGATTTAAGTATTAAGTTTATGTACTATTATCATATATCATCGTAGCAATTTCTATCTATTTTTGGGATTACTATTTGCTAAATAATATTATATATTGTTATTGTGAAATTTTCATTATTTCCCCAATAGTTTCACCATGTGTTTGGCTTCAATTTTTTTCAAAAATATTTAACTATTTCAAAAAATATTATTTATACCCATAAATTCTAAAAATTATTATAAATACCTATATATTTATATTATCATTTTATAATGAATATGTTCTATTAAAAAATAACCTTATAATGTAATTAATAATAATCAACAACAACAAATAGCAATATAGGCAAGACAATATATTAATCGAATACTCAAATTTTTCATTGGTTCAGTTATAATTATAACCTATTAAACACAAATTATTATTTTTTCTTAATTTTATCACTCAAATTAGAACTCAAACTTTTTCGGAGGAGATAGTAACAAATATTAGTTGTAATTAATAAATGATGGATATTTTTTTTATAAAATATAAAAAATTGGAGTAATTTTTAAATTTTTAAAAATTTCTAAATATTAGAACTTGGCTCAAATATTAATTTTTTCTAGTATTTGAAAACTTGAGATACTTGACAAATATATTTGCCATTTGCCAAATTATATGTAAGCAAAAACTACTTTCCAAATTCTTTTCAAGTTTTCCCCAAATTTTTTTGGGGCCGAGCAGATCCTTAAACTATTTAGGGAAAAAGGGCCCACACACGCCATTGGGGGTAAGTGGAGGAAATCATTGAAACACTGATAGATATTTTACCCACTAAAATAATTGATTTAATAATTACATAAATTGTTCGACATTAGTTTGGATATATTTATCCGGCATCATGTGACCAGGGGCAAATCATCTGGGAGATAGGGGATTCCAATCAAAAAAAATAAAATAAAATTATATTGTATATATAAAATTAAATTTAAATTTTACATTTAATGAACCCCTCAACATAGTTGAAAAGCGTAGCTCAATGATTTACCCCGGGGGGGGGGGGGGGGGTTTCAATTTGTTATTGAGGTCGCAGGTTTAAAATTTGTTCATACCTAGTTTTTAAAATTTTTGTCCTTTCTCACTCTTGTTTTTATTACTATTAAATAAGCAATTGGGTTTTGTCCTTTTCAGCTCCCCTTTTAGTGGATATTTGGACCTGCAATAGACATAAACTAGAGTATTCTTTTCTAAGTTTAATCAAATATAGGCTTAATTTATACACGGCGCTTAAAGTTGTCCCTATATTTTATTTAGCTACTCCAATTCAACCTTTTATCTATTGAACAATTGCACTATAATAAATTTGTACCTATTAAATATTTTTTACTGATATGACAGTATGTGCGTAATACACAAAAGAAGAGCGTGAAAGACATCATTTACTTTAAAAAAAGATTTTTTAAAAAAAATAAAGTAACATTTCCTCTTCTTCTTTGGCTCAACTCAACCATCATTGCCACCAACTTTCCGCCATCGCCATTCTTTCTCCGATCATCTTTTTCCCCTCTTATTTTTCAAGCCATCATTTTCTTTCCCTTCTTTCACCACGCACCACCGACACCACCAATACCTAAATCTATTGTCGTCAAAAATAAAATCAAATTGTATCAAAAATAATTTTGACGGAACTCCATTTTTCCGACGAATCTGAAATTATTTCTTCAAAATCGTTAAAAAATTTGAATCCTAAAAAGTTCACAACATAGAAGAAAAAAAAAGTATCAACAAATCTAAATTAATGTTTAAGAAAATAGTGAGATTGGGAGAAATATCAATTACAATATTGAATAAGATTCAAGGAGAGGGGTGGGTGGAAAAAAAAATTCATATAATTTCGAACTGAAAAGAAAAAAGCCGAAGTGGAAATGGCTATCGGAATGAGCTTCGATTTTGTGTCTTCTGGTAAAGAAAATGGGGAACGGACGTCGAGGGTGGTGGGGTGTTCTGGGAAGAAGAAGAAGTAAACGGAAAAAAAAAGTTGTTTTTTTTAATTATTATTTTTTGTTTATTTTATTTTTTAATTTATGTTTAACTGTTTTTTATGGGCTCAATGCCACGTGTCTCTTTTTGATTAGCTACTACACACGTCACCATGTATGTATTTAATCGTATTTTTACTTTTAGTTGATTGTCAAAATATGTTCAATAGGTATTTCTTTTTTTATTAAACAAGGTGTTCAATTGGAACAAACCTAAGATAAGGTGTTTAAATGAAATATGCAGACAACTTTAAGTGGCTATGACTTAAGCCACCATATATATATATATATATAGAGAGAGAGAGAGAGAATTTTTACATAATTAGAATTAAAAAATATTTTGATTCTTTCTTTCCATGTTCTCAATTTGAAGTCTTAGCAAAATTTCTATAATTGCTATTTCTTTGCAATATCAATACATTTCTCAGCCGCAATAAAAAAAATAATACAATGCATATCTTTTTTTATACGTTCTATTTTACATTTGTTCAAAATATTTTCATATTTGACTAGTTTTACATACACAAGATTCTTGTATTTTGTCAATTTTTGCAATTTATTTTATAGAGTTATATAAGTCGTTCTTTTCATCCAATATTTTTATCATTCAACATATTAATATTGATGTTTGTTCAATATTTTTTTTTATGATTTAAGCACTAAATATGTATTATAATATTAATAATTCAATCCCTGCACCTTTTAAAATAAAGTATGACACTGCAAAATGAAAGCAAAAAAACACGATATTTTTTAAGAAGGATGCGGTGGTGCACAACCAAAATGGATAGAAATGTTAAAAGGGCATGATATGATGCCGCGGGTAAAATTTAGCGGACGCCTCACTTTGCTTTCATTCTATATTTTTTCCGCATTTAGTTTTTTATATTTTGAATTCTCTAGATAAAAATTCTAGATTTGCCACTATATCTGGAGGACACTGTGTCCCTCTCTCATTCTTTGTATATGTGTTTCATAATTTAATATATTTGTGCATCTAGTATCAAATTCTATGAGTATATGTAGTAGAATATGAAAGTGCGTATCTGACTAAGAAGATGAAGATGTGTATCTCTTCAAAATATCTAGTGCATACAGAGATGCCCATATGTATCTCTTCAAAATATCTAGTGTTTGTGTACATATATACATACTTGTCAGGCTCACCTCAAAAAAAGTGAAACCCGCTTAATTTCTCTCTTTCCCAACACCAAAGATTTCTCTTTACTCTTTTTCTCGAAAGAAGACCAATCAGAAGAAGGAAAGAGAGACCACTTCTTTTTCCCCCCGAAAGAAGATCAAAGAGAGAGAGAGAGAGAGATATTTCAATTAGGCAGATAACAATTCTAGAATGATTTTGTAATTTTTTTTAATGGAAAATGGTCAAAAAGAAACTATGTACAATTGAGCAAAAATACCTTTGAAGTTTTCTTTTATCATATGCTTTTTATATTTACTTTAAATATTTTATAATATCTATTTATTATTTCTGAAAAAGAGCAATATTCTCACATTGCATATCCCAACTTTAGATATTTATACCAACAAAATCTTCACATTGCATATCCCAAACTCGTTGATACATGCACGATTTGATAAAAAAATAGTAGGGATCTCGTTCCAGTTTAATCTATTTAGGGAAAAAGGGCCCACACAGGCCGTTTGGGGGTGAGCGGAGGAAATCATAGAAACGCGGATGATTTTTAAAAAAAAATACTTTTAAAAGAAAAAACATTTTGAATAGCAAACATATAAGAAAAGTAAGTAGAATACAATATAAAATTATTTTTAAAATATAGGATAAATATAGAGTATAATTATTAGATGATAAACAAGACAACATGAGAAAGAAACAAAAAAGTAACAATATGAATACATGATCATAAAAAGTGTTGCTACGTAACTAAAGATACTATATCCTAAAATTTAAATAACAATCAAACAAATATTTAAACCAACAAAACAATACAATAGATAACTTAGTCCTTTCTTTTAAATTAAATGATACAATAAAAAAAGAATTATTTTTTCTATATTCTATTATGTTGATTTTTTTTCTTTCTATCGTGTCTTTGTTATTGTTGTTCTTAATTTATAATAAAAGAGCAACATATCTTTTATAGGTGGAAAATATACTTAAAACTTAAACGGACAATGCCATTTTCAAAAGTATTTTCCAACACAGTGCTACTTTTCACAAGTTATTCTTTTCTAAATTTCTATATATAAATAAATGTATATAGACAAATAAACAAACATCAAATAAAGAACATGTAATTAATCTTTTGATATATATATATATATATATATATAACCATAAGAAAATTCCTTCTATACATAAATATTTTATAATAAATTCTGAATCCGCCTCTACGCTATAGTCATCCCACTATTGGCTCTTCCACATCATCATAGAACTTAAGCCACTTCTTGGTTTTACACAACTTCATAAAAAAGTACCATCCAATTCCTCCAACAGTCATCAATCCACTTATAAGAAACACAATCTTAGTTGCAATAGCCATTATAAACACCAAAAAGACACTAGGAATCAAGCACATAACGACCAATCCTGGCATCTTCATTGGCACTTTATATGGTCTATTAATCAATGGATACTTCCTTCTCAACCAAACAAAAGATGCTAATTCCAAAAACATACCTAAACTATACAAGAAATTAGCTGAAGATATTATATCAGTAAAGTTCATATAAGACATACCTAATGAAATTGCTGTTGATAATAATATCCCAACCCATGGTGTGTTGAACCATTTTGACCTCAAAGCAAAGAATTTAGGCAAAAATGCTAATTCAGCCATACCCAAAAGCTGAAAAGAACAAGTACTTAACTGAGCTTCAAACAATCCAATTGATGATAATATAGCTCCAATTTCAATCCAAAATTTCAACCATTTACCAGAAATCATCTCCGCCGCATTCGCCATAAAACCTGTTTCCCATTCCCTTTGATCAACTGATACTGCTCCAGTAACAGCCATTAGTGGGATTAAATAACCAAAACAAGTTAAGATTACTGATGAAAAAAGTGCTTTAGGAAAAGTTTTTTTCGGGTTTTCAACTTCACCAACCAAAGTACTCACATTATCCCAAAAATTCAAATTCCAAAACAATGAATTGAAGAACATATTCCAATCTTTCTTCACCCCTTCTTGCCCTAAACTAATCCATCTATGAGGCTGAATCTTCGGAATTGCAATCAACGACATTATAATGAAAGGTGCAAGTGATACAATCCCAAGAACAACAGCAACATAACCCACAATAGCTAATCCAGTATAATTCAAAAACGATAACAACAATGTAGATACCAAAATCGCCATATATCTCGGTAACCCAGAACTGAAAATTGGGAAAAGCTTCTCCATATAACTAATACACAAAACGGGAAAAGATGCAATGTTGATAACACCGCTCAGAAATTTCCATGTACCCATTAATGAACCCCAAAAGGGGCCAAAAGCTGTGTAAGCCCATGTAACAAAACCGCCATTACCAGGGAAAGTAGTTGATAATTCAGCAGTAATTAAAGCTTCTGGTACACTCCAAATAAAAGGGAAAATGAGAAAACCAAGAATCGCAAAAAGAGGGCCAGCAGATTGAACGGCTGGTTCTTCACCATAAGGGCCACCAGCAACTTCAAAGTAGATGAGGAAGATGAGAGGGATTAGGCTAAGTTTTTTACTTTTTTTGACAGTTTTTGCGGTGGTTATGGGGATTTCTTCGGAGTTTTCAGCCATGGTGGAAACTGGGGTTTGCTTCTTCTCAGCCATTGCGATTGTTTTTTTTTTTAGGAGGATTCTGAATGGGATTACGAAAATTAATAAGGATTTGCAGTTAAGGTTATCTAATTATGTACTTATCTTTTATATTAGACCAAAATATTACTAACTTTTATAGCTTTTTTTAGTTAAAAAGAGTCTTTTAAGTTTAAAAGGAATGAGTTTGTGATAGTGTTTTAACTAACTTGTATAATTTGATGTTTAACATTACGTGCAATTCTTCTTTATCACAACCTCACAAATATCTTTTTGATACTAATTGACTAATTGTCTACACGAATATTAAATTGAGGGGTAAAGTATGTTTACCAAACCATATGCTATTTTTAGAAAATTACAAATTACATGTTAATTTTAGAAAATTACATATTACATGTTAATTTTAGAAAATTACATAATCATATGCTATTTTTTAGTGGTTGTCTGGTGGAATGTATTAAGAAAAATAATACATGCATGTTTTCATAGACATGCAGACTGTTTGTTTAAGATTCAAATGATTAAGTTAAAAATCAAATATGAATACTTGTTTTGAAAAGTCAACAAGGATGGTATTGTTGTTGTTACCTTAAATTTGTAATGAATTTCATTGATATTGTTATAGTGAATTTAGGTGATCGCTAGTGTATCTTCTTTTTCTAAGTATGTATTTATACACAGATGCACTTAATATATCAATTGATATTGATCTGCTTATTTGATGAGTGTATCAATGCATATTCAACACCATATGCATGTACCAATGCACCGGAAACTTTAAATTTTAGGGGGAACCCATCGGTAACCCTCTAAACTTGGCACCAATTTTCACTTAGACACCTCAACTAGGCTTTGTTCATTTTAAACACCTCAAGTAGGGGTCCGTTGTGTCATTTTGACACTTTTTATATTTTCAAAATCACATATTAAGTGCGTACATCCAAATGCTCTTATGTGGAAAAAAAAACGAATTGATATTTGACACGTGGAAATTTTATTTTATTTTTTAAAAACTCAATTTTACTTTCTTTTTTTCTTTATTTCAGATCCCAAACCCCATGCCCCTTACCTCTTTCTTCTTCTTCTTGCGTTTGGATGTACGCACTTAATATGTGATTTTGAAAATATAAAAAGTGTCAAAATGACACAACGGACCCCTACTTGAGGTGTTTGAAATGAACAAAGCCTACTTGAGGTGTCTAAGTGAAAATTGGTGCCAAATTTAGGGGGCTATCGATGGGTTCCCCCTAAATTTTATATTGGATACACTAGATGGTGAAATTGACACCTAATAATGATACACAGGTAATTGTGAAATCGATACTGAATACACAAATATTATTGGGATTTATGCAGTTTCGATGATTGACAAAGAAAGATGAAGCTCGTCAGTCAACATGGTTCAAAGATACACAGTCACGAGCAGTTAGATTAGGGAAAAACTCTTAAAATGAATAAAGACAACTGTGTTGAAATCAAGGAATAAAGGATGTTAAGTTCATGATAAATCTCAAGTAAATAAACATAGAGTGAATTAAAGAGAAAGAATAAATGAGTTTGAATTAAAGGAGTCTCACTTGAAGTAAAACTCTTCAAATGACTGGTGAATTGAAGAGTTGGAATTCAACTACAAACACAAAAGAATCAAGATGTTTGATTTGAAGAAGTCTAAAATCACAAAGAAGTCAGAATATAAGTGTTGGAATCATACAAAAGGAAGGAATCCAAGCGGCAGGAGGAGTCCAAGTCAAAATAGAATTCAAAAAATAAAGGAAGTTGCGTCGTTGAAGAATTATGACTCTAGAAGCTCAAGTGAAGTAAAACACGACAAGCAACAGTCTATAAATAGAGGTGAAATCATCCAGAATAAGTGTGCACTTACAAAGCAAAAAGACCAATTGAAAAATTGACTTCGCAAGTGCTACCAGCGAACTGAAGGAACACATCGAGAACCTGATCCTTTTACAGAGTTTATGTGGTAGGAGTTTTTCTTTGTAATTGCGTATTGATGTAATCTTAGTTCAGTGAGTTATAAACTAAATTAAGAGTGTTTTCTTCAAGTTGAGATAACTAGAAGAGTTGCGAACACATACCTTGGGAGATTTGTGTTGAAGTTTAGAGATTAGAGTTAGTTTCTAGGATTACAAAAGTTGTAATATGAATTCATAACTTGAAGTTTAGGGATTAGAGTTAGTTCTTAGGATTGCAAGAGTTGTAATATGAATTCATAACTTGATGTTTAGGAATTAGAGTTAGTTCCTTAGGTTACAGAGTTTGTAATCTTAAATTGTTGAGGCACATTGATTTAGTCAAGTTGGAGTTAAATCTCGTAGGGGTACATGCTGTGATTTTTTACACCTTTTGAGCCGCGTGTTTTCCACGTAAAAATATTGCGTGTTTTCACTTACTGTTGTTACTACTTTATTGGAACACGTTATGTAACTTATTTCATAGGTCATGTAGACTAACAATTGGTATCACAACATGTTATCTTATAAAAGGCTAATAAGATCACGATGAATTCTGCACCACCTATTGGTCATAGCCAAGGACCATCAGGCCACCTTTGTTCAACGAATCACACTTCTGATGGTGGAAGGCACACATGGAGGACTATATCCAAACTAAAGATTATGAACTATATGACAGGATAATTGTGGGACCAACCATGCCAATGAAGACTGTGGAAGGAGTTCAAGTTCCAAAGGTAAGGGCCGATTTCACTGCTGAAGATTTGACAGCTCTAAGGAAGAATGCGAAAGCCAAAAACATTTTTTTGTGTGGTCTAAGACCAGATGAATACAACAAAATTTCTAATTGTACTTCTGACAAACAAATATGGGACACACTAGTAAATTCTCATGAAGGTACCAGCCAAATCAGGAAATTCAGAGTTGCAATGTTGTTCACTGAATATGAAACACTTGAGAGGAAGGAAAGGGAAATTCTCCAGGAAATGATTACTAGACTCACTACTTTAATTAATGAGTCGTTATCTCTGGAAAAAGTTCTTACAACTGAGGAACATGTGGACAAAGTACTGAGGATTTTTCCAAAAGTGAAATGGAATGTTAAAGTCACTGCCATAAGGGAAGCCAAATATATCTCCATCATGACACTTGATGAACTAGTAGGAAACCTTAGAACATACGAGATGAATATGGATGGTCTGAAGAAAGAAGAAGTGTTTAATGATGAGTCACTAGCCTTAAAAGTATTTGATGGTGAAGAATTTGATCTAGATGAAGACCAAATAGCTTTCTTGGCAAAAATCATTAAGAAGTTATTCAAGAAGGGAAAGTAGGCGACAAGAAGGTGTTTTACTCGAAAATATAAAACTTTAGAAAATAAAGACTAAGAGTTTTTATCGAAAATTTCAATTTAACCAATTGATTTTTTCAAAAGAGCGTCGCCACTTAATTTTTTAAAGAAATTAAGAAAACTTATAATTATTTCAAAGATTTAAACAGACAAAATAAATTGAAAATAAAAAGGGTTCGAATTCAATGTACATTCCGAGAAGGTGTTAGGCCCTCAGAATGTCCGTTAACTTGTGATTGACCGACGATTTGACTAAAATGACTTTTCAACTAACTTTGAAAATATCTAAGTAATAAAACCCATTTTTTAATTTTTGGAAGGGAAATAGACTAAGGGAACGTTTAGAGTAACTAATTCAATGTTACAAGACAAATAATAAAAATAAAGCTAAGTAATAAATAAAAATGTAAAAAAAAATAAAAATGCATTTGAATATAAAAGAGAAATGACTATCTCCGGAAAATTAATTAAGTCAAACCCAAAAATCAAATAAGATGTTAGTCACCACAATAATAAATAAAGAATAAAGGATAGAAGTATCAAATTTTGGCCCAAATTCATGAACTTGTCCTAATACTAAAAATGCTCCAAACAAGAGTTTGGGCCTATTTAATCAAAATTCTGCTGCTGGGCCATTCTTTTAAGCCTTTGGGCTTCTTTTCACTCTCAAATGACAGGATATACACCAAGTGTATATCTGATATATACACCATGTATATGACTTGTTTTCGGACTCCAGAATCTTTATTTCGGTTTGTACTTTGTATCTCTGCATTTTTCAACCTGCCTTTCTGTATTTTGACCCTGAATACTATATTTCCGACTGTATATCAGTGTATACAGCACGTATATCAGCCCTTATACAGCCCTCTTTTTGGGCTTTTGGGACTTTGAGAAATCTGTCTTCAGCCTGTAATTCTGCTTCCAATGGTTTGACTAAGAACGGGGCTGACTCTATGCAGAAAAATTGAGCCTCCATGGCTTATCTCACAGATGCAAGAGAAAGTGGGAAATCCCAAGGGACTCGGTCGACACCATAAACGCAGAAAAGACATAAATTAGCTAGAGGAAAATGACATGGAGCAAAGTAACGAATTAATGAAAGAAAATATATGAGAATAAGTGAAGTGATCATTCAAATACTTGCAGACCCAAGCAAAGAGGTCTTAGATAAGATATATGCGTATATACGGACAAAATAACACTCATGATAAGGTTAACTCCAAGCATACAATAACTTCTAACAGTGAAAAGCAAGTTGATCATTATCCTTAAGATAGCAAAGGTAAGAATTTCAAGTGATGAAATTTAAAAGAAACAGTAAGCAATTATGTCACGTACTAAATATGACTATTAAACATTTATCTCAAAGTACACCTACTTAAAATCCTTTTCCCAAATAACAAAGAATATGATAAAAATCTTATTCATGAACCCACCCTTTGACTCGGACCAAAATTAAGCCAAAATAAACATCAAAAGACCAAGTATGTACTAGTGACGATTAACAGAAAGCAGATGGAGCAAAACATGCTTCTCACAATATTACAAATAGCGAACATGAGGACAAATACATAAACATGATAGAAATCTAAGATATGGCCATAGTGGTCCTAAACAAATATTATCACTTGAGGATGCAAGATGTAATAAATAGAGGCACAATACTAAAGAAATCTCATGTTAAACAAATGTTCGATTAAATAGGTAGAAACTAGACCATTTAAAATCGAGAAAGCATGGAACAAACTTAAACTAATGCAATAGAACATGATCAGTCATATGGAGCTATATTCATGCTACTAATAAGCTCTTTGAATTCATGGCAAAATATTAGGCTAACTAGGATGAATGAATGAGTCACGAGAACATCTAATCATCAAATACTAAACGAGTCTAATAATTTCATACTACAAAATGACCCCAAAACAATCAAGCCATATGAATGTGAACTAAAATTACTAATCTATACTCAAAATTACACAAAGGAAATAACGAAATGACTTCTTTGACACTTAAGGACATATAGTCAAAATGAGAAAATTATTTCAGCAATCAGAGACAGAATAGAAGCATGGTGGTTAACAAGTGAACAAACCAAGCTTAAGGCGAGCATAACAACCGTGAATTAGAGAAAAAACACAAATAGCAATATAAGCTCAAACGAGCACTAAGCCATCTTGAAAACAAAAACAAACAACAACAATGGATTATCAAACAAACTCTACCACTAATTTGCAGCCAAAATGAGTTAACAGCTTTCAAAACTTCAACATTTTCGAAACCTCTATGCTGCCCAAGATCAAACAGTCATCATATTAAAGTAAAAGAGAGATAAATCAAAATGAGTATCACCTTTTCGAGGGCAGCAGAACCGAGACAGAACGAGGAAGGACGAACTCTTCCACCACCACACAGAAACTTCGAGAGTTCCAACGAGCAGTGGGAATGTCGTGTTCGAAAGAAGAAGCTGGAAACTGAATACTCTTTATAATATTTATTGATTTTTGAGTCTGTTTTTGCCTCTGAATCTATGTATCTTTTCCTTTGTAATGACTCTTAATTTTCCAACCCCTATCAATTGAGAAAGAGGAGGCATTTATAGAAGAAAACTAGGGTTCGAAATTGGGGGAAAAGACAAGGGTAAAATCGGATGAGAATGGACCTAAAATTTGAATTCCAAACGAAATTCTATCCAAAAGTCTGAATATTCCCAACGATTCCACTGAATCACTAATTCACAACAAAATTCGAATGGAGAAGGACGAGATGGATGGCCTTGATCAAATCGACCGTCCTTTTGGAGCTACGTGTATCGATCTCGAGGCCACAAGGATGAAAATGCGGCTGGCACGTGCTTTTTCTGCTGGAGTCGTACAAAACAAAGAGGGACGTCTGAAGAAGAAGACAAGAAAAGCACTGCCTTATGTTGTACGCGTACAAGGCGTGACCCGCCGTGTACTGTTCCGTTTGCAGGCGTGACTGGAGTCACTCGAATTGACGTCGTCTGCCTCTCTTGTGAACGTTGAAGCGGAAATTGTTGATGCTGCCTTCACGTTCTGTGTATCCGCTGTGAATCGTCTTCTTAGGAGAAGCAGAGTGGGCCGGGTCGGAGAGAAAATAGTGGGATGGGTCGGTCATTTTGGAGAATTGGATTGGTTCGCTGGGGTGGGCTGCTGTAATTAGAAATTAGAATGTGAAATTTGGTGGCCTGGAACGTATGGAATGGGCTGGGAATTTGCTTTGGGTCAAGTTTTCTCTTAAAAATTAATCCAAGAAGTGGATAAGAGGTGACTATATTTGAATTAGAAAAATAACCAAATGAATTGCAAACTTAGTCCACTTAACTTTATAATATAGCCAATTTGACTCAATTAGTGAATCCGACTAAAGATTAAATACAACGAATTAATATTAATTAATTAACGAGCTTTTTAATCTTAACGAAATAAAATAATTAACTTAATTATAAACTAATTAATTTTAAAATATAAACTATTACTTAAACCAAACTAATTGATAAAATATTTAACTAAAACTAAAATCTTTTTTAGACAATTTTTGAATATTCATAAAATATACTAATTATATACATAATTATTTAAAGCATATATATTAGTTAAAAATTATAAAAAGTGACAAAACTATTTAAAATAACTTGAAGAATATCTTGAATTTTATAAAGTCAATTACTTCAAATTGTTTGGAATTTTAAGAAGCTCGATGATTAATATATATTCCAAAATTGGGTGTCAACAGAAGGCAACTAGTAACAAGAAGTGATCGAATGAAAAATCTCTATCCGACTAATAGAAGTGTGGAAAGGCTGATCACCATGTGAAAGTAGATCCTCTATGGGAAGTAGAATGGAGGAAAGAAAGAATTGAAAAAGAGTTGAAAGAGAAGGCTGCTAAATAAAAGATAAGAGACGAGTGTGCCATGGTTGCTGCTTGGGGTTCAAGAGTTGGAGATTCTAATGCTAATGAGATGGATGAGACAACCTTCATAGCTGTAGGTGATTGTGATGCTGAAGAAGAAAAAAAAATCTGAAGTAAACATTCTTGACTTAAAAGAAAAATTACACCTTTTTTCAAAAAGAAAATTAATTGACTTAAGAAGAGGTTTGATTAGTGATTTTCAAGAATTAACCTGTGAAAGAGATCATATGTTCAAAGATTTTACAGAACAAAAGTATAAGTGCATGGAACTCAACAGCTGCAAAATCACTACTGACGAAGAAACCAACACTCCAAAGAAACAGATTGATAAACTTGGTCTACTAAACTTGAATCTAAAATCTGAGATTTTAAAGCTATTCATCAGTGAAAAAGAAAAATGTGTCATGAGTGATTCTGAAAAAAGGCTAGAAGGTGAGCTAAAAGAGTGAAAAATTGACTATTTTGATGAAAAAGAAAATGTGAGAAACATGAACCTAAAAATTTTTAGGTTAAAAATGAATCTTGAAAAGGCTAACAGATGGACCCATTTATCCAGAATTGTTAATCATTTGAGTGAAAGAAATCACAATGTGAAAGTTGGTATAAGATTCCTTAAAGAAAGTGAATACAACAGACTTATGCTATATTTGTGGTAAACCCATGCACCCAACCACTGAAGTCCCCGTTGCTATCAGATTTAGATATAAGAAGACTGAATTGGCAAATGAAAATAAATTTATACATGTTGACAGAAATAGGTCCACTAACCTGTTGCCTAGATGAGCGAAAGAAAATCTGATTCACCTTTTTTATTATAAGAAGTGACCCAAACTTGTCTGGGTTCCTAAGACTAACCCTTAAGCTATTTTGCAGGTGAAGCTAAAAGGAAGCAAGCAATATTGATTCATGGATATTATTTACTCAAAGCATATGACCGACGACAAACAAAAGTTTCTTTGGCTCACTTCACAAAAAAAGGGAATGTGTCATTTTAAAAATAGGAAGGATGTAGTGCATGGGTAAGAGGGAATCAAGTGAGATTATTTTTCAATAAAAAAGAAAAAAATGTGAGAATAGAAGTAAAACTGATGAGCGTGCATTGAAACATGTTGTAGCACTTGATCCAACTATTGAACAAACTAAGGGCATATTGATAGGGGGAACAACAAATCTTGAAACTTATTTATCCACAAAAGTATGTGGTTGTTGGATCACGTTGTTCCTAGTTTCGATGAATCAGACAACAATTGATGGAATCTGATACTAATTAGGGAGCATTTTTGGAAAGAATAGGTTAGACTTGAGGATGATTAAGATTGCATGAACTCTCCTCAATGATTGGCTACAATAATTGTTCTCTTTAATTTTATTAGCTAAAATGTTATTCAATTCATCCTTGCACAGTTAGGGGTGTGTCCCAATTTCAGATTCCTGACTTTTTTAACCTAATTTTATATTAGATTGTGTAGAGAAAGAGTGCAAGCAAGCAATGGTGAACGCAAAATTGCTCTTATTAGGTATATTCTATATTGATAGAGGTTAATATTGTCTAATGTAAAACACTTGAGCACTCATATTCCATGTATTAGTTGTTTTAATACATAATAAAATAATCAACAAAGCACAAGAGTCTGATTTTTTCAAGTTGTTCTCTCTCACCAATAAAATGATAAGCTTGCAATAAACATTTCACAATGCTCTTCTCTCTTACTAAGCATTTTTGAATATTTTTGCAAGTTCAAATTCAGATATTCCCCAAATACATCAACTGATATTCGTGATATTGCCCTCTTCAAATTGCTCTTAACTGAGTACATATCTAATTCTCATACCAACTCCTGAAACACATGTTTCTTCTATTCCACCTTGAACTAATATCAAGAGGATGCGACTATTAAGGAATGCCTTAGAGTTATCATGAAAAAAAAGGACATGATTTCCTAGTGAGTTTTAGGAATACTCAATTCCAGTTCAAGCATGGACTTTTCAAATGAAAAAAGGTTATTGAATAGATGAACCATGCTTATCGACATGTTTCAATGAGGAAAATGGATACTCCAATGAAAGGTTGAAGTAATGATTTCACTGATAAAATTGTTTAACTGGAGGCTGCTCGTGCAACATATGAAAAAAAAAAGTGTCCTTCAGATAAGCATTTAAGCTCTACAGACTGATCTTGATAGAGAAAGGGCAGAAAATGCTGAAATTATTTGTTGGTTGACATAGTTATTGTCACATGTTCTATCCTTCTCTTCACTTTCCAATGTTAGTGCCTCTGGCTTTGTTCTACTCTTATATAGTTTTTTATTTTTATTAGTGCTCAATTTTTTTCTTCATTTAGTATGACTTTGATCTTATATAAAACATTATCTGGTAGTTTAATGGAAAGTTTATCTATTGCTTTAATGACTCATGTTCTTCCTCTATATAATACATTATTATGTTGCATGAAGTTGTTATCTGATTGTCTTGGTGATTGCCCTAGTGACCATGAATAGTTTAACTAATCATTCTAGCTAGTTTATTATAGGATTGACACAACTTTTCAATGATGTCAAAAGGGAGAAGATAGGAGTTGTGCAGAGTTTATAACCCATTGACTAACCTGATTCAGATACACTCATACAAATTAATACAAGCGTGAGCATATATAGTAAAATACAAGTTTTCAAAATTAATACTTAATACACAGATACACTCGTAGAAATTGAAACAAGCCTTATATATATATAGTCATATGCATGATTTCTTATTCTATTGGATACACTCGTAGAACTTGATATTGAATATATAAATACATGAAATTGTGAAGTACAAATATATTGTGAAGCACAATTATAGAAAAAGAGAGGAACGAGTGAGGGAGAGGGGCGGACAAGAAAGGAGAGGGACGATCATCCCAAATGCATGTAAATTTCACTCCATACCATATTCAATCGAAACTCAGACAAAATATATAATTTCAAACACTATCCCTTTATCGAGTAATTAACACCTATACTAATAATATGCTTTATGAAGTTTGCTCAAATTAAAATACCGTACATGATTGATAGATGGATACCCAAGTGTCAAAAAGCTAAATGTAAATCAATTAAAGAATATTCCAAAAATGTTAACCAATTGTTACGCCCCTAAAAAGCTAAATTATTTCTTCAAAGTAATTCACATGGAATAAACAAATTGCAAAAAAAAAAAAAAAACAATTTTATCAAACAGAACTGTTGCATACCATACACAAAAAAAGCTTCTTTTTTCTTTTTTCAAATTTCAAACAAACGCAACAGTGTTGAGATTGGTAAGATTACTACTGTTGAGATTGGACTATCCTTAATTTCTTATCTCAAAATAAAACAAAATTGATACTATACATAGAAAGAAAAATAACATAAATAGTCCCTTAACTATAGGAGTAGGTCTAAAATAGTCCGTTAATTATACACTTAACGGATTTAGTCTTTTCACTATTTAAAAATTTATCAGCTTTGATCCCTTAACTACACACTTACTGGTTTTAATCCTTTAACTATAAACTTACCGATTTTAGTCCTTTAAGTATTCAAAAACTCATCAGGTTTGGTCTTTGTCCATTTTTTTAATACAAATAGCTTAGGTTTATATTAACGGAATCCATGCCTCGAGAAATTAAATCCTTTAGCAACTTTTTCTGTTGTTTCTCTCTCTCCGATACTTTTTCTTCAAATTAACCTTATGCAAAGAACCTTAACCTTAACAATTTAAAATAAAATTCACGAGAAAAGAAAATATAAGTCATAACTTTATTGAACAGAGGATAAAATGAAGCATATTATTGCTGCCAATGACTTGAATATGCTAAACTTTATTATAAAAAGAAAAAAATTATTACCCGCTAAATTCAAAGTTTGTACTCGAAAGACTTCATTGAACGAAATTTGTTTAATTTTTCAGAAATTGAAATTTATAAAATGGATAATTTTTTTAAATAGATCAATTTTATTATTCTATTCATTTTATTCTACGTAATTTTTTTTGAGTAAATTAAATAAAATCCTCACTGATTAACATATTCAAGTGCGGATCAAGTCATTAACAATAATTATATGCTTAATTATATCCTCCATTGAATAAAATTAGGACTTATATCTTCTTTCCTCAATAATTTTTTTTTTGAATCATTGATGTTATTGTTCTTTTCATAAGAGTAGTTTGAAGAAAAAGGGGCGGGGATAGAGAAACTACTTAGAAAATGGGTTAAAGATTTAATTTTACGAAGATTTCGGTTAATATAAACTTAAGCTATTTGTATTTAAAAATTGGACAAAAACCAAATCTGATAAGTTTTTGAATACTTAAAGGACTAAAATCAGTAAGTTTATAGTTAAGGGACTAAAACCAGTAAGTGTATAGTTAAGGGACCAAAGCTGATAAGTTTTTGAATAGTTAAAGGACTAAATTCGTTAAGTATATAGTTAAAAGACCATTTTTAGACCTACTCCTATAGTTAAGGGACTATTTATGTCATTTTCTCTACTTAGAAGTGTAAAGTGTATAATTTATGATCTATCTTATTTTAAAAAAAAACTTCCGAATTTCGAAAAAAGTAAAAGAAAATTATATTTTACCATTAATATAGATATACATGTGTCGTGGCTTCGTGGGACTAAATTAAGCATGTTGACGCCTCATTGTAAACTGAAATTTGAACTTTATTGTAAGTGGAAATTAAATGCCTTTAGTTACTTCCTGCCTATTTATTTACTTGTTAAATATTATTTAATTTGATTTTTCTTTTTTTATTTATTATTTTTATTTATTTTTCCTATTATATCCTCAATTTATCGCCAAAAGACGCGGTTAATACAACCAGAACCACACCTGTAACCCAAGTTAATTCGCGAGGTTTTTTAAATCCGCCGGTCAGATACACACGAAATACATGCAGGATCATCATTAGGACCATCAAACCTGGGGGGTTGCTCCGAGAAATCCTTTCTTTCTCGTCCACTCAGGGGGTGCAGATACACCTACGCGGATTACAGGTGACAGTTAAAGGAATGGCAGCCCGGACTGGGACTGCTTTAAAGGAAAGATTCCTCTTAGCCATCGGTCGACTTACTCCCAATCCTGCACGAAACAGAAGTCCTATACCACATCTGAAGACAAAAATGCTCTCGTAGGATATTTTACTTCAATAGTAGATATCAGATCTTTCAGCAGGTTAGTTCACGAATTCTCCTATTTCAATAAGAGACGTGTTTGGGCCAGGTTTCCCTCCGCTTTAAACGTCTTTTGCCCGCCTGTTCAAGGCACCTTTGTACTTCACTTCTGCTTTCTTCCTAGGTATATTCCTACCCTACCTATCGAAATGAAAAAGAAGTCCCCTTTACCAGGCTCATCACGAAATCATTCTAAAAAGTGTATTTATAGGTACCAAGCACCTATCCGTTCTAAAAAGGTTGGAATGAAAAACACATTTCGAAAGCCTAGGAAACCACTTTCGTTACTTCACTTGTGTACATTGAGTGAATGCCTTTAAAAAATGTAGTGAGTAAATATGTTGAGATCCTATCAATTAATAGGAATAAAATGATAAACTTATTATACCAATTTTATTTTTTAGTAAGTGTGTCAAGTTAAACTTTAACAAGTAAAATAAAATGATAAACTTATTATACCAATTATTTTTTTAACTGAAAAGGGTCAAAACTACCCATAAACTATCCGAAATAGCTTAAATATACCCTTAAACTATATTTCGGCTCAAAAATATCCTTTCCGTCAAACTATTGGGCCACACCTACCCTTCTAGTTAACGAAAGTATCCATGTGTGCGTTAAATGCCACATGGACGCCACATGGATGCCACATGTGCACGCCAAGCATACCCCACCTCCACATAGACGACTACGAAAAAGGGTCAAAACTACTCGATCTTAAACTATTCGAAATAGATTAAATATACCCTTAAACTATGTTTCAGCTAAAAAATGTCCTTCTCCGTCTAACTATTGGACCACACTTGTCTTTCTGTTAAACAAAAACATCCACGTGTGTGCTCAAATGCCACATGGACTCCACATGTGCATGCCAAACACACCCCACCTCCACATAGGCCACTTAAAGCCCTAATTTCACTCCTTTTCTCTTTATTCTATCCTTTCCTTATTTAGGTATATCTATATGAATATACAATATACATTGACTCAATTCGGTTCAATTTTATTTCGATACTAATATGTTGTACTTTGAAGATCATTTAAACAAAATTCAAATTAATTCTGCTATCTAATCTCTATTATATTGTATGTTTCTTTAACTTTCCATAAAATCTAAAACTTCCTTAACAATCATTTAGAGCATCTTCTGGATTAGGGACCACAAAAGCTCAAAATTTGAACAAAAATAGGGTAATTGGTAAAAAATAATAATTAAGAAATCTATAAAGACTTATTAGGTCTTCGTTGATGTAGTAGTAGTCGAAGGTGTCATCCCAGTCGTTCGTCAAGTTTTCCTCATTGGCAAAATCGCCGATGTTGATGTGGCAGATCTCGGTCACTACCGCCAGGGAAGCCACCATAGTCGTCTTTCTGTGCCTGGAGTTTAGGTGATAAGTATATTAGGTCTTTTACAGCAGCTGCTATTTTGCGCCATGGCCGTGAGTTGAATCAATAAGAAAGCTACACTAAGATTTGTTTAAACAAAATTAATTTATTAAGAGAAATTAAAATAATAAATTAGTGTTAATTGATTCATTAAAATGAGTGTGTTTATATTATACCTTAGATCGTAACTTTTATTGTATTCGAAATGGTTATCAGATTGCAATTTCTCTACTTCATTTGGTTCCATATACAAGTTTTCACAAATATTTTTTTTTTGGTTCAATATATACTTTTCATGATGAAATAAGGGAAAAAGAGTGAAATTAAGGCTTTAAGTCATCTATATGAAGATGGGGTGTGTTTGACGGCACATGTGGAGTCCATGTGACATTTTAGCACACACATGAATGCTTCTGTTAAACAGAAGGGCAAGTGTGGTCTAATAGTTAGACGGGAAGGGCATTTTTGAGCCAAAATATAGTATAAGGGTATATTTAAGCTAGTTTAAGGATAGTTTTGACTCTTTTCCGTAGTCATCTATGTGGAGGTGGGGTCTGTTTGGCGTGCACATGTGGCATCCATGTGGCATTTAACACAAACATGGATACTTCCGTTAACTAGAAGGGTAGGTGTGGCCCAATAGTTTGACGGACAGGATATTTTTGAGCCAAAATATAGTTTAAGGGTTTATTTATGCTATTTTTGATAGTTTAAGGGTAGTTTTGACAATTTTTCGTATTCTCTTTATTTCTTTTGTAATTAGATAAAGTAGTCCCATACATAAAATTAAACTAGTTATATATATATATATATATATATATATATATATATATATATATATATATATATATATAGGATGAGTCATTCTTAATTAAAAGTCTCTAGTTCAAATCTTAATATAAAATTCTGTCATGAAATATTTCATTCTTTAATAGATCTTATACAATATAAATTTAAATTGATCAGAGATTCAATATGAATACCAAACATCAATAAATAAATAAAAAATATAAATAAGACAACTCATTCCAATTAATAGGGGTGTGTGCTAAAGGGGGCCTTATTTGTCAACAACAAACATTAATTTTTGGATTCATATATGTTATTGACAATATTTGATAGGATTTTTTTTGAATTGTAGTATATTGTAATACTGACCCCAGATTTGCCTATGGAACATGTATATTCTATTTGTTCCTTTGCAGATTACAACAGTTACGTTATGTAAAACAAATAAAGTAATGACACAATATTTAACGCAGAAAACCCCGACTCATAAAGGGTAAAAAACCACGACCAACACCTCTGTAGGATTGAACTCTACTTCATTAAACTCTGAGCCTCAACAAAAGATTACAAACCTATGTAACCTAAGGAATTATAAACACTAATTCCTAGACGCCAACAACCAACTAGATCGTCGACCCACTTCAAGTTATGAATTCGGATTACAACTCTTGCAATCCTAGGAACTAACTCTAATTCCTAAACTCCAACACAAACCCCCTAAGGTTTATGTTTCCAAGTCTTTAAGTCGCCCCAACTTGAAGACTCTATTCCTACTCCAGTTTATACTTCACTGGATCTAGAAAGGACTAATATACAACTCGATAAAACTCAATACAAGCAAACTTGACTTAAGAACTATAAAACATAAGCCTATGAATCAGTTATTCAATTCTTGTTTCCATGCGTTGGCTACACTTTGTAATCAGAAATCACTCAAATATGAACTCCCTCTATTTGATTGTATTCTGCTTGTAACTCTCTGTTTAAGTGCGCAAGTTTCGTTGGATGATTCTTGCTCTATTTATAGACTAAGTAGACCAAGAATCCTTTTCCTACTTCAACTTTATTTCCTTATCCGTGTGGAATTTGGAAATTCTTGTAAACTAATTTTATGCACACTTCCTCTTCCTTGAAGGAATTCTTTTTATGAAGGAAACCTTTTTGCACTGGTTTTTTGTCGAAAAAGCAACCCTTCCACCGCTTTATAACTTCTAATTCGCGTGGTTTACGTTCCCCTTATCCTAGTCAGATTCGGTCTGAAAGGAAGATGTCGGCGCAATCGGTTCCTTTCATCTGTTTCTCTATTTGTCAATTATCAAAATCTTTCTCGATCTAACAAATTCCCTCTTTTTGATGATGGCAAACCATTGCTTCTTGTGTGAATAGATCAATACAAGTATGCACTTCCCCCTTTTGACCTCATAAAACACAGTGAAGGCATACACCACACTAAGAGAAGAAAATTCGATACTCCTGACCACTGGGCTATCACCTACACAAACACTTAAAAATCAAGAACTCAGTTAGCTATAGCAAAGCATTTGCACAAACATAGGAGATAGACATGAACCTGAAATTCAAACCCAACATTAGCATTAATAAAAAAGCATATACACCACAAATGTAATCAAAATTAAAGATGGAATCAGGCACTTGTGATGAGAGAAAAAAATTGGGAAGTCAAAGGCTAGAGTGGCTAGGTAATAGCAAAAGATCACGCATGAGAGGGTAAATAAAAGTCCTTTTTCAGCAGCACAAAAAACATCTTTTGGATTAACAAAATTAGTAGTCTTCTCAATTTCAAATGTTGCCTTGGTCTATGCAAGCTCAACCTTGAGCTTTGTGTTTTATTTTTCTTTAGCACGCCTACATGTTCAAGATCATAGTTCATATGCAGCTGGTCAATGACATTCTGGTGAGTGACACATATGACTTCAATTTCAGCTTATTTTTTCCGTTCTGTGTCACCTTTAAGGAACTGGTTCAATCAATCCTGTACCCTCCGAAGAAACAATAGTTCACTTATCCCAAAGTTCAAAACTCTAATTTCAATAGAGTCATCTTTAATTTCATTTGAGTCAGTAAGAGGAAAAAATTTGCTTAAGAGTACTGTCCGCTTCCCAAAGTTCACAACTCTAATTTCAATAGAGTCATCTTTAATTTCAATTGAGTCAGTAAGAAGAACAAATTTTCTTCAGCATCATTTGTAGAGGAACATGTTCTCTTAATCTGTTCCCTAGACGTGGTACTATCAGGTGCAGCACCAACTATAATAATTGTTTTACATCAACCCTAAATCCCAGTTTATATGGATCCTAATAGAAGAACTAGGTTCGACAGAGGGGTCCCCCATTGATTCCCCCTCACTAGATGCACCCGAGTTGAGCCTAATAACTGAACTTTGTTCATGGTCCCCAAAATATTCCCCCTCACATGGTACATCCTCCAAAACTTCCTCAGTAATTTTAGACACACCACATACAGATTCCCCCTAAGAACCAACACTATGTAATTTCTACACCACAACCTCTATTTTATAAGGCAACAAAATAGAGGTGTCATCCACCAAAGTCATCTCAATCATAACATTAGATATAGCATCACACTTAGAATCTCCAAGAATGTCATTAAGACCCATAAATTGTAATTAATCAAGCATGAACATGTTTTTTTTAAGAACACTTTATTCCACAATTTTAGAAAACGAGGATTTCTTGGTTAAGAAGTTTATGAAAGAGAAGGGTGAAAAGGCTTTAAATAGGCTTTTATTAAGATATATGTTTAGTGTTATTTAGAGTCCTTTGAGATGAAGAGTTTTATCTTGGGTAGAGATCTGATTATATTTTATCACAAGAAACTGTGATTAGATTCCTTTTAGACAACACCGAAAATAGAGCATAGGACATGGATATATATTTTGGGACAAGTGGCATGAGCAGGTTCAAGTGCATTGATTCTATATTTAGTCATGAACAATTGTAGTATACATACCTTAGATCGCTGGATAATGCTGAATTTTGCTCCAATTTTACTAAGTCTCTCCCTTGTGATATATGCAAATACATTATTATAGTGCATGAGTGAATTGAATTTAAAATTGGTATAGAGACATACAACTTAATGTACAAGATTGAGCATAAAATTCAAGATTAGCGGGCAATATGCGCAATGTTCATTAGCCATTGACGGATACTCATGTGATCTTAATCATCCCCGAGTTCCAAATTATTCCTTTTTAAAGAGTTTTCCTAGGTTGATCATCCTTCTTGATTGATGGACTCGTAGTTTACACACTCTGATCATCTGAGTGCGCCTCATATGGCTTTTTATGTTCCTAATTGTTAGATATTGCATAGGTTGGACCTGTTCACATGTTTCTTCATAATTGATTTAAAGACCATTGACAACTCATCATCATCTTGTAGGCTTGTTTCTCTTATTACAAAGTTGTAATATACTGAGTGGATTTTGGTTCATTCCTTCAACATGATGCCTTCTTTCAATCTGTGTACTTTAGTCTTGCCCATTTTTCCAACTTTTTTTTTACTGTCAAAGCTATTATTCCATCATTTTATTTTGCAAGTGAGAGGAATTTCTTCTATTTTCAATCATGCATCTCGAGCAACATGTGTTCATTGGTGAATATTGCCTGCTTCCTCTCACTTTTCCTGCAAATTCAAAGGTTAGATTTAGGAACCCATACTAGCTTGGGTCCTTTGTATTGATAAAAAGGATGAATGAGATCTCTATTAATCTATATTGGTGAAATATTTTTTAGATGTTTTCTTTTTCCCCAACCTGTTCCTTTGACGTGATTCCTTTCCTTTAACAGTGTTGGTTTTTCTATTTGAGCCAGCTTTGAAGTTCTTATTCATGTGAGTTATAACTATTGGGCAGGTACCCCTTGAGTGACCAATACTACCAAATGTGTGAACAAATAAGAGGTTTTATTAGGGACTTCTTTAATAAAACCTATTCCAGATTTAGTGTTATGTACTCTATTATTGAGCTGAGTCACAATCATTGAGGACTAAGTCCATTTGTTTGCCCTCTCAAGCTCATACTTAGTTCTAGCCAGGTTAAGATTTATTCTTCTAGATTTTTCCCTTACGGAAAATAGTTCATCTTTTAACCTCTTTAGATCTTGGTCACGTCTGATTTGGTCACCGCTATTTTTTTCCTTTCCCATTCCCAGTAACACTTTGTTTCAAAATTTCAAATTTGAGAGACAAAGTGTAGGAATCAAGTTGTTGTACTTGTTCCTTTAGGAATTGATTTTATTTCTTGAGATCAGAGTTAATTTTTTCAAGATCAATATATTTAAATTTTAAACTGGTTAAGGAAGCCAATAAATGATCTTTGTTTTCATCCAACTCTTGAACATTATCTATGAGAGTTAAAATAAGGAAAGATAATTTTTTCTTTGAAAAACATTTTAGTTTATTTTTAAGGTCAAGAAGATTTACTTCCCTTTTCTCAGTGTCTGATTCAGAGTCTGGTTCAGAGTCCTCCATGGCCATCAAAGCCATATCTTCTGCATCATCTTCATTTGAGTTGTCTG